>JARHVA010003761.1:42500-392500 GCA_037957365.1 Torreya grandis | reverse complement strand
ATATAATATATTGTCTTAAATATTACCATACTATCTCAATCAACATCTTCCAAATGTATTGGTCAAGCCGATACCATTAGCTTAGATTCTAGGGTTGGTTTTGGGTATTGTAACACTATATATAGGAATCAAATATGGTTCAAATCATATCATATCATCCTTGTTCACTCTTATTTCACTCACATTTCTAACATAAACAAGTATTAGGATATTTATTCGATTTGAACCTTATCTTGAGTACTATTGTATTGTGGTATCATTAAATCTCCATAAGAAGAGTCATTAGGAGTTCCTAGTTGAGGATATCTATGTCTCATTCCAACCATTTAATGTATTCAACCTAAAACATTCTCTTCCAAATCTCCACTTTATCCATGGGAGATATTGGAGCATTGATAGCTCTAGTCCAAGGTAAGTATTTATATCCCTATAATAATTTTTAATTTACTTACAAGATTAGACATTGATTGTTATTTTATGAATGAATGTATGTGTATCCTTGTTTAGGCTTTCTATACACTGAATAAGCTGGTGTAGCCATATGATTACTTAGACTTCACTTTTAGGTTGTATAGCCCCTCATTTGGTTTATCATTTAATTTTATCCATTTAAAACCATTCTAACACATCCTATAGTCTAGTTTATAACCCCTTTAAAATCATATTTAATAACCATTTACCTTTGTTGAGGTCTATTGAGAACTACATCCTTGTGTCATAGACTTAGGCTTTAGAACCCTTTCCTCTTGACATTTGAGTTGTATGCTACCCTTTTCTATCTCTTCATAGGTCCTTACCTAATCATATAAATATAATAAGATATATTTTATTGAACTTAATTGATTCCTACTTCATTTAAATGAAGAGGATAGTTTTAGGTCATCCTATCTCGTGTATACTTTTTGGTGAACCTAATGTGAACCATATTTAGCCTTTTTTGAACTAATTTCATGTTTACTCTTATAAATTATTATAAACATCATAAAAAACATCATATATCCTTAATTAAATTTTTATCATCTATCCTAATACTTTAAAGTATACTTATTAACTATATAGGCCAACCCAATACTCTTTTTTATTTCTTCCAATAGTATCAACCATCCCAATACAATTTTATGTCTTATACCAAATGCACCAGCCAACCCAGTATAATTTTATGTCTTTTCCAAATTAAACCAACCAAACCATTATAGTTTATGTATTATACCAATTTTACCATCCAACCTTATACATTTTTATGTCTTCTCTCAACTAAATTGGCCAATCTGGTATAGTTTTGTGTCTTTTACCAACTACATCTACCTGCCTAGTAGAGTTATGATTTTTCATTCCAACTAAATTGGAAAACCTAAAATAATTTATATTATAAACACACAAAACCATCCAACCTAATATATCCTTTTTACTCAGTTGTATCAACTTACTTGATATAATATATTATTCAGATCTAGTAATTATTTGTATCAGCCAACCTGATATAGTCTATTCCTTTTGACTAGTTTGTTTTCTTCACAACTTTCATTTTTTCTTCATCATGATGTCTCCTATTATAATCTTTATTTCAAGCCTCAATTCATTCTATTTTTTCATGGGTATCTCTTTACTACCTTGTATGACCACTATTAAAGGAAATTCATCATGTTTAATTAATCTACACCTTTGCTCATAGATGAGGATCCCAATGATAATCTTTTCCACTTATGATGAGGATTACAGTGGTATCAAATATTATCAATATGGTCCTCCCATTTATTAAAATCCATATAAGGATCCTAACGACATTAATTTTTACACTCCTAACATTGAATAAGATCACCATGATGATATTACCCTCTATGACCCTAGTAAACATTATTACTAAGGTGAACACCCCAATGATGACACTTATAATAGGATCAAAGATTATTAGTTTGGTCCTTTAGTTTATTGTGATGTATATGAATATCAAAATGATCCCACCTTTACAACTTTATCGCATGGTTAAAAATCAATATCATGATTTCCCCATCTATTATGATGATTATGATTGAGGTGAAGACCCTAACATGATAATAGATCTTTTAATTGATGATTATTATGACATGGACAAAAATCCCTCTTATGGTTTTCCCATCCTTAGTGATCCCTACTATAACTAAATCAATAATTAGAATGGTTTCATTAATTTTGACCTACCCTCTACCTTACCCTTCAAATTAATTAAAAGGATAAGTCATCACATCTCAACACACATTCAACAAACTTTCATCAATTCATTAGCTTATGAAGAAAAGCTATTTCAAATGCCTAAAATAATGCACATTATAGGTGATTTTTTGTACTCTATAATACATGAACATTCATACCTATTTGAATTCACTTTCAACCCGATTTAATTTACCTAAATAACCACCATAATCAATTCCTTCCAATTGTTTCAGCCAACTTGATATTGTTTAATTACAACCACTTTCATCTAACTACATTGTTCATGACCCATAATGTGCCAATAAACTTATTTTTGTCTTACCCAAATATGCCAACCATGACCCAAAAATGTGTTGATATAAATATTTATATTTCACTTGAATTTAAATAGTAGCCAACTAATATAAAGTGTTGATACACCTCCCTTTTCATCACCAAAATGTATCGACTAGGTCAATACAATTCACTTTAGTTCTATTTCACCAGACTATATTATCTTGGTTGATACAATTAAATTTTGTCATATTTTAGTAGACTTTATCATCCTATCGAATAAAATTCATTTTATCCTTATTTCAGTAGACTATATCAACCTAACTGATATAGTTCATTTTAGTCATATTACACTAGATTATATCGACCTACCCAATTCCTTACATCACAATTTGATATCATCTCCCAAATATCTTGGCATTATCTTAGATACCACATTTCATGTTGTATAATCTATTTTGAAATAATTACTAGGCCTATAAATCTTAAAGATAACTCTAATCCACCTATACCCTAAAGGTTGTGACATCTTATGATGCCTATCCTCTTCTTCTTACTCATATTGGGGCATCTTCTATTTCCCACCCTTTTTATATTTTAGCCTTTAGGGAATATTACACTACCCATAATTAACATTATGCATGTGTTAGTGGAATAATATTATACATGTCCTCATTTTATTCACTTATTTATCTCTCATATTTACCATGAGACAACAATCAATAACCTTTCACATTTTAAAAATAAACAAATTTGGCTTCAAGATTTTTTTTGAGATAAATATGCTCACATTTCACATATTATTTAATATAGTAATTATCATGGATATTTATTTTAATTTTTTCTCATTTTTCCATGATTTAATTCATTTTGTTTCCTTAGAATCATTTTTATTACACCATTTCTTCATGTTTTAGTTCTTTAGTATCATACAATCAGCCTTAGTTTCCCTTGTGAATCTTAGGTATCACCTTCAAATTTTCTTTATATCATTTTAAAATCAGCCTTAATTTACCTTGTGGATCTTATTTATTACATTCAAGTTTATTTTATCACATTTTTACCATGTTTTAGTTTGCCTTAGTCTCCTTGTGATCCTTTGGTGTTATTTTACATTCCCCCTCTTTTGAGATGACTTCTATCAGTGATTTTGCTAGACATCTTATAGGCTTGGACATTATCTCTAGTGACTTTACCACCATGTTTCTTAATAATAAAATTTTATTGCATGCTTATAATTAGTTTTATATATGTTTTGGACATAACATCTCTTTCAATTTTCACTTTGACTCTCTTATTTAATTTTAGCATTACTTCACACCTATATGTTTCCTTTCACACTAGCACTAATACATATCTTTGGTATTTAGGTATTTATCTATATTTACACCATTTGGTTTTTATTTTTTGAGTTTCAAGGTAAAATATGATGAATAAACTAGGCCCTCCTCACA
Source organism: Torreya grandis (assembly GCA_037957365.1). Taxonomy (NCBI): domain Eukaryota; kingdom Viridiplantae; phylum Streptophyta; class Pinopsida; order Cupressales; family Taxaceae; genus Torreya; species Torreya grandis. The sequence continues at coordinate 388,583 of JARHVA010003761.1, read as the reverse complement.
AACACCCAATATTATTCATGTTTGCTACATAAATTGATTTTCCTCTCATCCTTAGTTGTCTTCCTATAAAGATAAGGCAATGGTCAAGGTTAGTGTTTTCCCTCACATAAAATTAGTCATATTATCTTGTGGTAAAACTATATAAGTATATATTTATGTTCTCATCCATGTTTTACCTTATTTTATGTGTATGATTCATACATACATATAATTATTCCATCTTCCTTTACACATTTTTTAATGGTTGGGAAAACTAATCTTTATATGATCATTTCCATTATTCCCTAATTTTCATTTCCATGTTGAGCTCACCAAGGTCAATTTATATATGGAAATATTATCTAATGTGAAATAATATGAGTTACTATACATCATGCTATTTAGGTTTTCCTCTATATCAGATAAGTGTAATCTCTCTTGTGATAGTCGTATTTAACACCAAATTTTACTTTTACAAATGTTTATGGAGGAGGAATATATAAAACAAAAAAGGAATAAAAATCCATATCATAAGAAAAGACAATGTTAAAATCTAAATTAAAATATTAAAATTTAGATCTCACCCAAAGATGTCATCTTCATTTGGTACATCTCTTATCCTATTCGAAGATCAAAATCTACAATTTGTTTCATGATAAACTTGAGGTCCATTGAGGTGTGGTAGGCTATTAGATTGGGGTAGGAGCTTTAATTTAATCATCATATATTTTTACATTTTTAATACCACCTATATTCTCATACAAGTACCTAATATTCATAGTAGGTCAATGTCTCTATAATGGGTCCTACGCAACAAAGAACACATTATGAAAATGTAGGGTCCTTTTATTTTTCATGCATACTAGCCTTTATGGGATGATCTTCACACTTCATTAGTTAACCCAATCTTATGTTTCTATGTAGTTTTTTTTAGGGCCATTGATCTTGAAAAACCCTAGTCTTTACAACTTGGTTTGAGTGTCTTGTTTTTGGTAAAGACCATGTTTACACTTTGGTGATGCCCTCTTTTCCTTCCTTCCATCTTTTCCTCTTCGTAGTCAAGTTTATTTCAAAATATTTTCATCATCTTTACTTCTTATTCTTCATCTATTTTATACATGGTATAAATATGGGATTTTAATCTTTCTTCATCTTTAGAATAGAATATACTTTTTCAAGTTGTTGCAAAATGCTCTCTTGGTCATTTATTTACCTTTATATGATTTATCTTAGTTATGTTTTGAGATCTTGAATCTTCTATTCACGTTTTTTCTAGGCAATTTAGTCCCATTTTTCTCATTTTAATTTATCTTCTTTGTTTGAGTATGGTTTGTTACTCCTCTTACATTAATTTTTTCACCATAAATTAGTTATATATGTCCCTTATTTCTTTTTATTGTTACTTATCTTCCTTTATATGCATTTGGGTTTTTCATTCCTAACTAGACTTAGTATTTCATTTTACTAATTTTCATTTGTTTTTGCTTTCTTTCTTAGACATTTGGTTCTAATCTAGCCTTACAAATATTAGCTTACCAATTTTAAAAGTACTTTAATTAGCCTTGATATTTTTTCATGATATTCCATTTATTTGACCATCTTATGATTTATCACTTTATTTTTATCCATTTTATTCTTTTATCCCTAGGGTTTATCAACTATAGTTATTGTGCCTATTACGATCAAGACTATAATATTTTCATGTATGCATTTATCAAAAAAAGGTAATTCAAGGTATGTATATGGTACTTTTAGTTATTCATTTACTAATATTATCTCTTATAGTGTCCTATCTATGCAACAATATCCCTAAGTGGATGCCTTAAAGGGTGAATTGAGAATGAGATGGGAAAGGCTCATGATGCTTTGTAAGAGATGTTGATATTATATACTAACTACACAATTAGTTCTATCAGTCTAACCTCCTCTAAGTATATATCCATTTATACCTTCTATTTAATTCCTATCTAGATTTACTAGTTTCCCTATATCCTTTGGTATTAGCCTAGTTAATATCATATTTTTTGTGCCTTCATCCTTCTTGATTATATCAACTAGACTGATATAATTCTAAGTTTGTTTTCTAACCTATGTATTAGATCAACCTAGTTAATACCATATCATGTCATTTGAATATTAAAACTATATAATTCATGTCAATACCATTGGCTTAGATTATATGGTTAGTATTAGGTATTGGAACACTATATAAGGTTAAATTTTCATTCATATCATATCATATCACAATAATTCACTTTGCTTTCTCTCTCATATTTCTACCCTAAATAAGTATTGGTAGAGTTAGTGGATTGGAAATTTATCTTGAGGAATCTTGTCTAGTGGTGTCATTGAAGATAAATAAGAGTCGTTAGGAGTTTCTAATTGAGTACATCTAGGTCTTTGTTATGCCCTTAGCTTATAGTCCATCTAGGGATATGTGTCTAACTTATGACTTACACATCTTCATATTATCTTATTGTATTTATTTATGTTCTTAGTATAGTTAGCCTATGGAATAATCTTGGTTAAGTAGAGTATATATGAGAGGTAGTGGTTAGTCTTTTATCATCATATTGTGAACTCTATTCTTGTTACATTATTTTGGAGGTTTCCCCCTTGAAGTGGTTATCATAACATTCAAATATTTTTATCTTTCATCATTTTCTATTATGGATCTATTTATTATATTCTTAATTATGTGATATATAATTATATTATTACGAATCATCTAAGTAATTTCATTAAAAGTGGTATTAGATCTTTGATTTTGGAAAGTTTATGTGACATTTTTTTTTGGATCTGTCATCCTGAGCAATAGAAGGTTGGAAAAAAATAACTTGTGATCTGGGAGGAATTGAATTTTTTCATCACCATAGTTTTGTTCATGAGGTTTTTTACAAAATAAGGAAAAAAATTAGAAAAAAAGTATATAATTTTTTTTACCTTGTGCTAATTAGAAGTCATTAGATTCATATTTTTATATGATTGAAATAATATATTATACCAATACACTTTTTTAGGCCAAAATTTTTCACTCTTATGCATAATAGGAGTCATTAAATTCATCTTAGTGAGGAAATCATAATGGTATCATCTACCAATACATTTTTTTAGGTCATGACCCTCAATGGTTTGTGCATGGTAGGGCCTGACACTCATGGTCATGAGAAATGGTAATAAATACCTTAAAAACCTCATAAATATGACATGGAGTCAAAAACATCTTATCTAAGTATTTTAGAGGTAGTTAATTAACTTAAGTCATATTTTTAGGTCATGGTGTATAAATATGATCGTGATGCAGTTAAAGAGGACCTCACACAGCTGAGAGGGGACCTAAATAGCTTTGATGATCAATTAAAATAAATAACTAGTAAATTGGCCAAATTTTCAACTCAACAATTGTAAAATAACCCTCCACCACTTTAGTTTTGTTTTCTTCCAAATAATCACAATGCCAACCATGGTACAAATTCATTGTTACCAAAAATGGACCTATGTAAATTTGATGGTAATGATCCTCTCACATGGATTACTAAAATATAAAATTTATTTTATCTACATTATACTCCCTATTCATATAAGGTATACATGTAATCTCTCTATCTAGAACCTAAATAGATTATTTGGTATCACTAGTTGTGTGATCAAAAGAAAAAGAAGGGTCTCTTGGTTACCTAGTCTATATTTTTTGAAGAACTGCAACTCCATTATCGTAATAATATCTCAAAAAACTAATTAAACAAACTAGTCTAGTTACACCAAACTAGGATGGTAAGGGATTAAATTCATCAATTTCATAATCTCTCCTCACATGTGGTAGACATCATTGAGGAAAATTTGACAAAACTATTTTTTAGTGACCTCAAAGATAACATCCAATTAGAGTTTCATCCTAGTAATGTATCTAAATCCATACTAAGGGAATGTCTATTTGATGAAAAATATTTGATCAAATGAATACATTTCACTACTATGAATGAATTTAGTTTACTAGCATCATCATTTCCATAACCTACTAGATTGACACATTAATAAGTTGAATAGAAGCAAGAAAAAGGTTTGTTTTTTAGATGCAATAGCAAATGGAGAAAAAGACATTGATGTGTTGAAAATAATTTGTTTTACATTGAATCTACTAATGAGGAGAAATAAGATGATGAGGATTAAAGGGTAGGTTTGGAATAAACTGAGGATGAATCTAAATATTCTCAATAACTATTTCCTATCATGCACTTCTAGCCATTAGTACTCCTCAAACTCTTACATTGGTTGGTTTCCTAAAGAAATAAAAGGTGACTATGTTAATTAACTATGTAAGTATATATAACTTCATCAAAAGTAATTTGGATACATATTTAAACTATTTCATTTACCCATATTGATAATTTTAGGTCATGATTATAGATTCTGATACAATCAATTATTATAAAAAATGCCATAGCATTAATCTTGATATGGGAAACTAATTTCTAGATTATCCTATGTTTGATATTCCTATGGGAGGAATTAAAATTATTTTGGGAGTGAAATGGCTCACCACTTTGGACACTATTGAGAAAAATTTCTAAGAATTATTCATGAGGTTCCATTTAGAAGGAAAGACTTTTGAACTACATGGACTATGGGTTAAATCTCTATAACTGGTTACTTCCCACAAAATGATGAAGATTCTTAGAAAAGGTGTAGAAGTATTTGTGTCAATATTATTTTCCATATAGGTTCAACTGACCAAGGAGTCTACACATTTTAATTTACAAATGGTGTTAGATGACCATTATGTTATTTTTTGGTGAGATTCTAAAAGGACTTCCTCTTAGTTGTGTACATGATCATGCCATTAGTCTCATTAAAATAAGTAAATCACCCAACATCAGACCCTATAGGTATCCCTATGTGTAAAAGAGTGAAATTTAAAATATGGTATAAGATATGTCAGAGGAAGGAATCATCTGACACAGTCAAAGTGATTATTTCTCCCTAGTGGTCATGGTGTAGAAGAAGGATGATAGTTTAAGGATGTGGCTAGATTATAACTAACTAAACAAGCACACTATCAAAGATAAGTTTTCTATTATAATAATTGATGACTTTTTAGATGAATTACATAGTGATATTTATTTTACCAAGTTAGACCTTTTTTTGGGTATCATCAGATTTGTATATGTGATGAGGACCTACTTAAAATAACTTTCAAAACTCATGAAGTCCACTATGAATTTATGGTCATGCCTTTTATCCTCAAAAATGCACCATCTACATTTCATAGTTTGATAAATACTATTTTTAGTCAATTTTTTTATAAATTTTGTATTCATGCTTTTTTATGATATCCTCATCTACAAAAAAAATTGGGAAGACCATTTGAAATATATGAAATAGGTAATTTCAGTTCTAGAATAACATCATCTTTATACCAAACCTTCCAAATGTGATTTTAATATCTAAGAGATTTATTAATTAGGTCATATTATTTCACATGGAGTGAAATTTGATCCTAAAAAAATCTTAGTGATGATGGAGTGGTAGGTTCTCAAGACCCTTAAAAAACTTCAAGGATTTCTGGGGCTAATTGGTTACTATCATAAGTTTGTCAAAAATTATGGTATATTTATAACCCCATTCACCTCTTTATTGAATAAATAATACTTACATTGGATATATTCAACTAATAAGGCATTTAAATAGTTAAAATGGCTATGTGTACAATTCTATTTTTTGTTGCTCTTGATTTTTCAAAAACTTTTATTGTGGAGTGTGACACATTAGGATATGGCATAGGGGTTGTATTCATGAAATAAGGTACACCACTAGAATTTTTAAGTCACCAAGAGAAATAAAAATTCTCAAACAAATCTATGAGAAAAATATTATGGCTATTTTGCATGTAGTGATATAATGGAAACCTTATTTAATGGGATGTCACTTTCAGGGAAATACTAGTCATGATAGCCTCAGATATTTTTTGGAGCAATGATTATCATTTGAAGAATAAAAAAATGGGTGACTAAAATGTTAATATATTATTTTAAAATAGTGTATAAACAATGAAAATATAGTGTGGTGTTAGATTACCTCTCCCAATGGGATGAATCAGTTGAGGCATTATTATGCACCATGACCATGTGGTAGGTAGATTGTCTAGACGAAGCAAGATCTAAATGGAGAAATGACAATTCTACCAAATATTTGATTCAAAATATCTAGTAGGGTTTTCATGAATCTAAAAAAATTACATGGAAAGGGAAAAAATTATGGTGTAAAGATAGATTATACCTCTATAAGCATTCTCTCCTCAAACATAAAATTCTTCAGGAACTTCATGCCTCTCATCTTGGAGGTCATTCCAAAATTTTGAAAACATATCATAGAATCAAGTAGGATTTATTTTGGGAAGGACTAGAGGGGGATGTATATAGATATGTGGTTTAATGCATGGTATGTTATTAAAATAAAGGTGAAACCATTAAGACCCTAAGTCTTTTGTATCCTTTATTCATCCCTAGCTAACATTGGGAGGAGGTTTCCATGGATTTCATTACAACATTACCACTATCTAAGGATAAAAATATTATCATGGTAGTTTTTTATTGACTCACCAAGTATGTTCATTTTTATTTCTTATCGTATCCATTTGTTACCAGTATAGTAATTTTTTATTTTCTTAATATAGTTCAGAAATTACATGGTACTCTAAAGATCATTGTAAGTGACTAATAACCCATTTTTACTAGTAATTTTTTAGCTAAATTATTTGCTTATTTCGGCACCCAGTTAGCTCATAGCTCATCCTATCATCCTCAATATGATTTAAAAATAGAGGTAGTAAAAAAATGTGTAGAAGGTTATATTCATTATCTTATTTATAATAAATAAGAAAAATGGGTTCATTAGCTTCCAATTATGGAATGGTGGTATAACACTACTTTTCACACTTATTTTAAGATGTCTCACTTTGTGGTATTGTATGGGTATCAATATTTATATATCACTTCATATTTGATAGTGCATCCTAGATTTTTATATATTGAGTAACACATTCACCATCAATAGGAGGTGATTATTTGTGAAATAATTTAACAATGGCACAAAATAGAATGAAGCAACAAATAGATCAAAATTGTAATGAGTGGCATTTTGACATAGGTGATTGAGTATTTATGCTTTTGTATCCATATAAGCAGATGTCTTTGAAGTAATAGAAGAAGGATAAAAATTTGTCACCTAATAATTATGGCCCTTATTATATCTTGTATAAAATTGGGATTGTGTCTTACAAGCTAGAATTACCTTTATCCACTCGCATACTCCTAGTATTCCATGTATCTTTATTGAAGAAGGTAATTGGACATATATTTTCCACTTATACTAGTTTAATTAAATTCTATTAAGAAGGCTATGTAATTCTAGAGACTGAAGTGATCCTTCACACACACACACACTAAGCAATAGCAAACTAGAGGCATTAAGGAGTATTTGATCAAATGGAATAACTTGCATTCTAAATATTCAACATGGGAGGATGAGACATTATTTCAAAAACATCCTAGTTTAATGAAATGTTGAGGAAAAGACATTTGGAGGGGAGGGGAATGCTACACCCTTAACCTATAGTACATCTAGCGATATATGTGGCTGACTTGTGACTTAGACAACTTCATATTATCTTGTTGTATTTATCTATGTTACTATTATGGTTGGCCTTTGGAATAACCTTGACTAAGTAGAGTATATATAAGAGGTATTGGTTAGTATTTTATAATCATATTTAAAATTATGTTATTATTGAATTATTTTGGAGGTTTCCCCCTTGAAGTGGACTAGTCATAATATTCAAGTATTTTTCTCTTTCAATAATTATTGTTGTGGATATATTTATTCTTATCTTAATTTTATGACATATAATTATAGTGTTGTGAATCATCTAATTGATTTCATTACAATATTCATATAACCATTTGATTTATTTAACTTAAAAAATTATCTTATGAATAGTAAACTAGGTGTATATTCTACTTAAAGCTTCACCAATACATAGTCTTTCAAAAAAGGTGATACTCTCAAGTTATATGCTATGAAACAACAACTAAAATTTTATTTTAATATGTATTACAGGTATAGTGACTTTGATCTATATCATACAAAGTAATATGTAGTGCTTCACATGCAATATCAACATGCTACATTTGTTTAATACATTCTTCCACACTCTAAACATGCTACTACACCACATATGATTGGAATTAAAATGTTTTCATTGAAGTTTAATATTAGATGTGAAATTATTTAATAGTTATGAAACAAGTTCTATGCTTGTTAATAATTATTTTTTCACTCTATTAAGGGTTTCATACATTATCCTAATTGTAAGGAAAAACATACATACAAAGGAAATAAACACTTCAACAAAAAGAGATAAAAAAATACATACCCTAGAGAAACTTAGTGAGAAAAAATCTAATAAGAGTGAATTCATGCTTATTCATCTACACTATGTTTTATAGTTTAAATTTTTTTACTTAATTTGGATTAAAAGTATAAACCAAACATATGGATCCCAAACTCTTAATAATCTCTACAATGTTTGGTGGAAGACTTTCCTCTCAAGAATTTTTTTTTTCAAACTCAATTATCTTAGTTATGTAGTCTTCAACTCATTCACACACATGGAAATAATGAGTTAAAATGAATAAATTAATATGTTCCTCAAATTAATCCACTTTAATAATAGGATTTAATGTTTTTTTTCCTTATGATATATCTATGATCCATCTCCCCCTTGCAATCTACCTTCTAAGACATTTATTTATGATTTATTGATCCTCAAAATCTGCCAAACGAATTTAAAATCTTAAATATGATTCAATACATGTGGCTATGAAGGTCACTATTTATGATATAGAGGTAAATAATTGGGCTTTGGAGATGAATAGTTTTAGCTTTGGACATGAATAATCAGGCTCTCGAGATTGACTATAAATAAAGTCTTCCAACTTTTGAAGGCCATAACTTTTACATATGACCTCAAAATGACATGCCATTTTTTAAAATTTTATAATTTTTTAGAAGAATCCAAATATGAAATTAAAAAATAATTTTAAAACCAAACACATTCTATTTTATCCTATACAACAAAAGCTATCATTTTCTAGCTCTTAATATTTTTCCAAATCACACATATTTGACAATTGTTTGTCCTACCAACTAAGTTGGATGATAAACATGATAACATTTATTATCACATGATCAAAATTTAAAGGATTTTGGGTACCAAAATATTTATAAATATAATATAAATATTTACCACTTATCTTCCTGATTGATAAACCAATTTATCATCCTCTTTAATAATACCTTTTTTAGGCTCCAATCAGTGCTTTTACAATGCCTTATTAAAGAACCAATTTCTACCAACTAAAAATATTGAAATATTTGGTATATTATTATTATTTAGGGCTATTTATCTTATCCCATATACTACAACACACATTCCTATAGGCTAGGATGAATATCCTCATGAGGAGATGATCATAAAACATCATCATTGTTCATAATGATTTAAACAAGTGAAGAAAACATATTGCATTGTATAAGTGGTGTTACAAAAATTCACTAAAAATTTAATATACATTGAAGGAATCATATTAAATGAATTAAAATTGATGCCAAAACATATATCCATCAAAACCATAACTCCTCTTATGGATTCCTATTCACCATGGATGCACTCCTCACCATATACTAATGACATGTTGTCATTTAATTAATTATATTTACATGGATCTATCAAATAAATATAAGTTTAAATCATATATATAGTATTAATATGAAATTATATCTAGAGATGAATAACTAGTTCTGTAGATCCATATAATTGGCTTTGAAGATGCACACTTAGCTTCAAATATCCTCATAACTAACTTAAAAAATGTAAAACCAACTCAAGAGTATCTCATACTACTCCATATAATATTAAATCATAAAAAAATCATATTAAATACTACAAACATGGATTTAAACCTATACTTGAAGCTTTCCCTCAATGTGGAGTGCATCTTCTACCCATCTTGTCACATGCTCAAGAACTTGAGAAGGAAAACATGTTAACTTGTCAATCAACATGAACATGAGAATTATAAAAATAATATAAACTATTTGTTTCAATGGGATTATTACACACATTATTATTAAATTGATTATATTTTTTTTCCATATTCACTCTTAATGATTGATATTCCTCCATTTTCTCATATAAAATTGATTAGCTTGTTTATTTTAACAATAGAATATAAAAAGTAATTTGGGAATGATTACATATGTATGCCAAAAAATATCTTAGATATGAAAATAATCTATCCATAAAACTAAAATAGGACCATTACTTACTTTAAATGGTGATGAGGACTCTTTTAGGGATTTCTCCCTCTTGATGGCTTCTATATTGAATAACTTTTAGATGCAAATCAAAATCTAAGTTTTGCAATTATTAATCTAAGGATTGATCTCTTACTATGTTTACCTTTTGGAAATGGTTATGGTGATCATAAAATGTTTCTCCCTCTTATATTATTACTTATATAAATATGATTATGCCATTTAAATATCTTATAATGGATATGGTGGAGAATCTTATTCATTAGCTACCTCTTACTTGGTAGGTGCATGAAAAACTTCCCTATTGCTTGTAGGTGCTTCTTACTTCTTGGAATGATCCTTGAAACTATATGTGTGAATTTATGAATTAATAGAATAAAATTTTACATTAAAATCCCCAATTAGGTTTCAATTAGTGAAATGATTATTTCCCATTCTTTTGGATAAAATGCCCTTCTTTCCCCTTTCCACATTTTAATTTGGAGAGTGGTATTTATAACTTACATATTTACTCTTAAAGGACATAGGTTTATTTTGTGTATATTTACTCTTATAAAACATGTCCACATAATTTTTATTCACTCTAAAAAAATGGCATGGATATGTATATCTAAAAAAATTATTATATGACCATTCCTCTTAGATTTGAAACAAATAATGGAAGATATGTTCTTTCCATACCTTCTCAGTTTCCCTTTATGTAAGAATGATAAAGTGGTAATGTATTACCTCCTCTTTTTAGATTTTAATCTCTATTTTTATATTCTTTTCATTCTTAATTGATGATATTCCCATAATTTAAAGGTTTTTCCTGTCTTAATTCCATCTTGCATTCACTCACATGGTAATCAAGTGACAATGTGTTGTCTCCTTCATAGAGTTGTTTTCCTCTTCTTATAGACTATTTTTTTCCATTTTAGGTGTCTAAATGTTATATTCCTCTTTATGAGATACTTTCCCATTATTTTGAGAATAAAAATCCTCATTATATTTCATGAAATAAAATATGTCATTACCTTTCATGGGTTTTTTTTTAGAGCTAATGGTTTGGCTCTTTATTTTTTGAAGTTTTCCTTATTTAAACTACCTTGAAACATCATCTAAATCTTTTTATGCCACAAACACATCCCAAATATTTTTATTTAGGACTTTCCTCAACCATTATGGGATTATTCATTCATTGGCCATTGAAGCTAGGGCCTTATTTTTCAAAACCCATCTTGGTTAGTAAATTGGAGACAAAACCCTTAGTATGCTTCTAAATTTTACAAAAGGAAGCATTTATACCTTGATGTAAATAAATATGATATGGTAGAGTGATTAATTTTCATACCTTAGTCATGGTTTATACATCTTTGGTAGAGGATTATCTCCTTGTCATGGTGCACTTTTCTATCTCCTTCACTCCTTCACCATCATGGAAATTTTCTAGCATCTCTTCCTTAGTTTTCAACTCATGTTATAATTATTTAATTATACCTATAATAAATTATACATGGTTGATCATTATATATTATAGATCTTTATTTTCATCTTCTAAGTGCCATCATAACTTTATTAATTCAAATTTTTCCTCTTGAATTTGTTGGTTTATTTATTCAAGATCTTGAATCCTTTCTCTCTTAAAGTTGCTTCCCATTGTTTGAATTTGAAACCAAGAAACTTTCACTTCCTTATCAATAAACAAACATGGAATAATATATAACATAATTTACAAATGTGTTAAGAAACCCTTTCAAGATAAAGAAAAACCTACTTTAATACCAACATTATTTATAAAGTAGGTGGATATTATACTCTAAGAATTACTAATATGGATTATTTCAAATAATGTGTTGCTCTCAAGTTATGTGCCATAGAACAACCCCTAAAATTCTATTTTAATATGTATTCGAGATCTAATTACTATCATCTACAACACACAAAATAATATGCAACACTTCAGATGTAATCTCCACATGTTACATCCATTACATACATTCTTCCACACTCTATAGCTACTACTACTCCATACATGATTGAAATTAAAATGCTTGCATAGAGTTTAAATACCATATGTGAAGTTATTTAACCATTATGAAATAAGTTCTATTCTTATTAATAATGAGTATTGATCTCTCTTAAGTGTTTGGTGTATTAGCTTAGTTTCAAGGAATGTAAAAATGCATACAAAGGAAACAAATACATCAATAAAGAGAGATAAAATAAGATACATTAGAGAAATGCAATGTGAGAAAACTCCATCAAGAATGAAGATGTGCTTCCTCATTTCCACTATGTTTTTAAGTTTACAAGGTTTTACCTTTTTGGGATTATAAAGAAAATCCAACCTTATGGCTCCCAAAATCGTAATTATATTTGTAATGTTTGGTGGAAGACTTGCCTCTCAAGAAATAAAAACTATTGAAATCATCTATCTCAGCTATGTATTCTTAAACTCATTCACACACATGTAAATAATGAGTTGATGAAGGAACAAATTATTATATATTCCTAAAATTCATCCACTCAAATGCTAAGATTTACTATTTTGTTTCCTTTTGATTTTAATTTGATCCTTCTCCCCTATAATCTACCTTCCTAGACCTTTATTTATGCTTTCATGAGCCTCAAAATCCACCAAATGAAGTTAAAATGTCAAAAATGCTTCAATATGCATGGCTTTAGAGTTCACTAGTCAGGATATATAGGTCAATAGTTAGGCTCTATAGGTTAATAGTCATAGCTCTGAAGGTGAACATTTGAGCTCTCAAGATCAATTAGAAAGAAAGTCTACCAAATTTTGAAGGCTGTAACTTTTGCATATAACCTCAAAATGACATGCCTTTTTTTTAACTTGTCTAATTTTTTGATATAAATCCAAGTACATAATTATAAAAATAATTTTGTGTTAAAACATATTTTTTTATCTTGTACAATAAAAACCAGTAATTTTTAGGTCTCGGAATTTTTATAAATTACACATATTTGACAATGACAATTGTTTATTCTACCAACTGAGTTGGATGATAAACATGATAAAAAAAATTTATCTTCTTGAAAATATCCACTAGATCTAAGGGTGCCATTTAATCATTTATATGTCCATGCCATGGTAAGTAGTTATATCCCTAAACTATTTCCTTTATTTACTTAGTCTATTAGACATTGTTTATTACTTTTTGAATGAATTTATGTGTATCTTTGTTTAGCCTTTATCTATACCAAATAATCTAGTGTTGCTATAGGATTACTTAGACTTCACATAAATCAATTTAGTTTTAATATGCCTCCATTTGGTTGAATATTTCATCTTACCCATTAAAAACCATTCTAACCCATCCTTTAGTTTAGTTTGTACCCCTTTACAACCATTTACTTTATGATCATAGTTTACAACCATTTACCTTTGCCCATATCTAGTGAGAGATACATCTTTGTGTCATAGGCTTAGTATTTGTAATCCTTTCCTCTCTACATTTTATTTTCATGTTAACCTCTACTATATATAATAAATTTAGGTCCCAAACTCTATTTGATTGACTTTATTTAAGTCCTAGTCTATTCAGAGAAAAAGAATAGTTGTAGGTCATCCTAAGTCATGCATATACCTTATGAGTGTGCTTTAATATTATAAGAGGTAGATTAATTGGGTGATATTATGTAAAATTCAGGCATAAAATTATACCCTCACAATATCAAGGCCATGATACAATGACAAGTTCCAAAATCCCTCAATAACCTGAAATAGTTTTTAGGGCTGACACTATCATTTGTTTGTAAAAAATTATGGTAGCATACCATCACCACTTAGTTTTTTTTAATAATTGCTTATTCCATTGGAATTAATTTTACATTAAGGAATTTTAGAAACTAAATAAGGTCACATGCTCTACCCTAATTTTTGTTACCCTAAATTACACAAAGACCTTCATTGTTGAATGTGATGCCTCTAGATATGGAATGAGGATAATACTCATGTGCAAATGGTGACTCCTTACATTTAAAATTAATAAAATCAAGGTTAATAATTTGATAAATACTATATATGAAAATGATATGGTGTTTATTATTCATGTAATAAAATAATGGATATCTTATCTAATGAGTCAACACTTTAAGGTGAAAAATTATCATGAGAGTCTAAGTTAATTCTTAGAACATGGGTTTTCATCCAAAGATCAACAAAAATATGTGACAAAAATATTTTTGTGTGACTTTATAACCATATATAATAAATTAAATAATAATTTATTTGTATATTCACTATCTATGGTGATGAATTTATGGATGGATTGTTATGCATAATGTCATTTTGACAGGTAGATTGGGTGGATGAGACAATATCAGAATATGAAAATAAAAGTTTCACATAGGTTTTTATTCATAAAATACAATATAATTCTATCATTTTAGAAAAATTATAGTGGAAATATTAGGGTATAAATATATATTTTACCTATGTAATAATTTTTCCCTGACAAAATCCTTATATAGATCCATGCATCTGTAGTAAGGGGTCATTTTAGATTTTTCAGAAGCTATCATTTAATCTAGTAATATAATTAATATATGGGGATATATAAAAATTTATGATAGAATACATGGTATGTCAAAAAAATAAGGGTGATAAAATAAAGGAACCAAGTCTTATGTAACCCTTATATATTCCTAGCCAAAACTGGGAGGAGATTTCCATGGATTTCATAAAAAGTTTACCTATATCAAAACATAAAAATGTTATCATGGTAATTTTAGATTGGATCATAAAATACATAAATTTTTTTCCTTGTCTCATCCATTTATAAACAATATAATAGAATATGCTTTTTGGGATACAATTCAAAGGCTACATGATATCCCCAATGTCATAATAAGTGATCATGATCATATCTTTACCATAAATTATTTTATTGATTTATTCTCATGTTTGGGTACTCATGTAGACCATATATAATCCTTAATATAATGGGAAAAAATATGTGGTAAAAAAAATTAGAGCATTATCTCTAATGTTTTGCATAAGATAAAAATGAAATATGGTTTCATTGGATTCCACAATCAAAATAGTGTTACAACACTTCCTTCCATACATCATCCAAAATGTATCCATTTTTGGAAATGTATGGGTACCAACCCAAATATATAACCTCATATTTGAGGTTAAAACCAAGGTTTCAAGTTATTGATGAACACATTCAAAACTAGTAGAAGGTACTAGCTAATCTAAAAGAGAATTTGGCAATGGCATATAACCAAACGAACTAGCAAGTGGATCAATAATATAGTGAGATGAATTTTTAAGTGAATTATTGGGCCTTTACATACCTATAAATATAAAATAAAATATCCTTGAATTAATAAAATAATAATTACAAACTTTCTCCTAAGTATTATGACCCTTATCAAATCATATAGAAAATTGGCAGTGTCGCATACAAGTTGAAACTACCTTAATCTACATATATAAATCTAATATTTCAAGTCTCTTTCTTAAGGAGGGTTATTGTATAGAAATTATCCACCCATAATGAGTTACCATAGTTGTATAAGGCATAATTATTTTGTAACCTGAGGAGATCCTTCAAACATTCACTAATAGGTTACAAATGAGAGAGATTAAGGAATCTTTGATTAAGTGGAAGAATCTGACAAGTGAGGCTATAATAAGGGAGGATGAAGTAGTCTTATAGTATTATTTACAATAATTCAATTTTTATGGAATTTTTTTTTTAATGGGATAGATATGTTACACCCATAACCTATATTTATGGGAATATATGTAGCTAATATGTGGCCTACATCACCTTTTATATTATCTTGTCACATTTCTCTATGTTCTCATATTTTTGGAATAAGTATCATATGGAATAACCATATCATAAATAGGGTATATATAGGGGGTACTAGTTAGTAATTTCATATCATATTATGAACTATAATATTATTTCATGCTTATGTGGGTTTCCCCCTCAAAGTGGCTCAATTTTACTTATCAAGTACTCTACTCTGATGTCAATTATTATTGTGGATCTACTTATCCTACTATGATTATTATTAATATTCTCATGGTGTTTAAATTTATATCCATTATTATGACTTGCATTGAAATATCTAAGTAATTTCATTACAACTAACCCCTCTTTCAATTGTCATATTTTTGTCAAAAGTAAAATTAGGTTTTAAAAATAAGGATAATGAAAGAATAAGGATAATTTTGATAGTATGTGCACACACAAGAGGCATATATAGGTTAATTCACAATGATATGATGTGTAATAAACCTACAAATTCAATAGGGACACTATTGATAGGCCCTAGATATTACCAGTCACTAAAAGGGTCTAAGTTTTATCGACAACATTCATGTAGGGTTTGAGATATTGTTTACTAATTTATGTGGTTATATAATATACACAAAACATTTTCAAAATTAGTGACACACATAGTGAGAAATAAAACATTATAATAAACTAAGTACCTCTCTTCCATAACACTTTATAAAATTCTAATTAAATACATGTAATATCAACCTACCCTTTTACATGTACATTTTTATGATTATTTCCCTATTTTACATAATCTGAATATTCATATTTTTACTTCATTTAGATCACATTAATCTAAATTTAAGTAAAATACAACTAAATTTATTAGGAAACAACCTAAACATGATCCTCACAAGCACCAATAAAAGTTAATATTGAGAAAGGTGAAATTGAGGATTACCATAACCATCAAATAATTTGAATTTTGGAATGATCAAGTCATGTGAAAAATGCATCTCAAATATGTCTTTTTAGATAATATTACAAGGAATTAGAATTTTGTTCATGCTAGCCATAAATATTTATTGTTCCAAAGAAATAATACACCCTTATCTTTGTAAACACCCTTCAACATGAATCATAGTCACTAGATCATGTGTATAAATTGTTATACTATTTATAGGTTCATTTAAAGTTTGAATATTACCATTTATATGGGAAATAGGTACACTATTTCACATATGATCAAATATTCATCTCAAAGCATACATGATATAGGATCCCAAGTGAAAAATCTATGGGTGTCTAATTGAAAAACATTTGAATTCATGTCCTCCTTATCTTTATGTATCATTTCATAAATGAAATTAAGTTTTGAAAAAACAATTATTTTAAAAAATTAACAATGCATTCCTTAGTTTGATTATCCTTTAAAAATTGGAAAATTTACAATTTCCCTCCCAAAAGACATATCACTCATCAATTTCACTAATATAAACCATTATGACAACAAATTAATGAACACATAAAGCTATATGGACCCTATGTATAGTAAGGTTGAATAAACCCTAGGACTATAATTTAAAAAAATGAATTAAATCAAAAAACCCTGAGGGAAATCAGGATATAAACCCTAGTTGAATGTTTGAAAGAATTGAGGTTTACCATTTATGTTTACCATAATTTTGGATTTATTAAAAATAAGGAATAAATTATTAAAATTAATAAATTTACTAATATAACTATGGAAGTATAATAATTAAATTTACCTAATTGGCTATAGCAGTAAAAAGATAGAAATTAATGAACTAGGCTATGTAAAGTAAGTACTAGTGATAAGAGATAATCACACTTTTTTGTTATAATTTAAATATAAGAATTTGGATCTAGAATATGAATATGTATTATTTTAAACTTTGATTTTACCTCTAAATCATTCTAGATAGAATTATGCTCTATACTGGTTTAACTTGGGTAGACTTATGCTAGACAAATTTTGCCCTTGGGTCTATCTCTATTCCACTAAGTTTATCCTATGTAGGCTTTAAAATATGGATTTTATGTCACTAGTTTTCTTCCTAATTTTTTTAACCTTAATATACTTGTGCTTTTCTAATTTATTAGGTAGAATGTAATAAATTATTGATTCATTCTCTTTGACCTAGTTTAGCACATAAAATAAATAATGGTTTATGGAGTTAGGTAATGAATAAATATATAAACTACATATCACACATGTTATAATTAGACGTCCACATATTTTTGAGTGTGTAAAATTGAATAGATCAATTAAGGTTTTTAACCTCCTCTTCCCTAAAAGTGATGACAAAGACACATGCAAGCTAAAACCTTAATTTGATATAAGGGAATGATGAGAGACCAAGATGAAAAACTTTGTCACAAGTATTTAAGCTAAAAATCAATGAATCTCAACATGAAGTATAATGAATAATGATATTTTCCGATTGGGTCCACTCTAGGTATTAATTGTGATTCTCAAATTCTTTTCAATTATCCCTTGATGTTTATAAATGGTTTAGGATGAATTGTATATATAGGGAAGTGTAGGATAATTTGGCCACATTAGCTAACATTTAAAATTATAAAAATAAAATTTAAAGGCGTAATATCAATGGAAATGGGTAAAATTACCCTTAATGGAAAAAGGGATAGACTCATCTAGGGCACATGTCTGTCTAGGGCAGACTCATGCAAGGTGTGAATCAAACCTAGAATAAATAGAGGCTTGAATCTAATTGAGGATCATGATAAAATATTAAATTTAGTCAATTATGCCAAAAAATATATTTTAATAAATTTTGTCTTATTTAAGGTTCAAGGGAAAAATTGAGACTAATGTGGGGTCATAAAAGTCATATAAATACAAAAGTATGTCAAATATGATAAATTAGGGACAAGACACTATGGAAAATGGTATTGTACCAAATTTATGTGTCTATATAAATACTTTTTAGAGTATAATTTTCTAATAATGTAAGCATGCTTAAAAAATTAGGTTTGTGTCCAACTTTAAATGTCTAAAATCTAATTTTATTACTATTTGTATGTTATAAGGCTCTAAAAATATTGCTCACTTTTCCCAAAATTTATATAGATCTCTAGGACATGTATCTCATTCTCCATAACCCTAAAAAAATTTCATATATGAATAAAAATGGTGGGGTTAAATCTAAACATGTGTCATCCCCACATTATTATCAGGTCCTTAGTCTAAGATAAATTTGGAAAACAACATTAAATGTAGTTCAACAAATAATAAATGGATGCAAGCTCTAATCTTTTATATATATACATATATATATATATATATATATATATATACATATATATATATATATATATACATATATATATATATATATATATATATATGTATATGTATATATATACACATATATATATATACACACACACATATATATACAGATATATGTGTGTGTGTGTGTGTGTGTATGTATATGTGTATATATATATATGTAAATGTATATATATATGTGTGTGTGTGTATATATATACATATATATATATATATATATGTATATATATATATATAATAAAATGAATAAGTGGTATAAGATGATCCAAATATTCTCTAATATATATTTAGATCATATAATTTATGCCTTGCTTAATCATTCCTTATCCTTTTGTGTCTTATATGAATTAATTCACTTTTTCATATCTACAGTTCTCAAATTAAAATTATGACTAGATTAGCACATGGGATGACACACAAAAAGTAAGAAAAGTAGACAAATACATAACATAAGGCATGAGATACCAAAAATAAGGGTTAAAATGCCCATTCCAACACTAAATAATGTCTGTCTCAATGAAATGAATCTAGAACCCAAGGATTATAGATAGGGAGGAGAGAGAAGAGAAAATAAGGAAAACATGCCAAAATAAGGAAAAAACATGGGGTAAAATGTGTCAATAATATAAATTGATAATGGACAAACACAAAAGTACCCTATAAGAATGCAATTCAATAACTAGTAATTACTCCATGACTAAAATTAGGTGTCTATGAGGGAAACTCTTTACTCATTAGGCTATGGTGAAAAATCAGTATTTCTCATCGAGATTGATATTCCAACTTTGAGTGTGTCACTAAAAGGAATCATTGATGATAATGGTTATAAATAGAATATGTTTCATCAATTAAAAATAATTTTAGATGAAAATAAATTTAATATTATTGAACACTTGAAATTTTATCAAAATTATCTTAATAAGGCCTATAATAAGAATATTAGATAAAGATAATTCAATTTGGGCGATAAATTATTGAAATAAAATCATAATAAAATACTAATGTAAACAAGGATAAGAAATTAAAATTAAATCCTAATTTGATTAGACCAATCTTAATTTAAGAAAAAATGGACAAGGGACATATCACCTTTCTACACTAGAAGGAAAACCTTTGAATAATTTAATTAACATTATGAACTTGTGTAAGTTCTATGTATGAGAATGATATTGTATTATGATATTGTGTGTTAATTATTTATATGATTGTCAAATTTAAATTTTTATTGGTCATTTCTTTGTTTTTTGTTTTTTTCATTTTTTATATATTTTATCTTTTCCATTTGGCTTTGGTTGTAACTTTTATTTGACTTATTGATTCTTGGTCATTTATCAATTATCTTCTATCATTTTGTTTTTTTTTATAATTTATCATTCATTTATCTTAGTATTTTTTACATAATTTAATTTCCACTTACATTTTAATTCTTGTGCTTTGAATTTTTCTCATTTTGATATTTGTTTGTTCACATGTTGGCATGTGTCACATATTATTTTTATCATACAAAATTATGATCATGTTCTTACCTAAATTGCCATTATATATATAATGCATATATTTGGGACCATAACCCATACTTGTGTTTTATATTATTGTATCTTATAATATTAATACTTAATTTATTATATCTTAAGACCATGTGGGGAATCTTTTATTGACATTAAATTTCTTATACATGGTGTTCATATAGTGCATATTACTCTTTGTCATTTATTGATTACATTTCACCCATATGGGGCACATTAATCCTATACTTATATTGATTACATCACATTTTTTCATAGGAAAACTTACTTATGAGTTACATGCTTCCAAGATTAAATATTTCTCTATTTTACATCATTTCCTTTATATAATATCTCACACATGATGTGTTTAGTTCCTCTATTTTGAAATATGTGTATTGAAATATCATCCCACATCTCAAAAAGAGGGCATATGTTCCACTCATTTTATCTATACTTTAGAAATTAAAAATATAATTCACTCCTATAGAATGGTGAATTAATATTTCACTCACTCTTATACATACATATAATGTTCCACCTATTTCCACCATGTGATATATTTAGGATATTTTTTAGAATTATTTTTTATAGTGCTCAAAATATTTTTTTAGCTTGATTTTTTCCATTTAAATTTATATTCATAAATGTATTTAGGATTTAGCATAAATTCAAATACATGTGACCTCACAAAGAAATAATTTCATCTTCACATTACTACAATAAATATAATTATCACCACCATTCAGGTTGAATCCACATTGAAACATGATGTTTTTGGGTGTGTTTTACCTTAAATTTTGAAATTGGTGTGAAATCAATGCTACTAAAAAGTTTTAATATCAATAGGTTTATAATTGTAATTAGGTCTACTTGTTTTAGGCTAATCACCCTATATATACTAAAATATAATATTGAGTACTTGATAATGACAAGTTTAAGACACATTTACCATGCATGACATGATCACACAAAAATGGTCCTAACTTTCTATTATATCACACCTACATGCTACCTTAATCTTTGCCCATTAAATTATATTATTACAGACCAAAATTATCCTTAATGTATATTTCACACCTAATTTATATCCTACATAGATATATTTTGACTTTTATTTCAATCTACCTATATATAGGTTGGTATTGTTAGGTTTGATTAGTATCACCAATTGATATTGACTACATACATACATATAGTGAAGAAACACATATAGTGAAGAAACACAGTTTCATAATCATGCTAAGTGGGAAAACAAATTTTGGCTTGATTTCTTTCCTTAGACTATTGAATATGTTAGTAGTGTTCAATTATAAAATAGGGGTGATTTGGTTCAATTTAACCCATTACACTTTATCAATTTTTGTAGATTTCTAGACCTCATAAGCACACATATAGTTTAAGGTTAAGGAAGTTAATATTTTAAGTTACGTAAATCATCGAGGTTTGAAAACACAAATATAGAGGTTTTAGAGACAAGTGAAGTTTATTTTATGGTCACAAACCTTCTTTTCCATAAAAGTCAATATTGATGGTCACTACTGACCTAGATCCAATGGAACCATCCATGCATAAATAAAAATATAATTATTAAATTAGAGAAATCATAGGCATGATTTAGTATTATTTCCATTTCCAAAATATAGTCATAATTAGATGGTCAACCATAAAAGTGAAGTACTCATCGTTTTATTAAACTTATTATATATATCATCTTCTACTTGTCAAATCATTAACATCAATTTTAGTGTTTTACATTTAGATGTATGCTTGAATGCCATATTTATCTATCAAAATTATTCTTAACGTTTTTATCCTATTAGGGATTCTAAAACCAAACTAGATTATTGGTAAACTTATAAACTGATTGATTTGTGTCAAAACCTAAGTCTCCTTTAGGGGTTCACTCTTATAATGTTTTATACTTTAGCCTTAGAGTCTTTATGACTTGATTATTATTCATTTATGATCATTTTTATTTTATGGTTCATCCTTCCACTTGTACTCTTTGTTTTTTTATGGGTTTGTGTACTCTATATTCCTAAACATCCCCAAAACTCTATCCACTCACCTACTATGTATTCTTCTATTTATTTCTTCCATCTCGCCTTAAGGTGGTGATAACTACTTTCCCTCTAAAGAGGTCCATGATACCACTATTATAAAAGTCATGGGTCATCTTGTGAATGACCATCTAAGAAATATGATTTAGAGCATGGTTATGTAAGATAAAATTCAATCTCTTCAAAATAATATTGAAGATTTGTCACTCAATATTTCAACACTTTGTAATGAAATCACTTGTAAAATAAATGACATAAATTTGACCCAATATAGTTTTGGGTTAAGATATATACAAAAATGGGATATACAAGATATGGTTTATGAAAACATACAAAAGTTGTTGTTCATCCCATCATAACATAAGGATGAGAAACCATTAGAATCATAATAGATTCAAAACCTAATAAGGCCAAAATTAATAGTAAATAATCACAAGCATTGTTTAAAACATTTTTTTGCAATATATAATTTGAGTTGACTTTTATTAACCCTAGGAACCAAAGGGGATACATGACTCCTTTTTTGCCTCCTCTAGACCTCTAAATTATCTCATCTATCATCTTTCCCCCAATATTCTCCTAAAGTAAATATTGGGTCTCGTGGTCTATATTGTCACTTCTAAGAGATGAAGGGTACTCTAGAATAGAGGTAGTTACTATGTTCCTCCTCAACCCTCTCCACCTCTCACAAGGAAATATACTTAACCTAAAATTTAAGACATAATTAATCAAATAAATAATATCCATTTTAAGATTTATATCCTTGAGTTACTAAAGATATCAAACATTTAGAAGGATATTCTATATCAGGTATTAAGTGAGAAAAATCTTCCTACTACTAAAAAACTATCATTTTTTTTTATATTATGAATACATCAAAGGACTTAGACAAAGTTATTAATTTTATAAGGAATAATTACCACCTAATCACATTATTGATAAAAAAACTATCATTATTCATTCAAATTAAGATTTAAACTAAAGGTGTCAAAACTCTATTAATTGATAATGGCTTGAAATTAAATATTTACAAAACTAAATTCTTAAAAAAATTGGGTATAAATATGAATTTATTCAAAAATTATAAAAAAATATAAAAGTCTTTGACAACACTTTACACTGAATACTTGGGACCATATCATTGGATATAAAACTAGGCCCCAGTATGGTACCTACTACCATCCACATTATGCCTAAATAGTTACATTATAATTCACTTTTAGGGAAACCTTAGATATTTGCCATGGAGTTAGTACCATCCATATTATAAAATGTATTATGTTCATGCTTGAATATTATTATTGTATAAAACTAGTAGATGACACCCTTTCATTTATTGTAAGATGACTCAATCTACTAATGATAATAAACCATGGTTAAAATATCATTATATAATTCCTCTAAAATAACCCATTCCATGGGATAAATTATATAAATATGAGGTAATTTAATCAATTATAGAACATGACAAAGAACCAACCATGATTATTAAATAAGATACACTAAAATAATTACAAGTTATCATTGACAAAAAATATAAAATCCCAAATCTCATTCTTTTGGTAAATTTTAAAGATAATATTTTTAGAGTTACATATTGGTATGATATTGATTATGATGATATGAAAGATCCAATAGATGAAAAATTACATAATTTGAATTTCAATCCTATTAACCTAGGTGAGTACTTATCTCACAACATGTTCACACTTACTAGTCTAGAAGTATATTGGGATAATTCATGTAATAATAATGTTGAAATTTTCACTCAATAAAAATATATTAAGGACAAAGGAAACTATATAATTCAATATAAAAAACATAATCAAAGTAAAAAATTGTGTTGTAGTATTAGTTCTCAACAAAAGAAAAATTGAATTCAACCTTTATATCTAAGGGTTAAATCACTAGAATGAAATATTGCATGTCTTCACAACCCTGAGCATGCTAATTTAAATTGTACCTTTTATTCCCCACTAAAAAATTATAGGTCTCAAAAAATAAATTTCCTAGGAATGAGTTCTAAAATATAATACATCTACAACTAGTGGTTCTTATAGTTTATACAAGGTTAATAAGAATCCAAGTAACTTTTACAAGTTATGATTCAAAATAAGTTAATCACTTTGTATCCTATTGTAGTGAATTTATTCCATCTATATTTCACTAATCATGAGTTATTTTCATTAATTTTGATCTTTATAATTTTTTTGATGATTCAACATCCAAATGGAGAAGGAAATACTATAGGTAAATTGGCATAGAGTAAGTTTTCAGTTTGATGCTCATGGGATCGAGATAAAAATTGATTGATTAAGTTAAATTATTAATTTTTTTTAATAATTAATTAATTTTAATTAAGTCATAAAATAATGTTAAAAATAAGATCACTTATAGATATTTATGAATTTGGGGTCATTGAGTAAATTAATTCTTTTAAAAATTAATGTTGAATTTTAAATATAAAATCAAAGTGTATTTGATGGTATAAAATGCCCAAATAATAAAATAAAACATGATCCAACTCTAGTTAGAGTAAAATTAACTCTACCTAGAATTACTGGGATGAATGGATTTCTAGCTTCCTTTGTGGGTGTAAATATTATATAAAATATAATATTTGGATCATTGATAAGGGTTATATTATCCAAAATTGGCTTCCATAGGTGAGTAATATTTAAAAACTTGTTATCTATACTTGTTTAACTTTGTTGATATCCCTTGAAGGTTCTATTCTAGGTCAAAGCTTGTATTGTGCTTTTAAAGATGTGATGCTTATCTTAGTAGTGATTAAGGTCTCCTAGGATGGTATAGAAAAAATGTGAGGCCATGGTCTTAAAAATGATTAGCTAATATTCATTACTTAACCCTTTATAAGGTGCTTAACATAGTTTAAGGTAATTTTGGATAACTTAAGGTAATTGTTTCATTTTGGCTTGTGCTTGTCCAAGTTACTCCATGTCAGGTCTAAGTTAGTTCGAAGGTGATAAAGGTTTGATTTTAGGTAATGAGACACATGTCAAATATCATCTTTTCACTCTTTTAGTATATGCAAATATCCTAATAGTGTCAAATCTCATTATTCTAATTTTATTCACCATTTGAGGTGTTTTTTATAATTATATAGTATTAATAGAATAATATGGTCTAATAAATTATAGGGAATGACATGAGGCTATCGTAGCACATTGTTCCACTTTTATATAGGCATTAAGGGACTTCATCAAAACTTAGTTCACTACTCTAGTAGGAAAAAAAGGTAGAATGTGGCAATTTTTTGGCTTGTAGAGGGGCCTATAAGAGTCGTATTGCATGTTTCCAAGATGATTATTTAATTTAAATCACATACAATACTCTTTATATCATACCTAGAATCAAACCAATCATTTTGAGGAGTTACATGTCTAAACTGAGGTAGAAACGTATGGCCTTTCTCCATCAAGTTCTTAGTAAGCCTGAGAGGCTCAATATTTTAATGATCATTCATTAAACATGAAGCACATTGAAAACTATGTCTATATGAGTTTAAAGTATCCCCTATTCCCTATAATTACATGTCATTTTTCTTAGGAATATCCTCTATGCTATATGAATCATTGTTAATGAGATAAACACATCCAATTGCCTATTAAGGCCTGTAGGCTTAGTTTTTCGCATTTTGGAGCTTGATGAGGGTAGGAAAATGATTGGAATACATTGGTATGTATCGAAATAACCTTATTAATATTTAAAATAGTGCTAAATTTCTAGGCCCAGATCTACAAGTGGTAATATATGCTAGTTTTTGTCATTTTCTTACATGATAGGTAGGTTTTATGGGTCTGAGAGGTATTCTCAAGTGTGAAAATGGTCAAAATAAATTAGATAATAGGGAAATATAATTATATTAATATATAAATCCCATAAATGGAAAATTCAAGGTGTAATAATGCAAGAGATTTCACTTGAGTGTATCAGCTATGTAGATTGCAGGTCTATAGGTCTTAATGAAATGGTTTCTTTTTTTACATGTTCATATTATTTCTCACTTGAGGGGAATTACCAAACAAGATAATATGACTCTACTCACCCCATAAAATTCATTTTGACCCACTTTAAGATGAAATATCAACCCAAAAACAAGATTTACTAATACAAAAAGGTATTTTTTTCACCTATACATTTGTAGACCTTTAGGTCATTGATTTCCATCTAGAAGCATAAAATGATAGTGTATATAGGATATTAAAGATTTGAAAAGGTCTTCAAATATGTAAATATTTTTAAACCTTGAAAAAATATCAAGGATATATATAAATTTATTACAGGTAATATAATACTCATAGGCATGTTACTAATGGTCCAAATAAAGGTGAATGTAGACCTACAGGTATGCAGACTTATAGGTCCACATTCGTAAAACAAAAGAAACAAATATTACATGGAATGTTAGGTATGAGATTAATGTGAAGTGTGAATAATATTTAATGGAATTGGTGAAAGTTTTTAATCTCTATTTTTAATAATAAACCCTACAAAGAAAACACTTTCAAGGTCTAGTTAGGTATTAGGCTTAAAAGAGATATACAGGCTTGTTATAGGTGGAATGGATAAAAAGTGCATTAGTTGTTGAGTGAAACCATTGAGGTATTTAGGCTAGAAAAAAATAAATACACATTTGTTTTATAAATTTATAATATGGTCTTCATAAAACTTTTAAGGTGATAAAATGTAATGAGATGACCAAGAACTCTAATTAGGGCTAAAGTCCTACTTAAGCACATATAGGCAAGAAAAGTAGGTTTAAGCATCATGAGGACTAAAGGAACATGGAGAAACATTTTAACTCATGTTGGGGTGATTTTATAAACCTTTTATATGTAAATATAACTACCAAAAGGCATTTTGAAGGCTTTTATGCCTAAAAACTCTCTCTTAGCCTAAGTATGATAAGTCTGGCAACTCGATAAGGTTTTTTTCTACCTAGAAATCCCATGAGACTTTGCATGGGATAATAAGAATAATTGGAGAGGTAGATGAGTTTTTTAACAAGAATTTCTTGGTGTTGGTTATTTTATGAAATCCTACAACTTTATTAACAATGTTTAAGAAGAGAAACCACTCAAAACCCTCATGTCACCTTGTAAAGAACTCAAAGAGTCATGTTATTTTGATTAGAAATTGTAAGAGGTTTTACATGGATTAAAATGGCTATTAGAGGTGTTCATAGAGTGACCCTACTAAAAATTTGTTTAATTAGTTCATAGTTTGAGGGCTTCAACTCTATTAATATTCGATAACCACTCAAGCACCATAAAACCCTCCTAAAACCCTCTTAATGACCTAATGACTATGTTTGCTCTCTAAATGACCTAAAATGCAATTTTTTAGGCTTGATATGAACTAATTGAAATATTTTGATCTAATGGGAACCTTTATGATTCATTGTTTGGCATGTGTGGACTGATAAAGTATTAAAAATGGCCTAAAAAGGGTTACTAAAGGTCTAAAAATATAGTTTTTGGTGGCTTTCCATAGAGTTTGATTGAGTGAGACCTAATAGGATATATTGAAATCACCTTTGAACTTAAGAATATAGTATAAGATACTTATATATATACCTAAGGAGGTTTTTAGTTCTTGAAACACCATTAAGAGGTTTCAATACACCTAAAAAATCCATAGATGCTAATTTCATCAAGGATATCTCAAGACACCTAGTTGTAAGAAAATATGTCATCAAGAGCTCTTAACATACCTAATACACCTATTTATTAGCTCCAAATATGGTTTTTATCTTGAAAATAATTGGAATTATCCCTTATATGATGATTAGGAGGTGGTTAAGATGTTATGATAGTCTTCAAGCATAGTACTTGGCCTTAGATGAAGAGATATAATTATCATTATGGTCTCCTTTTGAATCAAACAAGCCTTTCAATGAAGTGTAAGTTCTTGTCAATTTGAGTAATATTTCGTGTGTGTTCTCATACTCACAAAGATGAGAGAGAGGCACTGAAGTGGTCAAGTATGGCATGGGAAGACTTTAATAAACATGATCAAGAGTGTAATGTGTCAAAGCATAAAATTGTAACTCCTAAACCAAAAATGGATAGTTTAATGAATGAAAAGATGAGTCAGAGAGGAAAATGATGATATCCTTCACCAATTTGAAGAGAGACATCATTTTACAAGGTAACGCATGTTTAATATTAATAATAGGATTGTTTCTCACATCTTTTCTTGGCATTGTAGCTGATCTATGACATTTATAGTCATGATAGACTCCTTCAACATCCCATTTTCTCTCTCTCATTCCTTCTTTCTCCTATATGTATGCTTAATTTTGGCATGGAAAGGATCCTTTTATTGCATATGGTGTATCCCTATCCAAATGAACACTTATTTTGCCTCTAAATTGAATAAATTTGAATTAATCCTTATCAAAATTTATATTTATTATACTTCATGTTAATCAAAGAATGTTAGTGATAATATGTTATTTCCTCTCATTTTTTCTCTCATGTTTACCTCTTTGTAAGTGATTGGTCATATTTACAAGTCACATAAAGTGATTTTCAATAGTTTTACATGGATTGAAAATAAAATCATTCATTAATGTCTTTTTAGACCTCTTAATCAATTATCTTAGTCTATGCATCATTCTATAGCCTCTATGTGAAACACTCATGTTTGGAGACTCATTTTGAATTGTGAAAACTAGATTCAATAATATTTTAGGTTCTTAGAGCATGATAGGTAAGTGGAGGAGCACAAATTTGGTGTATCATCCCCTTAAATCATAGTTTTCTCTCCCTTTTATATGTACCTTAGTAGGTTAGTGAGTAGTCTTAAGTGAGGAAACAAGGGAGATATCCCTTATCTAGAGGTTCAATCCACTCATTAGGTCACCCAAAACCTAGGATTATCCCCATGTGTAGCTTAAATTGAGAGGAATTGAAA
This sequence comes from Torreya grandis, assembly GCA_037957365.1. Classification (NCBI taxonomy): domain Eukaryota; kingdom Viridiplantae; phylum Streptophyta; class Pinopsida; order Cupressales; family Taxaceae; genus Torreya; species Torreya grandis. The sequence goes on along the minus strand of JARHVA010003761.1, from coordinate 358,636 downwards.
CACCCTCTCAAAAAGGTGCAAATCTATGCTATAATAGTTTTAGCATGCCTGGTGGGACAAGGATTTTCATATATTAAATATTTATTGGTGATGTTATTCAATATACCAACCTTTTTAGGCATGAACATAAGCACCAATGGTAATTTTGAGTTGATTTTAGAATTATAACTCAACCTAAACCAAAAATTGATAGTTTAATAAATGAAAGGATGAGTCTTAGAGGACAATGATGATATCCTATGATAATTTGAAGAGAGACATCATATTCTAAGGCAACACATGTTGAATAGTAATAAGACTATTTCTCACCTCTTTTCTTGGCATTTTAACTGATCTATGACATTTGAAATCATGATATACTCCTCCAATGTCCCATTTCTCTCTTTATCTCTTTCCTTATTTATCCTATATGTATGCCTAATTTTGGCATGGAAAGATTCCTTTTTCTAGATATGGCATAGCCCTATCCAAATGAACACTTTTTTCCTTTGAATTGAGTAAAACTTAATTAATCCTTCTTAACATTTATATCTAGTGTAAACTTCATGTTAGTTGATGAATGTTATTGATAATATGCTAATTCCTCTCATTTATCCTATCATGTTTATCTCTTTGCAAGTGATTTATCATATTTATAGGTCACATAGAGTGATTCTAAATAGATTTGTATGGATTGAAAATAAAATCATTCATTAGTGTCATTTGATACATCTTAATCAATTTTCTTAATCTATGAATCATGTTATATCCTCTATGTGTAACACTCATTTTTGGAGACTCATTTTGATTTTTTTAAACTATATTCATTCCTATTTTACACTCTTAGTGAATGATAGGTAGGTGGAGGAGCAGAAATTTTGTGTATCACCCCCTTAGTTCATAGTTTTTTTTTTTTTTTTTTTATGTAAGTTAATAGGTTAATGATTGGTCTTAAGTGATGCATCAATGGAGACAGCCATTATCTCTATGTTTAATCCACTCATTAGGTCACCAAAAAACTATTATTGTTCCCATGTGTAGTATATATTGAGAGGACTTGAAATACCCTCTAAATGGGTGCAAATCTATGTTACAAATTTTTTGGCATGCTCGGTGAGACAAGGATTTTCATCCATTAAAGATTTATTGATGATAATCTTTAATATACTGGCATTTTAAAGCATGAAAACTAGAACCACTGGTGATTTTGAGTTCTTTTAGTTGGTTTTAGTAGCCTATTATTCTTTCAATCATGTACTCTTTGTATTTTTCCTTTTACATGAAGTTTCAAGATAGAGTTTGGAGTGGATTTTAATTTTACTCATGTTGATGATCTATATCAGACCTATGTTGATCTTTATTATTAGAATTTTGATCCTTATAAATACCATAATGAGAAATATCAGCCCCATGTTGAGTCATATCAGTCATACAATGATTCCACTTACCCCCCATATGGATCTAGTTATACACATGACTAGCCTTGCTATCAAGAGTATTATCCTTCCTCTTTTCCCCAACAACCTTAAAAATCTTATCAACCTTGATATAAATCTAACCAAGATTTTAATTATTCTTATTTTCCCCCTACCACCCCAAAGCAACCTCCTTGGTAGCCTATTCATCCCTTAAATTAGCCTTGTTAAAATTATGTTTCCCCTAGTCAACATAGTCACATTTCTAGTCAGTCTATCTCAAGCTTCAAACAAAATTTATTAATATATGAAAATCATATGATATAGCTTGATAGACAAAAAGATTATGGTCTAATTTTCCCTATTCATATCATTTATAATATGGACTTGTTACACCTAGCTAAGGGTGAGTGGGCACTTATTGAGAGAGAGAATCAATAGAAACTAACCAATGACATGCTGGATATAGGTGGATTAATTCAATGTATATAAGATAATTTAGTGGTCCATGAGAGGCAACAAGTTCAATACTATTATCCTCATGTGTTGTCTCCAACTCTAGATTGTCCCTCTTTTATTTCACCCATTCTTACTCATAAGAACAAATCAAGAGAGTTTCAAAGTCTCCCAAGTCCTTCACCCATTCCTCAAGTTGGATTTGTCCATATAGACCAAGATAAATCAAAAATTATGTGTTTGATTATTTTTTGGAGGGAAAATAATGAGGGACTACTATCATAAACATATCTTCCCATTCCCTAAGAGCTTCCCAAAAGGTCCTTTAAAATTCCAAGTTGGAGGCAAGTGGTGGAGTCATGGGATAAAAAAATAGAAAAGACTTATATTTGTAAATTGAGGCCAAATAGGAACCTATTCTTATTTAAGCCCCACCCATCCCTCCTCAAGAACCTCAAATATTCCATAATATAGATCAATCTGATAAAGCATATAAAAGAAAAGTCCTTCTTGAGAATGTTGAAGATAAAACATATCCTAAATTATGGGATTAATTGGTGAATGGAAGGATAAGAATTATAATTTCATTGATATCAAAATCCCAAAGCTTACTCATGAGCTTAAGCATCCCATCTTTGAATAAGAATGTGTTCTATAGGAAGAAAATCATGAATACTAAGTTGTAGCTATATGTAAGCCCCATGAAGGATATGAGGAGGATACTTAAAGTGTATATGATGAAGAATTCATCATTACAACACCTCTTGGTGAAGAGAGAAGTAAATCAATCTTTGAAGATAAAGAGAAATGTGATTTTTATGGAGTACAAGTTGACCAATTGAGAGTAAACCTTGTAATAGATGATCTTCCCTAGTGTGAACAAGGTGCTAATCAGGTTATTGTATCATAATAATAATCTCCTCAGGACTCATTGAAATCAAATAAGGATTGATTTTAATCCTAACAACATTATCAAATATGTATAAACTTTAATTAAATCTTAATTCTTATTATGAATACCTCTATACCAACTCACATTAAGCTAGAAGAAAGTTTAAATGAGTTGGAACCTAGTGAAGTTTAGTTGAAGGACTTGTTTAAAGTCCTAAGAGTAGGTTATACTATTATAAATGGAGTTTATGTTCTGATTTAGACTAAGGAAGATAGTTTTATCAAGTAAACCAACAAACAAGATGAAGTTCATTCTCCAAGGTTATCATTCCAAGAAGCTAACTCACTTGAATTTAACTTGTTTGATGTTTTCAAATAGGGACATCAAATTCTTGATCCATTTATAGATGGTTTTTCACTCTTGAAAGATAATGGAAATATATATTGGCCTCAACTTCCAAATAATCACGAAGCTTCTCCTCTTGAAGATAATTATAGAAGTATGTTGCAAGAATCACATTAAATTATTCATTTTGATCAATTAGATTATCAAAAGATGGTTCATAAAGAGAAGATTGTTTAGATGTGTAATAGTACCAAAAAATGCCAAATTAGCTAATTATATTGGTTTGAAGATAAAAATGAGGAGCCATTGTCTATCATGTTCATTTCAAAACATTACTATGAGCCTAAACATGTCTAATATCAACCTAAGAACACACTTTTGATCACTCATGCTTCAAGAAAGATAAGGGAAGTGTACAAGGTTTATTGTTTAAAATAAGAGGATGTCAAGGTTAGAATATATTTTACTCTCTTTTATTCTCTCATGGTTTCCATAAGTCTTGCTAGCGTCATGAGCTTGGTGAAAAAAGGTAACTACTTTTCTCTACCAGTTAATGGTTTTGTTTAGGGTTGTATCAAGTTGTTAGAGTAGGTTAGTATAGGGTATATTTGTTATCTCTCCTTCCTAAAAGTGATTTTACACATTTTCTTAGTAGGTATAATTATTTATTTCACTGTTGTGTGTGTTATCCTTATTTTTTGTTGTTGTGTACTGGTGGAGGCATCATCAATTATCTATCCTTATATCAAGGCATTTACAACAAGGTTAAAGGTTTAGTCAGGTCTAATTTTGAGTTATAGGTGAATCCATATCCCAATGGATGCATAAGGCAACTGGTCAAGATGCATAATGTTGACGTGGGTTTTAAGCACACTATAGTCGACTGAGGTAACCTCTAACATTTTGGAATTTTAATTGAGGTAAAATCTACTCCAAGGCATAAGTTTTAGGTATATGGTTTATTTAAAACTATTAATGGAATAGAGGTAGGGCATGTATGTTGTTTACAATGTTATTTTATAGAGGTATGGCCTTTTAATAGAATGAATTTCTACATGAGTTAGATGGGTGGCTGATTTATAATCTAAAGTGGGTAGGTCTTAATAATAAACTCAAAAAGGGTGGGTAAGGTAGGGTAGAAAAAAAATGCTTCATGTTTCTTGGTAATCACTTCCCTAGTTGGTTTTTGTAAATACCTATTATTTCTAAAACCTATGCCTATTTCTAGTAGCAATAACACACATATAGTCAGACATGACTAAGAAGTCTAGGGAAATAAAGATGCAGGGAAATCACATGCCTTAGACAAATGTTGCTCATTTTAAGGAATATATTATACACCATTAATTATTATATTATGGCTTGAGAAAATTAATTATCTGAGGTAGCTATTGCACACACACATAGAAAACTACACCAAAGAAAGCACTAGTACACATTCATAAATATGATGCAATCAACTTAACCAACATAATCAATATATTAACTAATATTTAAATATATATTACACATTTAGGATTATTATATAAATTAAATGACTCAAGAATCTATTTATATCTATAGCACACTAAATATTATTGAAACACATAACCATGAAAATAATAAAAAATTATAGATAATTGAAAATAAATACTCAAAACACTTTTCTAACGATCAAAATTACTTTGATTCTCTATATTCTAAAATATTCTAAAAAAAACTAAGTTGGGTTAAAATTTTATATATATATATATATATATATATATATATATATATATATATATATATATACTTTTTGAAGGGGTCTCCTCAACATCCAAGTTCATGCAAGTTGGTTACATGTGTTAGTTATAACATGTAGTTATAACTATGATCTAAGACCCTATAAGAAAGAACTAAAAGTTAAAATAAATAAATTAACTTTTCTAAAATTATGAAATGTGAGCATGTAAAAAAAATATAAATCAAATTTTTTTAAAGTTAGATGCTCAAAATATAAGGAAAATCTAAGTATATTCACCATTACAAAATTATGCATGCATAAAATTTCAGCCTATCAAGGCTTAATCATTTGGAGCACTACATGCACCTTGGTTGTCATAGAATTTCAAGTGGAATTTGAAGATGTGGTCCCACCTATAGAAACCTAGTTATTCTTTTATTTATTATCCTCATAAACCTTTTGTGCTTCTCCATGATTCTATCCTATAATGTCTAAATTTAACAATGATGGTCGGTGAATTCATTTGGTATATCCAAGGAGCTTTGCATTCTCATCCTTGGTTATTTGAAATTTAATTTTAAAGATTTAAAATTTAGTGACATTTTTTTGAGTCTTGCTTAATTTAGACTCAATTTCTTCAAGTGTCAATCCTTCCAATCTCTACATAAAATCATTGGTCACTTCTTGGATAAGCTTGTCCAAATTGATCCTACTAATCAACTTACCAATGGAGTCCTTAACTTTTGATAACTTTAATTCATGAAAATTTTGAATAATCTAGGCCTTATACACCTAATATGTGGGGATTAAAGTCCCAACATTTTGTAACTAATCCTTTACCTCTTCTTACCAAATGACTACTAGATTTAAGGCATTGGATGCTTCTAGAGTAGTCATAAGGTTGAGATGACTATATAGAAAGTTTCCCTATAGATAACTACCATATTTAGTTTTGAACTATCATCTCTCAAGTAATTGAACAATTTTTTGGCTTGGTTCACATGAGGGGCCATCTCAGCCTTCATGAACTCCATGGCTTCCAAAGAGTTATAACATCTAGAAGTTGCCTATTGAACTCCAACTTCTATGCTAGTAGGGATATGTACTATCTTGGACTACTCTTTTAGTTTATCAATTTTGGCCTCTAATACCTATACTTCTACCTCAAGCTCTTATCAAGATAATTCTATGCCCTCATGGATTGAAACTATGACACCCTTATGTGCTTGTGTTAGGTCTACAAGATTTTCCTCATATAGAGATTGTCTTAGTTGTCTGTTCTACCTCTTTTTAAGGGAAAACACCTCTTGAATTTATTAAAGGATAATTTGGGTGCATTTATCATCTTCTAATTTCCTTTTCTTCACCCTTTGGATACTATTAGTTGGAGGATTAAACAAAGTGGAGACAAAGGGATGTTCAATGATTTTGAAGTTTGGTAATTGAGAAGCCTTGCTTCTTAAATCCACTACCCATGGAGGAATGTCAAACTAGGATGCATCATAGGTTATGACAAAAACCTCTTCCTCAACCTCCTCTTGAACTCTCTATTATTTCTTGAGGGCTTTGGTTAGGATAGCAAAAAGGGAAGGCCATATAATTTTAGACAAATCCACTCCTCTAAATTGAGGAAGTCAATGGACTATGATCATTTAGGGCTCGGCCTTCCTTCCCCTACCATTAATTATCACTATGGTCTCCTCTATAAAATTTGTAGATGGTAGTTTAATGGTGAATTGGGTGGAGTGGACATGAAGTTGTAAGTTGGCCAATGTAATTTATACCTTCTTAGACACTTTCTTCATCTTGAGGTCTCTAATAGTTGAGGTTCCATTAGGAACATAAGTGGTCTATATGGTGAGGGGTATGGAAGTGAAATGTGAGGATCAATAGTAGTAGTGAAAATGGAGGGGGTAGATGTGGGAACTTCCATAGAAGTAACTTACCCAAATATGGGTATAAAAGATGAAGGAGAAAAAACCAAAGATTGAGTACCTAGAAAAGTAAGCTCCATATGCTCTATTTGGAGGCCCATAGCCTTGGATATCTCTAACTCAAATTCCTCATCTAAATCATTCTCAGTATCATTTATGATTACTACATCTCGCCTAGCTAGTTTTGAATGTCGAGGTTGAGAGGTAAACCTTGTGATTTCTCCACTATATGACTACATGTAAGAGTCCTAGGCTTTCTCTTATAAACCAAGGGGTCATTACTTATGTGGGGGTGTCTAGAGGTGATGATGTTATTTATTCTAGAATGTTTATCCCAATAGATGTAAAAGTATGTACTTAGGACTTAAACATAGATACTTGAATGGAATCTATAATAAAAATTCCTATGTTTTCTCTTTCTCATTATAATCTAGGATGATGAGATCCCTTGATTGTCTTCCCCTAATAGAACTAAGCTCAATTAGCTTAGGCTCTTTCCTAACTATCTTAAAATTTAACTTTAGAGGAGTTCTTTAGGAGGAAGTAGCTATGTCCTTGGATTTCTTCCCAGACTATCCTCTCCAAAAATCTGAATGTTGCCACTCTTTTTAGAGTGCTTTTTTGTTGTCCAACTCCCTAGCAAAATAGGAGGGTCATCCTAGATCATTCTCAAATGATTGTCTTATACCCTAAAAATTGTTTCCCATTCCAATAATTCCTCATAAAAATTGGCATTTAAAAATAGGAAATTATAGTCATAAGGCTCATGACTATAAGGGATATTTAATCCATGAATGTTCTTTTGGATCAGCCTATGTGGATCCCAATATCTATGTATAAGTATAGGGAAAGGAAAACTTCTACATTTTCCACCTAATTCCCTGAGATTCTTCCTCATTATATATACCATGTTTCCAATAGTTATAAGATGACCAAAACACAAGGCCTCTTTCTATAACTTCTTCAATGTTTTTCTATAACTCAAAGGTGATTTCCTATTCAACAAACTTATCTAGTATAAATTTTGGTAGACATAGGGGGCCAAACTTATTTCCCCAAATCAAGATAATAGTGAAATTTGGGTAAAGGAAATAATACCATATCCTTTCCAAGTTATTCATAATGTTATATCTAATTTGAGGCATGGGCAATCCATGAATGGCTTGCCAAACCTGAGGATAAACATCCTCAAATATCCTAACCATGTGTTTGGCATAGCAATAAACATGCATGAATTGGTAATGATCATAGATCCTATTCTTCTCATAATTTGTGGCCAAAGCTCATAATTCGCTAATATCTTTGTAACACATACCCAATATTACATCCAACAAATAGGACATCATATATAAATTTCTAGAGGCCATGGGATGCTTGTCCCTATCAATAATTTGATCTCTTAACTAAAGGATTATTATCTCACTCAGGGTGTATGTGGCATAATTTTTAAGCATCACATATATTGGTAGTAGCCTATAAAATTAAAAAAATGGATATTAGGTATATCATATAATCTATTGAGAATAGCTATACCAATGTGAATCCCCATCTTGAATTTGTCAATTGAAATTTATCCTTTCAGCTTCTTCCCTTTTCATGTAAGGGTCTAGTCTAGGAGTAGCCACAAGGGTAACACCTTCTCCACTGAGGTATCTACATTAAAATACACCAATGTGTTCTTATCAAAGTATGTATCATGTATACTCAAAGACAAATATCTTTGGAAATGTACTCCTGAAATGAATGTGACCACCATATTATTATTAGAATGATGCATGAAAGTATCCTATGATATCTTCCCTAAAAAGAACATGTCCCTTAAAAGGTTAATGCATGAAATTACTTCCAATTTAGATACAAAAACGTGTAATATTTGGTATTTGAATGTCAATAGTTCCTTAGTGAACATCTTATCTGCTAGTTTCATCTCATCTTCAAGCGAAAACATGTCCATCTAATCGATGACATCTCATAATGTTGAATAATTTCAATAGTTGTCTCCAAATATGGTGGCATCAAAGAATATATCTATGAAATATATGGAGTCCTTAATTGAATATAGAGATGGATTATTCATCCCTTAGAACATCCTAGATGCATATTCCATTGATGCATACTCTATGATGCTTCTTTTAGGCACTATGTACACTGTGCAAATAATTTAGCTCTAGCTTAGTCATTATTTTACACATAGTACTCTTGAAGTGGTAACTAGGGCTATTTATTTTTGTAATAATATAGGAGACTTTGAATGCAAGTTATCTTAAATTAAATTATAAATTTTCAATAACAGTGTATAACCTATATAAAAACCTACATTGAATATTAGTTTGTGTGATATATATTTACAATATTTACTTGGATTCTCTTTTCTTGTATAATTTAAACTTGTTAGCTTAGGTTGGTAGGGGTATTTAAATTATTGATCATAAATATTTTACCTTTATTTTATCTAAGTATGGTTAATCTAGTAGTACTCTTAGTAATGAGGCACTTAGGGTCTACATCAAAAAAATGCTTTTGGGTCAATATCTATAAACTAATTCTTTCAGAGGAATTGGTTCAAAAAAAAATGTCTGTAATAATTTCCTCAAGGAAAAAGTCTCAAGAGAATTATCCTAAAGGGTTATTTTTAATGTCTAAAGGGAATTTTTAATTTCCAATAAGGGTAATTTTGATCTGAAGGGTCCACTTCATAAGGTATTTTATCCATGACAGAAGTTCTAAAGGATCTACTTCGTAAAGGCTGAAGAACACTTTTGATTTATATGAAGGGTACTTTCATATGGCTAAGGGTTATTTCAAAAGTTCTAAATTATAAGTTACACAAAATCCAAAGGGTGTTTTCCTTTGATACAAAGGGTTTTTTGGTGGAAAAATGGGTTGTGATAATTATTTCAAAAGGTAAGTGACCACTTCAAAAAGGGTCAAAGGCTTGGGATAGAAATCTTGAAGGGTATGTCCATGTCAAAGGGTCCAATAGAAGGAGGCAAAAGGGAAATTTTAATATGAAAAAGAGTTCAAAAATGATATCTCAAAGGATAAGTCTTGTAGGGTAAAATGTTTGAGACAAAATTCCTGAAGGGTCATTTCAACAAAACCCAAAGGGTATGCACCTTAACAGATATGGTAGGAAAGGGTAAAGTGGTCAATTTCGCAAAGGTCAAAGTGATAATTTAAAAGACAAAGGAAAATTTTAAAAAGGTTGAATGGCTAGCTCAAAAATCTTGAAGTGTATGTGGAAAAGATTTGAAGGGTTTACTTCATGGCAAAACTTGTTCAAAGGGTCTATTTCATAGGGGCTAAAGAGCACGTTTGATTTCCCCAAAGATTTATTTCATATAGTTAAGGGTAATTTAAAAATTCTTAAACGGTAGGTTTAGTATGGTAAAAGGTATAATACATTAGGGGATTTATTTTGGGCAAAATGTCTATAGTCCGAAATTCCAAAAGGCAAAGAGCCCACAGACCAAATTCCCTCAGGGGAATTATTTCAGATAAAATGTTTGCAATAATTTCCCTAAAAAAATAATGCTTCCCAAATGGTAATACTAAAATAAAATATGCCCAATAAAACCCAAAAGGACAATTTTCATAAGGGATGAAATAATTAGCTTGAAAATAAATAAACCCAAAAAATAGTCTCTGTAGAACAGAAGTTAGTCTCATGAAACATAATGCCAATATTATCCTACCAAAAGTGAAATACCTTATATTTTTTAGAATTTTCATAAAAGTATAAAAAATGGGGGCTCAATATTAATACCAAAATATGAAAAAATTGCGTTCCCATTTCTCCTTAAATAAAAGGGGGATGTTGGGTACAATAAATGGTGACTTATAGGGGGAATACTCCCGAGTATTCAAGAACCCATAAATCCAATTTCACAATATTTAGATCAATATTGAAGTGTGTCAAAAAATAAACACTTAAATCAAAAACATGAAAGATATTCCTAAGTTTATTCACATAATATACTTGCCTTCTAATTTCTTGGATTTGTGTGTGAAATGTGTAGTTTATTTAAGCCTTGTTATGATGAGTTTCTCAAAGGTTTTGATAGAATTACAGGTTTCATTATAGTATTTATTAAATCTCATTAAATAAATGAAAGCACAAAAATTACTCTATTTCCATCCAAGCATCCATATCCTTGATAGATATACCTTGGGCTCCTTCTCTTCTCCTTCCATTATTTTCCTTTAACCATGATGCATGGTGTATTGACTTTATTTCATCATGTGAGCTTTTTCATTTTATTTAAATTTTCTCTTTCCCTTTTAAAATCATTAGTTTTTCCCCCTTTTTTGAATTGTCTTATACTCTGATTAATGGAACGATAGGATATTAAACCCCAATGAGCTAGTATAATTATAAAATGAATTATTACTAGATCATCCCTATCAATCAAATCTACACCCAAAATTGTCACTTTCAATAAGTATTTGATATGATAAGTGTATTTAATCTAAATAAAATAAGAAAACTTTATAAATTTGTATGAATTACCCCAAGAGAAACTTTCATATGCTTGGTAAAAGTATTCAATCATGACAATATTCAAAACAAGCCTTTGATTACCTTCATCCTCATGACTCAAAAACACAAAAATATACCTAATATATGAACTAGTCCCTAACATGTGAGGATTTAATTTTCCCATTTTCTATGAGTCATAAACTCAATTATATTTGTATTTTAGATTGAAAATAATTAGATCAAACACTAGATCCCATACTAGCACTAGATCCAAAATTTTGAATGCTTTGACTTTCACTCTTTTATAAAACAAAATTTTGACTAAATCATGGTGTTTTTTGAATGTTTGAAAGGCTTAAATCCTCTAATCCTCCATTTCTATTATATCAAGCAATATTGATTCTAGTTTGTCATTTGGTTCCATATAGTCTTTCATGAACTAATAGGTGGGTAGCTTCAACATGATGGGGAAAACTGGTCTACACCCATAACTAATAGGTAGGGAAAAGCTTTTAGGGATTAATTATATCTCATCTAGTCTACCCAAATATCATACTTTATTAAATTATGCCAATCCCTAGGCTTATGCCATACTAATTTCTTGATTGCATAAACCATATTTTTATTTATTAACTTTGTTGGTCCATTTTCTTAAGGGTAGTGGTTAAAAGCTGACTTAATTATGATCTAATTGTCATGTGCCCATTAAATGAATTCTATTGATATAAAATTTGGGCCATTGTCACAAACCAAAGAGATGGGCATGTCAAATCTATTTTTTATGTGTTCCTCTAAAAAGTGAATCACATCTTATGCTTTATTATTTTTTGTGGCTATGGCTTCCATCCATCTAGTACAATAGTTTGTAGCCATAAGTATAAATTTATGGCCTACTAAGGAATTTGGGTTGATTACACCAATGAAGTCTAAAACCTACTATGCAAATGACCTTCCTTCAATAACTAACTATAGAGGCATTATTGCATGTACATCTATCTTGGCTAATGCTTGACATTAATGGTAGGCTCCGATGTGCATATGGACATATTTAAATATGGTTTGTCTAATAGTAACCCAACCTCAAGATTTTATGGGTTTTGGTATTCCTAGCAGGTTGAACACTACCTATCTTTTAATGAAATTTCTATAGGATTTTCTTAGCCTCCTCCATAGATACACATATAAGATAAATACCTTCATAGTTCCTTCTATAGAGGACTCCATTTTTTATCATGAAATGAGTAGATTTGAGTCTTAAAACTATCCTTGTTTCTCCATTAATATCTTGGGGACAAGTTCTTATAATTAAATATTGGATTATATGTATATACCATTCTCCTTTAGAAACTTGTACTACACATACCTCTTCAATGGTGATTCATGGAGTAGGCTTAGTCATGAGTTGAATAATGACTTGACCTTTGATGATATCTGTAGGCCTGATCTCTATGTCAAATTCTTAGAGCTTAGCCTTCCTTTTTACTTGACATTCTCCTAGCTCATTCTAGGATAGGGAAAGCTTAATAGTGGGGTTGGGTACACTAGTAATGGTTTTGTTTCTTAAGATGTAATGCTGAAATTTCTTCACTACTTTGACACAAGTGAAAATTTACTTATTGATCATAGAATACCTGAGGTCTACATCCTTCATATTTTTTTTATCATGAAGTTAATTAGATTCTTCATTTCATCTTTTTTTTTGCATGATAACCACAACAATAGTGTATTCTGAATTGAATGAATACAAATATAAATCTTTTATGAAGTCTAGACTAATTAAAATTGGAGCCTAAGATATGGCATCCCTTATGTCTTGGAAAGACTTTATGGATTTAGTTGTCCACTCTATTTTATCATCTTGCTTGAGTATGGAATTTAGGGTCTTGATGATTTCTATAAACACTGAGATGAACCTCCTTATGAAGTTGATTTTACCAAAGAATGACTTGAGATATTTGCTGTTTGGTGGCCTTATTTTTAAAATTGCCTAGATTCTCTTTGCATCAATAGTGATCCCATCCTTTGTGATAATATGTCCCAAATTTTTTTCCCTTGTTGATTCCAAATATACTTTTAGTTAGGTTCAATAAAACACTAAACCTTCTACATCTCTCAAAAATGGATTGTAGGTGACTTATGTGATATTTTCTATTCTTTCAAAACACTATAAGAACATCCATATAGATGATTATGCATTTTCCTATTAGTCTCTTGAAGGCATGATCTATAATTCATTTGAATATATCTCCTTCATTTATCAATCCAAATGACATCCTTTTGTATGCATAAGTACCCCATTTCATAGTAAATACCATCTTCATTTTATCCTCAAACTACACTAGTACCTAATTTTAGCCTAAAAATCCATCCAAAAAGGTCATCATTTCATAACCACTCACTATCTATATTACCTCATCTAGAGAAGGCAGAGGATAATTGTCTTTCTCAGAAGCCTTCTTTATATTTCTATAATCTACACATAATTTTATCACACCATTCTTGTTTCTAACTGGAACCAAATTGGCCACTTAGGTAGAATGTCAAATTGGGAAGATGATTTTGGCACTTAATAACTTATCCACTTCCCTTTGAATAAGAATCTCCATAATAGGATTTACTAGACTTTACCTCTATCTGAATGGTTTATTATCTTGCTTTAAGAGAATCATGTGAGTGATGACCTACAGATCATACACCTTCAGGTCTTTATATGTTTAAGTGATAAAATATTTTTATTAAGTGATCAAATCCTTGACTTATTATATTTCCTCCATAGTGTAGTTGTGACCAATATTCACATAATGTGGGTTATGATAATCTCCTATATTTTCCCTCTTGAAGTCTAATTCATCAACCTTAAGTTGCTTGAGTTGTGCCTATGGTTTTAAGTTGAATGGTATTTCCAAGGACACTAAGCTATCTAGAATTCAATTTTCTTTAAGTTGGAAAATGCCCTCTTTATATATTTCCTCTTGATAGAGGTGGTCAATGTCCTTGTCATCGATGATATGGGACTTGAAATCCCCCAAATTAGTTAAAAAATAAATAATTTGCTAATCATAATTAAATACCTATAAATTTATGACATTATCTAGAATAGAAGGACAAGGAACCAATTCAATAGAAAATATCTTTACCTTAGACTCCTACAATGGCTCAAGATTGGTATAATAGCTAGTGAATCAGTGGCTTGATTTTTATTCTCAAGAGTGATACTATGTTAAAAGCTTCAATGATTTCAATTAAATCCCATGCCCTATGCTTATATTTCCTTAAATAAGAAAATTTTCACTAATATTTATTTCTTACTTGGTTAACTACCAACTCTGAGTCACTATATACCTTTATTTGTTTTACATTGTTCTTTATTGAAAATTGTAATCCTAGAATTAGATATTTTTACTTCATTATGTTGTTAGTAAATATAAATTTAAATCTATAATATGCTAAGAAATATTTTCCTTTGGGGTCAATCATCTCAATTCCTACACCTAATCCTTGTTTGGACCTAGCTATTCAAAATGCATAGTCCATAGCTGATTCAAACCTTCAAGTTCTAAGTTTTGTGCTAGATTCTAAGTGGTAAAAGTATAAATAACAAGGGTGGGAGAGTTATAATTTACCATTTTATTTTTGGCATTATATTCTATGATGGGATATTTCATTCTTTTCTCTCTATCAATTCTGATCTGGATCACAATTCCTCTCCAGTATAGCCAATGAGAGAAGTCTATGGAAAGATATCCATTGAGTGTTTTTGACCAATCTCTCCTCAACAACAATCTATAGCCATTTGGTATGTCCACTACCATAATATCGATGGTCATCTACACTCTTGGTTTAGATTCTAATTGAATACATATGTTATTTAGTTCTCTAACTACTGGTACCACCATTTTTCTAGTTGAAAGATCAATCTCTTTAAAGGAATTAGAGTGAGACCAAGATTTTTACATTTAGAGGTATGCATGATAGTTATGAATATTCTTACTAAATGCCCTAATAGTTAGTATAAATGGTGACACTTTGGGCTTACTCTTGTAAATGGCATTAGCATCAACAACTTTCACTTTATCTATAGTCACTCTAGTTCTTTCCATAGGGGCCTTCCTAGTAATGGAATTCCAAAATATCTCCTTTTATTCAGTGATCTACGCTAACTATTGAAGATTTATACTCACTTTAATTTTCTTCATATCTCCATGATGTTGTATCCTCCTTTACTCAGTTATTCCTTACTTGGTTATTGATCATTCCCCTTTGGAGGGGTGGATTGTTGTATGCTTTAGGATTTGGAGGAGTTGAAGTGGTAAGTGGTTGTTTGTTCCTTAAATTTTACACACTCTCTAGAACTATTAGAAAGCATGAATGTCATCCATATTATTCTCTAGTTCATTATTGTCTTCACCTAAGAAGGGAAACTCATGATTTTCAAAGAACATGGCTGTGCTAGAAGATCAAAGATCCTAATGCAATTCTAGTAGATTCTTCATCTCATCTTCTATATTTACTTCCTTCTAAAAGATCTTGAACATTGTATATAGCTCAATGCAATCAAGCTCACCATGTTGGGATGTATTGTGTATTCTACACTAATTAGGAAGAGTCATTTTAACTATATTGAATTATACAAGCTTGCTAGGCTATTCCATATTATTGTTATGCCTATTAAATGGTCTATTATATCTATGGAACCTAGTGTTCTAGTTTTTAGTTGGGGTATTGGAATTGCCCATCTTTCATTCCATATTCAAGAAATCATTGTTCAATTTTTGGACCATATTTTTAATAGAATATAATTTAGCTTTTATGGAATCCATACCTTGTAGAATAGCCATGGGAAGTGTAGTTACATATTGGTCTTGTTGATAATTATTTCTTTTTATATGATTATTCAAGTAGCTAAAATTTAACTACATTGTCTGTGTCAGTGGAGGTAGTGTTTAAAATTGATTCTAGTTATATGTCAGAACATTTTTCTTCAAGTGTTATATCTGATTAATCATTGGAAATCCATTGTTTATGTTAGGTGCCCTAAGCATTTGTAGGTTTTTTTGCCTATCAATGTTAATAACCTTTTCGAATGCTAATGTCAAAGTATTAGTAACAGGTGATCTTCTTAGGAAATTGATGGTGATAGGGTCCAGGGTATTCTTATACATCTCTAATGATAATGTTGCTTTTGGTTTATACCTTGGGGTTAATGTTTTGTATATATTATACCATATTACAATGAAAGCATGGATGGGCTCATTTGGCACCCTCTTCATACTAGTGAAGTGTTGGTATACCAATCTAGGATTGGTAGCCTATCCAAACTATGCAAGAAAAGCCATTTGACATTGATCTCATTTGGTGATGGAGATTTCCATAGATATAAGTAACAATCATAATAAAAACCCATTAGATTAAAAGGGAATAATTGACATACAACATCTTCATCAACTACATTCATTAACCTTAAAGCATCTTTAACATATTTGATATGTTCTTCTATTGTCCTTTGTCTTGAAGGAGAAGATGATGGTAGATAATTTTTTAGATTCTAGGGTAAATCATGTATGTCCCCTAGGATGGAGTTGTTAGATCCAACTAACCAAGGCTATTATTGAGTCGTTATTTGACTAACAAGTAAAGGGTTCCTTATGGGTAAGGTGTGCCCTAGTGGAGGTGGTTGATTGTTCTAAACTAGAGTTATTTTCATAGCTTTAGGCCTCCTATGACTTGTCAGGGATGACACTAATAAACTAGTCTAGAAATTAGATTTGGTCACTCTCCTGGGTGACTCTAGTGAAATTATATGTAAGTAATAACCTCTATTATCAATTGTTTAGGCCCTCCTTCTAACACTAATGGAATGATGTAGATGTGGATTTTATGCACACAACAATCAAATGAGGTAACCTATAACATTTTAGGATCTCAATAGAAGTAGACTCCACTCCAGGGCATGAGTTTCAAGTATTCAGTTTATTTTAACCTATTGATGGAATAGGGGTAGGGCATGTAGGTTGTTGAATATGTTTTTGGATGGAGGTATGGCCTTCTAATAGATTGAATTGCTATGTGATTTGGATGGGTGGTTAGTTTATAATTTAAAGCAGGTAGGTATTAAAAGCAAACTCAAAAAGGGAGGGTAAGCTAGGGTAGAAAAAAGGCTTCATGGTTATTGGAAATCACTTCCCTAGTTGGTTTATGAATATACCTATGATTTCTAAAACCTATGCCCATTTCTACACATATAGTCAGACATGGCTAGGAAGTCTAGGGAAATAAAGATGCAAGTAATTCACACATCTCAAATAAAGGTTGATCATTGTAAGAAATTTGTTTCATACCCTTAATTAGGATATTATGGCTTAGGAAAATTAATTATTTGAGGTATTTGTTGCACACACACATAGAAAACTATACCAAAGAAATCACTAGTACACATTCAAAAATATGATTAAATAAACTTGACCAACTTAATCAATATATTCATTAATCTTTCAATATATATTACAAATTTAGGATTAGTATATTAATTAAAATAGTCAAGAATCTATTCATAGCTATAGCACACTAAATATTATTGAAAAACACAACCATGAAAATAATAACTAATTTCACAAAATTTGAAAGAAAATACTCAAAACACTTCATTGATGATAAAAATTCACTAATTTGTATTCCAATATCTTTTTATGAAAAACTAAGTCAAGTTATAATTGTATATATAGACATGTGGAAGGGGTTACCTCATCCTCTAAGCTCATGTAAGGTGGATACATGTGTCAATTAAAACATGTAGTTCTATCTGTGGTCTAAAACCATATAAGAGAGAACTAAAAGTTAAAATAAATAAATTGACTTTCTCAAAATTATGTAATGTATGCATGTAAATAAAATATAAAGTCAATTTTGTTTAGTTAGCCACTAAAAATATAAGTAAAATCTAAGTACATTCACTATTACAAAACTATGCATGTGTAAAATTTCAGCCTATCAAGGCTTAGTCATTTGGAGCATTGCATGCACCTTGGTTGGCATAAAAGTTGAAGTGGTAGTTAAAGATGTGGTCCTACCACTAGAAAATTGATTCTTATTTTCTTCATTATCCTTATTAATATTTTGTGATTCTCCATGCTACTATTGTATAATGTCTAAATTTAGTAGTGATGGCTAATGAATTTATTTTTTCTATCCAAGGAGTTTTACATGCTCATCCTTGGTTATTTGAAATTTAATTTTGAATATTTCAACTTCAGTGACCTTTTTCAAAGCCTTGATTCATTCAAAATCAATTTATTCAAGTGTTAAGCATTACAATCTCTAATTAAAATGATCAGCCACTTCCTAGATAAGCTTTTCAAAATTGATCCTAATAATCAACTTACTAGTGGAGTCTTTAACTTTGGATAACCTTAATTCATGAAAAATTTGAAGAATTTGGGCCTTATGTGCCTAATATCTAGTGACTAAATCCCTAACATTTTTTAACCAATCATTTTCCTCTTCCTACCAAATCACTATTATATTTAAGGCATTGGATGCCTCTAGCATAATCATAAAGTCAAGATGACTATATAGAGAGTTACCCATATAGACAACTAAAATATTCAATTTTATTCTATCATCTCTCAAGGAATTGAAAAATTGATTTGATTGGTTCCCATAAGGGGCCATCTTGGTCTTCATGAACTCTATGGCTTTCAAGTAGTTATAACATCTAGAAGTTGCCTCCTAAACTTTAGCTTTTATACCAAAATGGATATTTATTATCTTGGCCTACTCTTTCAATTGTTCTAATTTGGCCTATAATACCTACACTTATATCTCAATCTCCTATCAATCTAATTGTTTTCCCTTGTGGATTATAACTATGGCATATTTATTTACATGTTCTAGGTCTGAAAGATTTTCCTCATACAGAGATTATCCTGGCTATCTGCTCTACCTCTTTATGAGGGATAACACGTCTTACCTTTATTTAAGGATGATTTGAGTGCCTTTATCATATTCTAATTTTTTTTCTTTACCTTTTTAATACTATTAGTTATAGGATCAAACAAAGTGGAGATCGAGGGAAGATCAGTGATTTTGAAGTTTGGTAATTGTGAAGCCTTGCTTCCTAAATCCACTACCCATGGAGGAATGTCTAACTATGATATAATAGGGGTTGTGAGAACAAACTCTTCCTTATATTACTCTTAAAATCTATTTTTTTTCTTATGGGCCTTGATTAGGATAATAGGAAGGGAAAGCCATTTAATTTTAGACCAATCCACTATGTCATATTTAGGAAGTGGATGGACCATGATCATTTGGGGCTTATCTTTCTTTCCCCTACTAGTACTTATCACTATGGTCTCCTTTATAGAAGTGGTATATGGTAGTGTAATGGTGATTTGGGTGGAGTGTACATGAATTTTTGAGGTGTCCAATGCAATCTACACCTTTATAGACACTTTCTTCATCTTGAGGGCTCTAATAGTAAAGGTGCTAACAGGAATAGAAGGTGTCTATATGGTGAGTGGGATGGAAGTGTACATAGAAGGATCAATAGTAGTAGTGGAAATGGAAGGTGTAGATGTGGGAAATTCCAAAAATTTAACTTCCATAAAGATAGGTATATGAGATAGAGGAGAACTAAAAAAACATTGAGTACTTAGGAAAGTAAGCTCCATAGGCTCTATTCAGAGGCCCATAGCATTGGTTGTCTCTAACTCAAATTATTCAATTGAATCATCCTAAATATCCTTGATTATTATCACATCTCCCCTAGCTAGTTTTTAATGTGGAGGTTGAGTAGGTAAACCTTGTGATGTCTCCACTATAGGACTACATGTAGGAGTTTATGCTTTCTCGTATAGACCAATGAGGTCCTTACTTGCATGGGGGAGTCTTGAGGTGATGATGTTATTTCTTATGGAGTTGTTATCCAAATGGATGTAATAGTATGTACTTAAGACATAATAATAGATACTTGAATATAACCTATAATAGGCAATTCCTATGTTTTCTCTTCCTCATCAAAATCCCTATCTAAATCTTCTCAATCAATAATATATGAAAATATAATAGCTCTGAATTAATGCTTTAGGAACTATCCATTGACTAGATATGTAAGCTGATTGCCTTGGAGTTCCTTTAGATGAAATTCATTATTTACCATGATTTCTAGAATTTTATAGGGTTCAATCCATAGTGGGGCAAACTTATCATGTTGTCATTTCTTTTCATGGGCTTTATCCCATAGTGGCACCAGATTCAAAATCTTGAATGCTTTAACTTTCACTCTTTTATTAAACCACATTTTGACTACATCATAGTGTTTATTTAATGTTTTCAAGGATTTAGTCCTTGAATCCTCCATTTCTATTATATCAAGTAATCTTGATTCTACTTTGTCATTTAGTTCCATGTAGTCTTGCATAAACTGATAGGTGGGTAACTTTAATATGATGGGGAAAATTGGTTTATGCCCATATACCAATAAGTAGGGTAAATATTTTAGGGCTTTCTTGTATCTCATTTGGGCTAAACAAAGAGGATAATTTAGTAAATTAGGCTAGTACTTAGGCTTGAACCTTACTTTTTTCTTGATTGCATCAATTAGATTTTCATGTATTAACTCTACTAGTGCATTTCCTTAAGGTTAGTGGTTAGAATCTAACCTAATTATGATCTAATTTTCATGTGCTTATTAAAATATTATGTCACCCCTAGTCAACATAAGGCTTTTCAAGGTCCTACTAAAGGTTTAAACACCTATGATGACCTAAGCACTTCAAGTGAAAAAGTGTACAAACACTTCTTATCTAGACCCAAGCCCAAGACAAAGGTGTAGGTATATGTAACAATACTATAATGACTCATTATTTCATAATGATCTCAATGCATGTTAGTGTATAAGATTATAAATTATAAAATTTAAAATGTGCATGAATTCAAGATGCAAGACTCCAGGATTATAGATGGTTAAGCAAAGGAAGTGTAGAGGGAGTAATTACCAAATCATGAGGAGCACACTTAAGACTTATAGTCTTCATGCACACTCTTATTCAAAGTATTCCCCATGATTATATAATGGATTTATACATTAGTTTTTATGATATTACATCCATGCCCTATCACTACATAGGTGTATAGTATAAATTCATGCATTGCCTTAGCCTTGAGCATAGTTCCACATGGCTCCCACATGTAACTTGGCATATGAATTTCTCAATTCAACCAAGGGTAAGATCTAGCCTTCCACATGGAACTATTTTAGTGCCACACCTAAGAATAACCATAAAGTTCCATGTATTGAGTGGTAGTAGGATATAAAGAGGGTTGTCAAAGGTAGATGAGAGAAGATCGAGGCATCATCAAAATAATTAAATGCATAAGTGGCTATCAGACTTTAAGACTTGAGTGCATGTCACTCTGTAACTCCATCAAGGAGATATTTAATTATTCAATGCACATGGATCCAAAAGTGATCTTGATGCCAACCCAAATTTAATCACCAAGAAGACTTCAAGAAACATAGTTGCAACACTATAAAGGATTAAATATAACATATATCACCCCTAAGTGGCACATTAATTGTAAAACTAGCTTAATCTACTATAAAATATTAGTTATTTCACTATAAAATGGTCAAAATTTCCTTAGTATCTTCATGCCACTAAAATTTTCCCTCTGTGAGTACTTTTATTGGCTAGACCTTACATATTAATGAGAATTAAGTTCACATTTTTTCATTATTTTGATGATCTATGTATTATTTTACATTTGCTAATATTTTATCTATGGGTACTATTTGTCCCTCTAATCATCATCCATTCTTAGGACCTCCTCATTCAACTCAGAGCTCACTTATAGGGCATATCTTATGCACATCAGGGTCTATGTAGACTTTGTCTATGGATAACCTTCATCCCTCTCAATGTTGTATTGTGTTCCCACACCTCTATGAAAAACACTTATGCATTTGGAGTGACTTAGCACAAGATATGTGATATTATCTTGTTCTCAAAGGTTTATACTATGTTTGTGGTATTAAGATCACTCACTCTATTCTAGGTGCATCACCTTTTTATATTTTAAATCTCTTACCTTTTTTCTCCCTTTTGCCTTAAAGATCTTAGGTTTATATTAGAGATAACTTACCTTTCTACTCTTTAGGCCTATGTGTTAGTATTAAATTAGGTGTGTTTAGAATATAAGGAATCTATCCTACTCCATAGGCTCATCCTAAGGAGTGCAAGGGTCCCATGCCTTGGGTATGTTACCATCACTTTGATGAGATAATTGATGCTTATGAATGTAGTTGAGAAAAAATACTTTCATGCCCAACACCTTAGAGTCTCATGCTTCATATAAGGCCTTCACATTTAACACCCCACCATAAAACTTCCCCACATTATGGAGCATCCACCAGTGCATGTTTTTAATGACAACTATTTACAGCATGATCAATGGGACCATGTTGATGAAAATCTAAGGAATTAATGCTACCCTTAGCTATTAATTGTTGAAGACACTCCACAAAGCACATGACAACTCTGAATGTCCAAATCTACTAGTTTAAATAGCTTGAGTGCTAAATATTTTTATTTTCACCCCTCATTCCATGAAAATATTACATTCATGTCTCTCTATTTATCATACTAATATCAAGCAAAAATTTATAACCCTCCCCTAATTTATCCCCTATGACAACCTACTTATGATTCTAATCAACCCTACATAATCTACCTTACTCCTGATCAACATTATTATCTTCTTAGTTTGCTTCAAAAGAGTATCAACAATATACACCTCAACTTATAGATATAGTTGAGGGAGATTGAAATAGAGAAAGAGTATGGTAGAAAAAAAGAGGAGATTGATCATCAAGCTTACACACACTAGTAGGAGATGATAGAGTAGTGTAGAGTAGAAGATGAATGTTTGGTTAGGTAGATCACTACCAAAGAAGAGTAGATGCATCAATTGCCTATAAAAATGTAAATAATTGAATTATAGTTATCTAACACCACTCCTTCCTTTCTTAGCTTTAAGTATACTCTCTTTACACTTACAAGCTAACTTGTGGAGAATAAATCTTCTATTCCCAAAATCCCTAACTTTAGGCAAGTTAAGATCCCTACACCTTTAAGCAAGCCTCCCTATTTGAAATTGTCAAGATTTAGAGGGCCCACTCCTTTAAAATATCCCATACCCAAGCCAATTTATGGATCTATCCTCCCTCAAGAGCCTCAACATAGCCATGGTATCCTTCTTATACCATGCATCCTAACTTCATGATGCCCAACCTTGTAAACTCCACTTCTTCCATGCTAATTGAAACCTCTTGCCCTCCTACCATCTCCCTTTTTAAAGGAGGACTAGTTGTATGGAAGGAAAGTGAAGAGAATTTATATGAATAATATAATACATCAAGTGAGTACAATAAATAAATCATCATCAACATCCCTCTTTTCACCACAAAGTTAGAAACCTTATAGCTATTATAAGAGGAGGATGAAAAAAATAAGCTTATGTAGTAGGGCAGTGTACAAGAGAGAGATGATGAGGTGATCTCTTGGATATATGAGATTTAATTTAATATGGGGGAAGATAAAGTTAGTTAAAAAGCTATAGTGAGGCCTCCCATATAGAATATCAAAGAATGGTTGGAGGAAGACCTCAAGGGAAGACAAATCCATCAATGGGAATGCACACTTTAAGAGGAACCCCCTATTGGTTTAAAAGCAACACATAAGTACCAAAAAGTGATGAGGAGACACAAGATTTTTCTAAATATTGTGTGTAGGTTATGGCCCTCTACAAGTAGATTATGATCTATCCAAAGTTGAGGACTACACCTTTATTAAAAAGGTTATGGAGTAAGAGAGAGGCATCCCATTAGGTCAAAATTATCAAGAGCCAAGTGATGACCTATGTGACATACTCAATGATGGATTTTAACTCTTTGATGAACCTACATGCACTTGTGTGCCCCTTAAAGACATCATAGATAGTATTTGGCCTCAACCTCCTATTAAATAACACAAAAATGAGAGGGAGGTTAAAGTAGAAAATTGACTTCAGCTCCATTATCCTAAGTACATTAAATGGGAATTCATAGAAGGCATAATGGACCCACAATGGAAACATATCGAGTTCATGATCTTCTTGATTATCAAGCATAGATCTCATAAGCTCTAGGGGGCTCAATCCAAGTAAATGTAATAGCTAGGCATAAAAGGATATGGGTAGAAATGTCTGGACATTGAAGACTCAATCACCCAAAAGGAAAGCTCTTATGTACCTTGATGGAGTCATTCATCAAAGGGGAACCTAATTAGATGAGCTTCCTTGATTGCTCTTCAAAATTAATTAGGATGTGCCTCCTTTATAGTAAATATATTTCACCTCACCTCCATTTATCACATATCAAAAATAGGGAGGCACATAATGTAAAGGATCTAAGAGGCTTATATTTTAACCCAAGAAGATAGAGGTGCATGTTTGTATATTATATATATTAGAATATATTAGTTTGTATTACATTTCCCTAAGTGCCTGCATGCACATTGTATAGTCTTAATTTAGATTTGTTTTCCTCTAGGTGCATTTCACACATCCATTACTTGTCATATCCCTTTTTGTTTTTTTAAGGATAAAACTTAGTTTAGTTTATTCAGGCATAAGGCTAAGTAGTTTATAGCTTAATGACTTTGTACCTAATGGATCACTTCAAAAGACACTATATTCCCACTTAGCAAGCTAGTGGCCCATATAGGTCACTAGAAGTGTTGACATTTTAGGTCACCCCCAGTCAGTACAAGGCTTACTTAGGTCCTATTGAAGGTTTGTGCCCCTATGATGACCCAAGCACTTCAAGCAAAAAGTGCATAAACACTTCCTATCTATACCCAAGCCCAAGACAAAGGTGTAAGTATACACAATAATAATTTAATGACTCACACTTGTATAAGGATCTCAACACACATACATGAATAATATTCTATGGCACAAAGTTCAACAGACACATGAATTCAAGATGTAAGACTCTAGGATTATAGATGGTTAAGCAAAGGAAGTGCATAGGGAGTAACTACAAAATAACAAGGATCATGCTTAAGACTTATATTCTTCATGCACACTCTTATTCATAGGCTTCCCTATGATTATCTAATGGAGTTATACACTAGTTAATAAGATCTTACATCTATTTCATATCACTATGCAGGTGCATAGTATAAAGTCATATATTACCTTGGCCTCGAACATAGTTCCACATACCTCCTATGCATACCTTGACATAAGAAGTTATTAGTTCCACCAAGGGTAAGTTCCATCCTTCCACATGGCATTCCTATAGCACCAAACCCAAGACCAACCATAAATCACCATGTATCAAGTGGCAATAACATATAAAGAGGGTTATCAGAGGTAGTTGAGAGGAAATTAAGACATTGACAAAAAATTAAATATATAAGTGGCTATCAAACTTGGAGACGTGAGTACACATCAATATTTGACATTGTTAGAGAGATCTTCCATTCCTTAATGCATGTGGATCCATAAGTGATCTTACCATTGACACAAAATCTAATCACCAAGTAAACTTTAAAAGGCATGGATATAGCACTTCAAAGGATTAAATGCTACATCTACCACCCCTATGTGGCACATTAGTTATAAAATTGGCTTAATCTACTATAAAATATTGTTTTTTCACTATAAAAAGGTCAAAATTTCTTTAGTAACCTCATGCTACTAAAATTTTCCCTCCATGAGCACTTGTATTAGTTAGACCCTATATATTAATGAGAATTAAGTTCACATTTTTTCATTATTCTGATGATCTCTATGTTATTTCATGTTTATTGATCTTTGTCTATGGGTACTATTCACCCTCTCATCATCATCCATTCCCAGCACCTCCTCATTGAACTTGGATCTCAATTATAAGTCATATCCTTTGCACCTAAGGTTCTGCATAGGCTTTATCTATGGATAACCTTTGTCTCTCTCAATTGTTTTCTATGTTCTTTCACTTTTATGTGAAACAATTATGCATTTGGAGTGACTTGGTGGAAACTATGTGTTTGAGTAGTGTTTTATGCTTTTTCAATATTTTCTAATTATCTACTAAAAATAAAGTATATGTAAGGTTTTAAGATTACCTGGAGATATGGATGGTTGGTTACACATCGTTGATCAAGCTTGATTGTGAGAACTCTTTGGCTAGGGAGGAATCATCTATAATACACCAAACTTGAATAAAAAATGGATTAATAAATAAATGAGTGGGTTGCTTGGTTATAAACTAGTCCTGAGAAGCAACATGATTTCTCAGATGGATGTCAACCCACTTTTTAACATTCAAGTTTATAAATAAACATGAAATTATAAATATACAAATTACAAGATATAAAGGATGTAAAAGATAATTTGATAAATATAAATAATTATAGATTATTCAAGATAAAAGATAAAATATATAATATAATAGATGAAGGTATAAACAATACCAACATACAACTTAATAAAGATTAGATAAATGTAGACTATCTATGATTAAGAGATAAACTAAATGGATTATTCAAGGACAAGATGTATAAATGCTTTGCTAAGTTTCATTAATGGATATCAGTAGATTAAGAGAAATATTTAGATAATAAAATATAGATTTAATAGATATTGAAGATGAAAAATAGACTATTTAAAGATATATTTTTATAGTCTGACAGGGATTGATGAGGATTGACTTTGATTCTATAAGATTGACGTCGATTTAGATGAATCGATGTTGATTCTCTATAAAAGTGTTAAACTATAAATAGACTATAATGACTACCTAGAAAATTGATAAAATAATAAAAATGAAATATAAAATAGACATAGATAGCCAAATAAGATAATAAATTTAAAATTTAAACAAATCTAAAGTGAAAAACTAACCTTTAATGCTTGAAAATAAACATGGATAAGATGACAGAGAAATTCTTTGAAAAACCTTTGATAAACTCTCCAATAAAAGTTACACAAGATTACAGGTTGTTGATAAAGTCCAAACATAGGTAACAATGGGATTTTGGTAGTGTTTTACGTTCTAAAAGTGTAGTCACATTCCTCTCCTAAGCCATGGATGCATGTTATATTTAAATAGATCAACGTTGATCATAATCAATCGGCATTGATCACAAAGGATCGATGTTGATTTATCAAAAATGGGTGAAGCTAAATGAAAATGCATTCCAATAGGTTAGCATGGGGTAAAAGAGGGTTAAAATGAATTTTGAAGTTGTTTGGGTTGTTTTAACAATGGGATAAGTAAATCAGGAGGTTTATTAAGTTTTGGTTTTATTTGATGTTTAGGATTTTGATTATTTAAAAGATTTTGGGTGGTTAGGGATGGTAAATAGTAATTAATAGAGTTAATTACCATGGGTAAAAAGGGGGTATATACATAAAATAAACATTCAAGTATAAGAAACTAAATGTCCATAATTAACTAAATGTCCATAATTAAATGTCAAATTATACTTTAAGTTATATTTTATGTATATACTTGTAGGGTGTTTGAGAGTGGTTTGGACCTCTAGCAGTTAAGATGCAAAATATAGATTTTTAGAGGTTTCTACCACATTTTAGACTTAGCTTATTTCAATATTTTAGGCTATGGTGTAGATTTATAGTGTCTACATTTAATGATTAAATCAATAGCCTAAAATATGGAAGATTATGGCAAGGGTGCTAAATTCTAGCATCTACACTATGTGATATTATCTTATTCTTAAAGGTTTGCACTATGTTTACATTATTAGGAGCACTCACTCTATTATAGGTGCATCAACTTTTAATCTTCAACATATCTTACCTTTTCCCTCCCTTTTCCCTCAAATATCTTAGGTTTAGATTAGCGGTAGTTTACCTTTTTGCTGTTTAGGCCTACGCACTTGTCTTAAACTAGGTGTATTTAGAGTACAAGGAATTTGACCTACTCCAAAGGCTCATCCCAAGGAGCACAAGGGTCTCATACCTTTGGGATTTTCTCATCATTACAATAAGATAACTGATGCTCATACATGTAGCTAAGTGATAATAATTTCATGCCCATCACCTTAGGCTCTCACACTCTATGTAATGCCTTCATGCTCAGTGCCCCACTAAAAATATTTCTTGTGTCATGGAACATCCATGAGTGAAAATTTTGAATGACCATAGTGCCTAATTAGTGAATTCCATTGATATGAAATTTGGTCCATTATCACAAATTAAAGAGGTGGGTATGCCAAATCTAGTTGTTATGTGTTCCTCCAGAAAGAAAATCACATCTTATGCTTTACTATTCTTTATGGCTATGGCTTCCATCCATATAGTACAATAGTTTGTAGTCATGAATAAAAATTTAAGGCCTGCTAAGGAATTTGGTTTGATTATAGTAATTAAGTCCAAGCCCCATTGTGTAAATGGCCTTCCTTTAATAATTAGTTGTAGAGGCATTACTATGTGTACTTCTCTCTTAGCTATTTATTGACATTTATGGTAAGTTATGACATGCATATAGGCATCTTTAAAGATGATTAGCTAATAGTAACCCAACCTTAATTTTTTATGGGCTATGGTATTCCCAACAAGGTGACCACTACCTATCTTTTGATATAATTTCTCTATGATTTCCTTAGCCTCCTCTGCAGATACACATCTAAGATAAATACCTTCATAATTCCTTCTATAGAGTATTCCCTTTTTAATCACGAAATGAGTATCTTTGATTCTCAAATCTCTCCTTTCTCTATTAATCTAGGGTACAAGTTCTTGTAAGTAAATATTATATTGTAATACCATTCTCCTTTAGAAACTTGTGCTACACATACCTCTTCAATAGTGATTCATGGACCAGGTTTAGTCATGAGTTGAATAAGGCCTTGACCTTTGATGAAATTTATAGGTCTATTATCTATATCAAATTCTTGGATCTTGGCATCCATTTACCTCAACATTTTCCTAGCTCATTCTATGATAGAGTTAGCTTGACAATAGGGTCAGGTACAATAGCAATGGTTTTTTTACTTAAGATGTAATGCCAAAATTTATATTGATGTAAGACCATTTTCCTAGCTCATTCTATGATAGAGTTAGCTTGACAATAGGGTCAGGTACAATAGCAATGGTTTTTTTACTTAAGATGTAATGCCAAAATTTATATTGATGTAAGACCATTTATATGGATGATTATGCATTTTATTATTATTCCCTTGAATTCATGATCCATAGAAAGTTGAAAGGTAGATCATATGTTGATTAGGGCAAATGGCATCCTTTTGTACACATAAGTACCCCATTTCATAGTAAACACAATCTTCATTCTATTCTCATATTGTATTAGTACCTGATTGTAGCCTAAAATTCATCCAAAAAGGACATCATTTTAAAACCACTCACTATCTATATTACTTCATCTAGAGAAGGCAAAGGATAATTATCTTTCTTAGAAGCCTTCTTCATATTTCTAAAGTCTACACACAATTTGATCTCACTGTTCTTTCTAACTAGGACCAAATTGGCCACTTAGGTAGAATTTCAGATTGGGAAGATGATTTTGGCACTTAATAACTTATCTACTTCCCTCTGAATAAGAGGCTTTAGAATAAGATTTACTATCCTTTGCCTTTATTTGAATGGTTTATGGTCTTACTTCAAGGGATTCATGTGAGTGATGACCTATAGATCATACACCTTCAGGTCCTCATACATCCATGTGATAATGTCTTTGTATTAAGCAATCAAATCCCTGACTCATTGTATTTCCTCCATAATGTAGCTGAGACCAATATTCACATAATGTAGGTTATGATAATCTCCTAGATTTTACTTCTTGAATTATGATTCTTCAACCTTGGGTTGCCTGAGTTATTGTGATTGAGGGTCTAGGTTTAATGCTCTTTCCAAGGAGATTAAGTAGACAAGAAATCAGTTTTATTTGAGCTAGAGAATTCCCTCTTTATCTATTTCATCTTGAAAGAGGTGGTTAATGTCCTTGTCATCAATGATTTGGGACTTGAAATCCCGTAAATTAGTTTAGAATGAAATAATCTATTGATCATCATCAAATACTTGGAAATTTCTAACATTATCTAGAACAAAGGGAAAAAGAAACATTCAATAGAAAATATCTTTACCTTAGACTCCTATAATGGCTAAATATTGTTAGTAATAGCAACAAGTGAATCAACAAATTGATTTTGTTCTCTCAGTGGTACTAATATGTTAAAAGCTTCAAATTTTTCAATTAAATCCCATGCCCTATGCTCAAATTTCCTTAGATAAGATAATTTTCACTAATATTTTTTTCTTACTTGGTTAACTACCAACTCTGAGTCACCAAATACTTTTATTTATTTTACATTGTTCTTTAACATAAACTATAATCCTAGAATTAGAGCTTTGTATTCTATTTTATGATAAGTACATGGAAATTTCAATCTATAAGCTACTAAGAACTTCTTACCTTGAGGTTCAATTAGCTCAATTCCTATGCCTAATCCTTATTTGGACCTAGTTCCATCAAAATGCATAATCCATAGCTAATTCAAACCTTTAGGTTCTGGGTTTTATGATGGATTTTGAGTGGTAAAATTATAAATACCAAGGGTGGGAGAGTCATACTTTACCTCTTTATTTTTAACATTGTATTCTATGATGGGATATTTCATTATTGGTTCTCTATCAATTCTGATATGGTTTATAATTCATCTCCATAGTATCCAAATATGAGATAAGTAATGGGAAATATGTTCATTAAGTGTTTTTGGCGAATCTCTACTTAACAACAATCCATATCCTTCTGGTACATCCATTATTAGAATATTTATGGTCATTTAGACTCTTGGTTTAGATGCTACTTGAATGCATATGTTATTTAGTTCTCCAACTAATTATACCACCATTTTATCTAGTTGAGAGACTAATCTCTTTGAAGGACTTAGAGTGAGACTAAGATTCTTACATATAGAGGTAGGCATGATAGTTTTAGATGCTCTAGAATCAAGTAAATAGTTATGAATATTCTTACCAAATGGCTTGATAGTTAAGAAAAATGGTGGCACTTTGGGCTTGCTCTTATAAATGGCATTGGCATTAATAACTTTTGATTTATCTATAGTCACTCTAGTTCTTTCCATGGGGGCCTTCATAGTAATGGACTTTTAGAATAGCTCCTTTTATTTATTGATATGGGGTAACTCATAAATATTTATATTTTCCTTAATTTTATTCATATCTTCCATGATGTTGTATCCTCCTTTACTCAGTTCTTCATTGATTGGTGGCTGATCATTCCCCTTTTGAGGGTGTGGATTTTTTTCTACTTTAGGATTTAGAGGAATCACCATGTTATTTGGAGGATTTGATGTGGTAAGTGTTTGTTTGTTCCTTAAGTTGTATGTACCTCTCTATAACTACTAGAAAGAATGAACTTCTTCCATACTATCCTCTATTTTGTTGTCATCTTCACCTAGGGAGGGGAACTCATAAGTTTCAAAGAACATGGCTATGTTATAAGATCAAAGATCCTAATGGGATTCTATTAGATTATTAATCTAATCCTATCTAGTTATTTCCATTTGAAAGATATCAAATGTTGTAAATAAATCAACACAATCAAGCTTACCATATTGGGATGTATTGTGTATTTTGCACCAATTGGGAAAAGCCATTTCAACTATATTGATTTTAGGGAGCTTGATAGGCTAATCCATATTTTTGGTAGGCCTATTGAATGTTTTATTTATCTCTAAAACTTGGTGTTCTATTTTATAGTTGGGGCATTGGCATTGCCTATCTTTAGTTGTATATTCAGGAAATTGCTCAATTTTTGGGCCATATTTTGAATAGAATCCAATTAAGATTTTTTGGAATCCATACATTGTATAAAAGCCATGAGAAGTTCATCTACTTATTTTTTATTTATTAATATTTATTTTTACATGATTATTCAAGAATCCAAAATTTGGTTACGTTATTTGTGTCAGTGGAGGCAGTTTGTATAATTTATTTTGATTATATACTAGAACATTTTGATTCATGTGTTGTATTTGATTAAGCACTATAAATCCATTATTTATGTTAGGTTACCTAATAATTTATAGGTTGAGATACCTATCAATTTTAATATCCTCTTTGAATGCTAACACCAAAGTATTGGCAGTAGGTGCTCTTCTCAAGAACATAGTGGTGATAAGGTCTAAGGCATTCTTGTACATCTCTAATGCTAATGTTGATTATAGTTTATAATTTGGGGTCAACTAATCATACATATTATGCCATCTTGGATTGAAAGCATATATGGGCTCATTATGCTCCCTCTTCATACTGGTGAAGTTTTAGTATATCAATCTAGGATGGGTGATGTATCCAAAATGTGCAAGAAAATCCATTTGACATTGCTACCAATTGGTGATGGAGTTTTCCATTATATTTAAGTACCAATCATAAGAAACATACATTAAATTAAAAGGTAATAATCAACATACAACATCTTCATCAACTACATTCATTAACCTTAATAAAACTTTAACATATTTGATATGTTCTTCTATTATCCTTAGTCTTGAAGGAGAAAAGGATGGCAGATACTTTTCAAGATTCTAAGGCAAATCATGCACATGCCCTATGATGATGATGGTAGATCCAACTAACCAGGGCTATTATTGAGCCATTAATTTATTAATAGGTGAAGGGTTCCATATGGGTAAGGTGTGCCCTAATGGATGCTGTGGATTATTTTGAACTAGATTTGTTGGAATAGCTTTAGCTCTCCCATGACTTTTCAAGGGTGTCACTAATAAACTAGTCTAGGAATTAAATCTAGTCACTCTCTTAGGTGTATATAGTAAAACTCTATGCAAATAATAACCTTTATTATCAAGTTTTTAGGCTCTCCTTCTATCACCAATATAATGCTATTGATGTAGGTTTTGTGCATACCATAGTTAAATGAGGTAACCTCCAATAGTTTAGGATCTCAATGAATGTAAACTCCACACCATGACATGAGATGTAGGCATTCAATTTATTTCAACCTATTAAAGGATTAGGGATAGGTCATGTAGATTTTTTACAAAGTTTTTGGATAGAGGTGTCACCTTATAACAGAGTGAATTTTTACGTGAGTTGGATGGGTAGTTGGTTTCTAATATAAAGTGGGTAGGTCTTAATAAAAAAACACAAAATGGGAGGGTAAGGTAGGAAAAAAAGAAGGATTCATGGTTCTTGGGAATCAATTCCTTAGTTGGTTTTTGAATATACCTATTATTTCTAAAACCTATGTTTGTTTCTAGAAACAATAGTACACATACAGTCAGACATGGATAGGAAGTCTAGGGAAATAAATATGTAGGGAATTCACATGCTTCAGATAAAGGTTGATCATTTTAGAGCAGTTATTACACACCCTTAATCAAGAGATTATGGCTCAATAAAATAAATTATTTGAGGTAGGTATTTCATGCATACAAAAAACTACACCAAAGAAAGCACAAGTACACATTTAGAAATATGATTCAATCAACTTAAAAAACTTAATGAATATAGTCTCTTATCTTTCAATATCTATTGTAAATTTAGGATCAGTATATTAATTAAAATAGTCAAGAATCTATTCATATTTTTAGCACACTAAAAATTATTGAAACACACAACCATGAAAATAACAACTAATTGCATGGAATTAGAAAGAAAATACTCAAAACACTTAATTAATGATCAAAATTTATTCATTGCCTTGTACTCTAAAATAATCTAACAAAAAACAAAGTTAGGTTATAATTGTATATATAGACTTGGGGAAGGGGACACCACATCCTCCAAGTTCATACAAGGTGGTTATATGTGTCAGCTAGAACATGTAGTTCTTACTATGGTCTAAAATTGTATAAGAGAGAACTAACAGTTAAAATAAATAAATTAAATTTTCAAAAATTATGCAACATGTGCATGTACACAAAATATAAAGTCAATTTTTTTAGCTAGCCACTTAAAATACAAGGAAAATCTAAGTACATTTTCTTTTACAAAATTATGCATGCATAAAATTTTAGCATATCAAGGATTAGTCATTTAGAGCGTTGCATGCACCTTGGTTGGCATGGAAGTTGAAGTGGTAGTCTAAGATGTGGTCACACCATTGGAAACATACTTATTATTCTCTTCATTATCCTCATAAACATTTTGTGCCACTCCATGATAATATCATATAATGTCTAAATTTAGTAAGGATGGCTGATGAATTCATTTGGTCTACTTAAGGAGCTTTCCATGCTCATCCTTGGTTATTTGAAATTTAATTTTGAATATTTCACATTTAGTGATATTTTTACAAGACTTGCTTAATTTAGACTTAATTTTTTGAAGTGTCAAGACTTTGAATCTCTACTTAAATTCATCGATCACTTCTTGGATAAGCTTGTCAAAATTGATCATATTAATCAACTTACCAATGGAGTCCTTAACTTTGGATAACTTTATCTCATGAAATTTTTGAAGAATTTGGGATTAATATGCCTGATATTCGGGGATTAAATCCCTAATTTTTTTTAACCAATCATTTACCTCTTCCTACTAAATGACTAGTAGATTTAAGGAATTGGATGCCTCTAGTGTAGTCATACGGTCAACATGACTATATAGAGAATTGACCATATAGACAACTAACATATTTAGTTTTGCATTGTCATATCTCAAAGAATTTAAAAATTCATTGGATTGGTTCACATGAGGGGCCATCTCAACTTTAATTAACTCCATGGATTCCAAGGAGTTATAACATTTAAAATTTACCTCCTGAACTATAGCTTCTATGTCAGTAGGGATATGTACTATCTTAACCTATTTTTTCAATTGCTCTAATTTGGCTTCTAATACCTACACTTTTATCTCAAGATCCTATCGAGCTAATTTCATGCCCTCATGGATTGTAACTATGACATCTTATGTGCTTGTGCTAGGTTTATAATATTTTCATCATATAGAGATTGTCTTGGTTATCTATTCTACCTCATTGTGAGGGAGAACACCTCTTGCCTTTCTTCAAGGATTATTTGGGTGCCTTTATCATCTTATAATTTCATTTTCTTCACTCTTTGAATAAATTCATTTGGAGGATCAAACAAAATGGAGAAAGAGGGAATCTTAGTGATTTTGAAGTTTGACAATTGAGAAGCCTTGCTTCTTAAATCCACTGCCTATAGAGGAATCTCTTACTGGGATGCCTCAAAGGTTGTGACAATAACCTCTTCCTTAGCCTAATTTTGAACTCTCTATTATTTTTTATGTGCTTTGGTTAATACATTTACAAGGGAAGGCCATATAATTTTAGACCAATCCACTCTTCCAAATTTAGGAAGTGGATGGATTGTGATCATTTGGGGCTTCACCTTCCTTTCCCTACTAGTACTTATCACTGTGGTCTCCTTTATGGAAGTGGAAGATGGTAGTTTAAGGGTGATTTGGGTGGAGTGGACATGATTTTTTGAGGTGGCCAATGCAATTTTCACACTCCTAAACACTTTCTTCATCTTAAGGGCTCTAATAGTGGAGATGCCAGTAAAAACATAAAAGGGTCTATATGGTGAGTGGGATGGAAGTGGAAATAAAAGGATTAATATTAGTAGTGTAAATATAGGGGGTAGATATGGGAACTTATATAGAAGTAAATCTCCCAAAGATGGGTACAAAAGATAGATGAGAACTAACAAAATATTGAGTAGCTGGAAAAGTAAGCTCAACAAACTCTATTTGGTGCTCATAGCCTTAGTTGTCTTCAATTTAGCTTCTTCATCTAAATCATCCTCAATATCCTTGATTATTAACACATCTCCTTTATCTAGTTCTAAATGTGGAGGTTGAGTAGGTAAACCTTGTGATGTATCCATTGTAAGACTACTTATAGGAGTCATAGGCTTTATTTTATAGATCAAGGGGGTCCTTGATTATATAAGGGAGTCCTAAGGTGATGATGATGTTGCTTATGGAGTTGTTATCCTAATGAATGTAATAGTATGTACCTAGGAAATAGTGATAGATAGTTGACTAGAACCTACAGTAGGTAATTCATATGTTTTTTCTTCCTCTTTAGAATCTAGGCTAATGGGATCCCCTGCTTGTCTTACCCTAGTAGAACTAGGCTCAAGTAGCCTAGGATATTTCTTCACTATTTTCAACTTCAACTTCAAAGGAATTATTTTGGAGAGGAAGCAGCTAGGTCTTTAGATTTCTCTTCAGACTATCCTCTCTAAAATTTGAATGTTACCACCCTTTATAGAGTGCCTTTTTGCTATCCAACTCCCTGGTAGAAATGGAAGGGTCATCTTGTATCATTCTCTTATGATCCTCTTATTGCCCAACAATACTTTCCCATTCCAATACTTCCTCATTAGACATGGGATTCAAAAATAGGAAATCATAATCATAATGCTCATGACTATAAGGGATGTTGAATCCATTAATGTGCTTTTAGATCAACCCATGTAGATCCCAATCTCTATTTGTAAGTATGGGGAAAGGATAACCCCTACATTTTCCACCTACTTCCCTAAGATGCTTTCCCATTGTATATACCATTCTTCCAATAGTTAAATGATGAACAAAATATAAGGCCTTTTTCTACCTTGATAAATCTTCTTCAATGCTTTTCCATAACTAGAAGGTGATTTCTTGTTTGGCTAGCTTATCTAGTATAAACTTTGGGAGACAAAGGGGGAAAACCTTGTTTCCCCAAATAATAATAATAGTGAAATTTGGGAAAGTAAATAATCCCCTTTCCCTACCAATTTATTCACAATGTTATATTTAATTTGAGGCATGGGCAAACCATGAATGGCTTGCCAAACTTGAGGATAGACATCCTCAAATATCTCAACCATATGCTTAGTATAGCAGTAGACATTCATGAGTTGGTAATTATCATAGATCCCATTCTTCTCATAATATATGATTAGAGCTCACAATTCACCAAAAATATTTTTAATATGTACCCATGACTACATCCAACAAATAAGACACCATATATAAATATCAAGAGCACATGGGATACTTGTCCCTACGAATAATCTACTCCCTTAATTTAAGGCTTATTATCTTTCCTAGGGTATATGTGGAATCATGTGTAATCATCATGTACAATAGTGGAACCCAATCCAAATTAACAAAATGAATACTGGGCATACTATATAATCAATTGATAAGAGCTTAACAATGTGAATCCCCATCTTGAATTTATCAATTGAAATTGTTCCTTTTGACTTCTTCCCTTTCCATGTGATGGTTTGGTCTAGGAGTAGCCATGAAGAAAACACCTTCTCCATTGAGGTTTATACATTAAACTACACTACACCAATGTGTGCTTATCAAAGTAGGAATTGTGACTACTAAAAGACACATATCTCTATAAATACATTCTTGAAATGCATGTGACCACCATATTATTATTAGAATGATGTAGGAAAGCATCCTATATTATCTTCCCTAAAAGAGCATGTCCCTTAGGAGGTCAATGCATGACATTACTTCCATCTTAGCTATATAAAAGTATAATATTTGGTTTTTGAATGCTAATAGTTCATTAACGAATAACCTATCTACTAGTGTCATCTCATCTTCTAATGAAAACATGTCCACCAAATTAATGACACCCCATAATGCTAAATAATTCTAATAATTATCTCCAAATATGGTGGAATTGAAGACTATATCTATGGATTATGTGGAGTCCTTAATTAAATATAGAGATGGTGTACTCATCCCTCAGAATGTCCTATATATATATGCCATTGATGTATACTTTGTGCTACTTTTTTTAGGCACTATGTGTGCTGTGTAAATAACTCAGCTCTAGCCCAATCATTGTTTTACTCACAGTACTCTTAAAGTGGTAACTAGGGATCTTTATCATTGTAAGAAGGTATTAAACTTTGAAAACAAGTTAGATTGAATAAAATGATGGATTTTCAATAGTGTTATTTCACCTATATAGAATATTGCATTGAATATCAATTTGTGTGACAAAAATGTGCAACATTCACTTGGCTTTTATATTCCCATATAATTTTAACTTACTAGCTTAGGTTGGTGGGGGTATTTAATGTTTTGATGGGAAATATTTTACATTTATTTTGGTTGAGTGTGGTGAGACTAGTAGTACTCTTAGTAATAAGGCACTTAAGGTCTACATCAAAAAAATGCTTTTGGGTCAATGTTCATAGACTAATTCCTTTAGGGGAATTATTTTGGACAAAATCTCCACAAAAATTTCTTCAGAGAAAAAGTCCTACAACAATTATCTTGATGGGATATTTTGAAGGTCTGAAGGGCATTTTCAATTTCTTCAAAGGGTAATTTTTATCTGAAGGGTCTACTTCATAGGGCATTTTATCCATGACAAAAGTCCCAAAGGATTTACTTCATAAAGGTTGAAGGGCACTTTTGATTTCCCTAAAGGGTACTTTCATAGGACTAATGTTCATTTTAAAATTCCTAAAGGGTAGGTTACACAAAACCTCAAGGGTTTTTGCCTTGGGTCTAAAGGGTATTTTGGTGGAAAAATAGGTTGTGACAATTATTCCAAAGGGTATGTGCCACTTCAAAAATGGTAAAAGTCTTGGGATAAAAATCTTAAAGGGTATGTCCATGTCAAAGGGTCCAATACACAAAGGCCAATGGGAAATTTTCATAGGATAAAGGGGTCAAAAATGATATCTCAAAGGATAAGTCCCATAGGTTAAAGGGTTTAGGACAAAAGTCTTGAAGGGTCATTTCATTGAAATCTAAAGGGTATGCACCTTAAAAGATCTGATCCAAAAGTGTAAAGTGGTCAATTGGGGAAAGGCCAAAGGGATAATTCAAAGGACAAATGACACTTTCAAAAAGGCCAAATGGCTAATTCATAAATCTTGAAGGTTCTACTTCATGGCAAGACTTTCCTGAAGGGTCTACTTCATAGGGGCCAAAGGGAACTTTTGATCTCCCCAAAGGGTAATTTCATATAGCTAAGGATCATTTCAAAATTCCAAAAAGGTAGGTTAAGGAGGGTTGAAGGGATAATCCATTAGAGGATTTATTTTTGGAAAATGTCTACAATCCAAAATTTCATAAGGTAAAGAGCCCTTAGACCAAATTCCTTTAGGGGAATTATTTTGGCCAAAATGTTTGAAAAAATTTCCATGATAAAATAAGGCTTTATGAATAGTAATCTTGAAGTAAAATAGGCCCAAGAACACCTAAAACATAAAACCCAAAAGGAAAAATTGCATAAGAGCTGAAAGAATCAGTGTAAAAAAATATAAACCTAAAGAATAGTCTCTATAGAACAGAATTTAGTCTCATGAAACATAATGTTAATATCATCCTACCAGAAGTGAAATACATTAGATTTTTAAAAAATTACATAAACATATGAAAAAAGGGGGATCAATATTAAGACCAAAATATAAAAAAATTAGGTTCCCATTTCTCCTTAAAGAAAAGGGGGACATTGGGTACAACACATAGTAAGCATGTAATCCCTAAAAGTCACCAAAGATGTTAGCCAAAATTGGATACCACAAGTGAGTAATATTTAAAAACTTGTTAGCTATACTTGTTTATCTTTGTTAATAACCTTTGAAAGTTCTATTATAGGTCATATATTGTATTTTCATGATAAATATGTAATGTTTGTCCAAGTAGTGATTAAGGTCTCCTTACATGGTATATCCAAAATGTGAGGTCATTATCTTAAAAGTGATTATCCCATATTCATGACTTGACCCTTTATAATGTGTTCATCATAGTTTACAATAATTTTGGAGAAGTTGAGGTAATTGTTTCATTTTGTCTTATGCTAGTCCAAGATACTCCATGTTAGGTATATGTTATTTTAAAGGTTATAAAGGCTTAGGATGTATTTCTAGGTCATAAGACACATGTAAAATATCATATTTACACTCATTTGGTCTATATAACTATCCTAATAGTGTCAAAACTCATTCTTATAATGTTACTCACCATTTGAAGTGTTTTATTACTCATTGTATAACTTTCAAAGAAGAATATGGTGTAAAAAATGGAAAGTAATAACATGAGTCTATCTTGACATGTTTCTCCACTTTCATACAAGGAGGGACTTTATCAACACCTACTTCACTACTCTAATAGGAAAAAAAGGTAGAATATGGTAGTTTCTTGATTAAAAAGGGGTATATAAGAGTCTTATTAAATGTTTCAAACTTGATAATTACATTTAAAGCACATACAAAAATCATTATACTTTCTGTAGACTCATACCAAGCATTTTGAGGATTTATAGGTCTAAAAGGAGGTAAAAACCTGTCATTTATTTATTAGGTTCTTGGCAGGCTTGAGAGGATCAATTTGTTAATGATCATTCATAAATGAAGAAACACATTGAGCCCTATGTATGTAGGATTTTAATGGCCCCATTTTCCATATAATTCCAAGGCATTTGTTCATATTAAGAGCCCATGTGCTCTATGAATCATTGTTAATGAAATAAACACCTCTAATTCCTATCATGACCTATAAGCTCAATTTTACCCTTAAAAATGCACTTTGGAGATTGATAAGGGTAGAATAATTATTGGAAGACATTGTTATGAATATAATGGACCCTATTAATATCAAAATTGGTGATAATTTTCTAGGTCTAGATTTGCAAGTGATAATAAATGCTAGGTTTTGTTATTTTCTTACATGACAGGTAGGTTTATGGGTTTGAGAGGTATTCTCAAGTGTGATAATGGTAAAAATAAGTTATATAATAGGGAACTCAAATTATATGAATACCTAAATTCCCTATAGGGTAATTTTAAGGTTTAATAATGGAAGAGAGTTCACTTGAGTGTATATGTTATGGAGATTGCATGTCTATAGGTCTTGATGAAAGGTTTTTTTTGACATGTTCATATTATTTCTCACTTGAGGGGAAGTACAAAAAAATACAAGATGATTATATTCACCCCATTAAATTAATTTTAACCCAATTTTAGACATAGGCTCAACCCAAGAATAAGGTTGACTAATAAAAAAGTTATTTTGTTCACCTACATGTTTATAGATCTCTAGGGAGTTGTTTAGCATCTAAAAGCATAAAATGAGTGTGTGTATAGGATATTAAAGATTTGAAAAGGTTCTCATATAGGTCAACATTTTTAAACATTTCCAATAGATCAATGAGGTAGATAAAATGATTTTAGGGAATATAAGGCTCAGAGGCATGTTACTAGTGGTCT
Source organism: Torreya grandis (assembly GCA_037957365.1). Classification (NCBI taxonomy): domain Eukaryota; kingdom Viridiplantae; phylum Streptophyta; class Pinopsida; order Cupressales; family Taxaceae; genus Torreya; species Torreya grandis. Next base: position 317,176 of record JARHVA010003761.1, on the reverse strand, counting down.
AAATGAAGGTGAATGTAGACCTACAGGTTTGTAAACCTATAGGTCAACATTATTAAAATAAAAATAAAAATATTCCATGGATTTTGAGGTATGAGAGTCATGTGAAGTGTGAATATTATTGATGTTAATGGTGGAAATATTTGACTCTATGTTTTAAAGAATAAATCCTCCAAGAAATTTTTTTTTAAGGTCTTGTGTATTAGGCCTAAAAAAGATATATATGCATGTTATAGGTGGAATGGATAAAAAGTGCATTGGTTGATGAATGAATACATTGAGGTATGTGTGAGAACCAAAAATACACACACACTAGGTTTATAAAGTTATAATAAGGTCTTCATAAAAATTTCAAGGTGTTAAAATTAGTGAGAGGACCAAGAAGCCTAATCATTGCTAAAGTCCTACTTAAGCACTTATAGGCAAGAAAAGAAAGTTTGAGAATCATGAGGAATCAAGGAAAATAAAGTAGAATATGAATGCATAGTGGGGTTTTTTTAAACCTATTATAATCAACTCTAACTGCCAAAATTCATTTTGAAGGCTTTTATGCCTAAAAACTCTCTCTCAGCCTAAGTATCCCAAGTCTGCCAACTCGAGAAGGTTTTTATTTGCTTAAAAATCCCTTGAGAGTTTACATGGGATCCCAAGAGTAATTATAAAGGTTTATAATTTTTTTAAAATAAATTTTCTAGTGTTGGTTTGTTCATGAAACCCTATAGATTTATGAAGAATGTTTAATAAGAGAAACCACTCAAAACCCTCATGTCACCTAGTGAAGAACTAAAGGAGTCATGATCTTATTTTTAGAATTTATAAGAGGTTTTGCATGGATTTAAATGTATATTGGAGGTTTTCATATAGTTACACTAATATAAATTAGTATCATTAGTTCATATGTTAAGAGCCTTAACTCTATGAATAATTGTTAAACACTTAAGCACCCTAAAACCCTTTTGGTGACCTAATGATTTTGTTTGCTCTATAAATGACCTAAAATGCAATTGTTTGGGATTTATATGATCCAAGTGACCTATTTTCATCCCTTGGTCACCTTTTTGAATCAGTTTTTGACACATTTGGACTGAGAAACTATGGAAAGTAGCCTAGAAGGGTTGTTATAGGTATAAAAATGTAGGGTTTGGTGGCTTTTTAGGGAGTTTGACTGAGTTAGACCTAATGGGTTACCTTAAAATAACTTATGACCTATAAAAAATAGTTTAATATTATTATAAAGACCCATAAGGAGGTTTTTAGTTCTTAAAACACCATTAGGAGGTTTCAAGATACCTAAAAAATCCCTATAAGTTAATTTCATCAAGGATTATCTCAAGGCACCTAGTGGTAAGCAAATATGTCATCAAAAGCTCCTAACAGACCTAATACACCTCTATACTTGTTATAAATATGGTTTTTATCTTAAATATAAGTGGGATGATCCCCTACTATATGCTTATGAATTATTTAAGCTATTATGAGAATCTTTAAGCAAAGGACTAGGCCTTAGATGAAGAAATAAATTTTTCATTATGGTCTCCTTTTCAATCACACAAGAATTTCAATCAAGTTCAAGTTATTTTCATTTTGAATAAGCTTGAGTCAAGGTTATTATCCTCATAAATATGATAAAGGAATTGAAGTGGTCAAGGATAGCATGGGAAGACTATAATAAACATGATAAAGAGTGCCATATGTCAAAGCATAGACTTGTAACTCCTCCTAAACTAAGAATGGATAGTTTCATGAATGAAATGATGAGTCAAAGAGTAAAATGATGATCTCCTATGTCAATTTTTAAAAGAAACATCATTTTCCAAGGTAACACATATTGAAGAGTAGTAATAGGACTATTTCTCACCTCTTGTCTTGGCATTGTAACTAATTTATGACATTTTTAGTCATGAAAAACTCTTCCAATGTCCCCCTTATCTCTCTCTCATTCCTTCTTTCTCATATATGTATGCTTGATTGTGGCATGGAAAGGCTCCTTTTACTAGATATGGAATAGTCTTATCTAAATGAACACTTATTTTTCATCTAAAATAAATGAAGTTAAATTAAGCCTTCTCAACATTTGTATCTGGTGTACACTTCATTCGAGTCTATGAATGTTAGTGATAGCATGCTACTTCATCTCATTTTTCCTTTAATTTTTACCTCTTTGCAAGTGATTGGTCATATTTTTAGGTCACATATAATTATTATAAATAAATTTTCATGGATTGAAAATAGAAGCATTCATTAATGTCTTTTGAAACTTCTTGATCAATTCTCTTAGTCTATACATCATGTTATAGTCTCTATGTGAAAAAATCATGTTTTGAGACTCATTTTGAGTTGTAAAAAGTAAATTCAGTCCTAGTTCAGGTTCTTAGTGCATGATATGTAGGTGGAGGAGCAAAATTCTTATGTATCACCCCACTAGTTCATAGTTTTCTCTCTTTTTTTATATAATTTAGTAGGTGAGTTACTGGTCTTAAGTGATGCATAAAGCTATATATCCCTTATATATAGGTTCAATCCACTCATTAGGTCACCCATAACCTAGGATTATTCTCATGTGTAGTTAGGATTAAGAGGACTTGAAACACCATATCAAAGGGTGAAAATATATGATATAATAGGTTATATTTATAAGTATTGTCATTGATGTCAAGGTCAAGATCATTGACAACAAGGTCAAGGATGATGTCATTGATGTTAAGGTGCATCTAGTAAAGATGTATGGTGAAGTGGTCAGTAAGATATGAACAATGTGACATGAATGAATTTTAATGAAACCTAATGACTCTATATTAAGAGATAATTTGAAAGAAACCTAATTATTTAACTGAGGTTGATTTCAATATTTAGGTCAAGATAATCATGTTTGAGTACAATTTTCTTAGTACAAGGTATCATAAGATACCTAATCATATCAAGCTTAGTCACATCATGAGATTGTGAATGGTGAGCATGAATAATTATGTAAAGAAGTATGACATAATTTTGAGAATAATTAAAGGCATGTCATCAAGGTATATAATCATAAAAGAGTGTTTCAAGATCAGTTGCCAAATTTGTCAAGTGTTTGAACCTAGCAAGAGACTTGAGAAGGCTTGTGCATAAGATGCATAGTCTTTTACATGAAAGAGCATCACGGACCAATGATATGGATGAAAAATACATAAGAGGATGTATAATATTTATTAATAATGTATATTAGGAATTAGATAACTCAAGGGAGTTTTAAAGTGATTTTACAGGAGTAAGACATATAGACCTAACATGTAACTAGACAAGTTCTAGACCTTGCCTAACCTAATGAGGTGAAATGAGAGGTTTTTAAGACCTATTAAGGATTAAAATTAGTGTTTTAGAGTTTTATATGTTTATTGAGCATGTTATTAAGGTGGAGAGTGAATTTAAAGAGAATTTAAGGTTAATTTCAATGTCTAATATAACTTGCAGGTCAAATACCTAGAAATCAAAGAGAGAGATGGAGGATAGATGAAGTATCAGGATTAGTTTACAAGGTAAGAATGATAATGTGAGATTTTTTAGTGGTTTGATAGGTTTTATTAGGTGTTTTGACCAACTTGGAGGTTAAATTTTTCAATAAAAGGCATGAAAAGTGGTTTTGAGGTTTTTCAAGTGCACAGAATGAAGGGTTCTCAACCCAAAAAGAACATTCAAGTACTCATTAAAATATGTAACCTATACATGTGAAAATAATATATTCATGGAATATGGGTAATTTTAATATATAAATTTTCCAATAATTGGTTTTTTAAATAAGGGGATAAGTGTTATGAAGAATAGTTAACACCAGAAACATTGTTAACACTCTTTAAAACCCTAACAATGACCTAATGAGAAATATATTGATAGAAATATATTATAATGTTTTGGAATGGATATGTAAGTGATTATATGTTTTATTAAACTCTAAAAATAACATCTAGGTGTGATTGGTTTATCATTAGAGTGAGTGGACCCTACAAGAAAATCTTTATTTCTCATAAATGTTTTATAGCAGGGAGAGTTGACCAGGTCAAAGTTGATAATTATATGGAGGTTTAATATTGATAATTTTATATTATTTACATGATGGTTTATAAGTATTATATATCCATTAAGGTTGTTAAACTAGTGATACAAGTTGACCAATCACTAATAGACCTAGTGGTGCAGAAAATGAGAAAACTAGGTAGAAGTGAGAAGTTGATTAGGTAAGTGTTATCATAGACTAAGGATGAATACAAGTGAATGGATAATTTTTTATATAATTTTAATACATTTTAATGTTGGATATATGTTTTTGAGGTTAGTTGATATGATGAAATTGTTTCTCATAAGTTGACCTATCTTGTACAAATGAGATAATGAAGGTGTAAGGTTATGAGATTGGTCTATAAGTCCAGTTTTATCACTTGAAAATGCTATATTTATATCTAAGACTTACCAAATTATCTCATAGGATAATATAAATGAATAAATATTCTCTAAAACTATCTACATAGGTGTTGAATTTCATTATCACCATGACTATGTTTGAAGGTAAACTGGTAGATCTAAGTAAGCAAGTTGTAGTGATGAGTTAGAGGCTCGTTGCCCTGAGTTGAAGCATCAAATCCATATTTTTTTTTGGGTACATATATGTCCTAAAAATTCTTTAAATATTTTTTATATTTAATGAAATGATTGAAATAGTGAAGCTAAAATGGGTTGAGTGGTTCAAGTTTGACTGTGTACTGAAGATAAAAGATTGGTCTACAAGACCAATATTTAGCATTATAAATTTAAATATTTATACTTTAGATTGATATAGAGATTTAAAATAATATATTTAATGTTTCATAGGTCATATTAAGTATTATTTCATGGATTGATGTTCAAGTCTTCATGACTATGTTTTGAGACCAATTGGCATTTTTGAGTGGGCTACTTGTAGAGAAGGGAGTATTTTTACCAAAAGTTATGATGTATTATGAACATGGTGATGAATATAAGGTAATTTAGATTTTTTATATGTATTTTTTTCCATGGGTCTTTGGAAATTTTTTGTTTATGCTTCAATTATTCAAGATAAATTTTTATGGGTATGCAAAAGCCTAATATAATTATTACTAATGATGTGCTCCAAGTAGTGGTTTGAACTAAAGAGTGTTATGGATCCTATATGAGATTAGAATTTTTATATTTAGATTTAATTTGATGTATCTCTATCATGTAAATTTTTTTAATATTATCCAAGAATATAAAAGAGTAACATGTTGTATACACCCTAAATTAGTCAAACAACTACACATATCATGTCTTTTCATAGTCCTTTCACAAGAGACTCTGACTAGAGAATATGAGCCTTGTTCATATTATAAATGTCTTTTTTTTACTCATCTTGGTCTTATTTCATGATTGAGTCACCTTTTTTCTTATTCCTAGTCATCCCAATATTTTCAAATGGTTATTCCACCTTAGGCAGGTCAGATTTCCCATGTTAATTCCAACCCCCAAGTCTTGAGCATGTAGGATAGGAGTGTTAGGATTGGAATATAGCACTAAACCCTAGGGTTTCCCATTTCCAATGCTCTTTTACAAATACATTTTGAATCCAAATAATTAGGTTTCCTTGTTTAATGAGTTCTAACCACTTCTTAGCTTCATCCTTAAGTTTGTTTATATTTATAATATTTGATAATGTAAATAAAGCTCCAAAATTCAAAATAAAGAGTTTCCTATATAAAGTAATTAAAAAGGAATTTTATATACATCACTTAATACTTTGGTATAGTACATAACTAAAAATTATTCAATAATATAGCTCAACATTCTACATCATAGATATATTTGCATGCTTGATCAAATAGGGGCCTAGGTGAAAGTTCATTATTGAATCTATTGTGCACATTGATTATGAATTTTATCAAAGGGAGAACTAAATTTGATTTAATACCATAGATTTAGTGTTAATATAGGCAATTATTAAGATAACATGGGTCATAGATCATGTCATCATACTTCCCCTAACCCAATTTTTCCCCATTTTGATTTTGATGTAGTTTATTGTTTTGTGTGTGTAGATGAACCTAATGTTTTGAATATTAAAATAACTAAATAAGGAGCTCCATAAACATTCAAGATTTAAAATTTCATAAGCAAGATCACACAGGGATAGCAAACAAAACCCAAAAAACTTAGATCTTTGTGACTAGTTTGGACAATAACGGCAGGACCTAGACTATAACATCAAACCCCAAAGTGTCCTATTTACTACACTCTTGTACTTTCACCAAAAAAAATATATATCTAGATTATTGATATCTTCTTAGTCCTATGTAACAATCTTCAAGATTTGAAATTGTCATCTCAATCTACTTTTCTAAATTAGTTACTTCTCTTCACTACATAATTAATTTGATCAAAATATGTATTTTACCATATTAAATTATGTTTTTCCCCTTATTCAATAACATTTATTATTTATGAACTAATAACTAGTTTCTTAAGTATAATAAAACATTTGGTAAACCCAACTTACTTTGAACAAATCTAAAAACCCTACGTACACTTAGGGGTTTTCCTTTATACTTTGTGCAAAAATTCAATTACAAAATTATGATTTTTGTTTAAATTTTTGTGAATTTATTTTATTCAAATTTACTTTAGAATTTAAATTATTTCCATAATTTCAAAATTCTAAAAAATCCAAAAATATCAAAACCCTAGTTACACTTAGTGTTTTTCCTTCATATTTTGTGCAAAAATTCAAGGCTAAATTTCTAATTTATGTATAAATTTTTGTGCATTTATCTTATTCAAATTTATTTTAGAATTTAAATTATTATAATAATTTTTAAAAATTATAAAACCTCAACCAAAAACCCTAGATTTTTGAACTAGGTCCTCAAACCCCAAGCCTTCCTTGCCATTTTTAGATAACAATTTTGAAATTTATGTAAATTATTTGGAGTGTCAAAAATATCTATGTTAGTAGTTATTATTTCATTTATTTTCTTAATAATACTTTTAAATATTCTCTTTTGTGAAAGAAATAAAATTTCCACTCACATCTTCCCTCTCATCCTATAGATCATTTTCTAAATTTTCCTCATAATTATGACAATGAATAGACAAATTTACAAAATTTCACATTAGCTAAAAATGTGGAAAATTATTTCATTCACAATGAAGATGATTACTATTTTTTTAATGATGAATATAATGATACATGTGAAAGTGATAGTGAAAAAAAATTATATGCATCTTCTTATCTCAAACCTATCTCTTTTATTCCTTCTTCTAAATAAAATTATTTTGATAAATGGGAAAGGTACTTTTCATCTCATTCTCCTATGAAAAATACACTAAATGAACAAATTATTCATGAACTTCCAAGTGAACCTCCTACTGGTGATAATTTGCTTCCATGTAAACCTATTCTTTCTTTCTCTCTCTTTTACTACTTCTATGTTCAAATTACAACAATATAAATGCAATAAAACCAAATTGCCAATGCATAGCTCAAATGATCCATCTCATGCTCTCAAATATAATTGATTAAAATAATGTATAAATGATAACTCTCTTACTCTTACTTCTTATATTACAAATGGAAATAATGCATACAATCCATCCATGTATAACATAGATGTACATAATATTCCATTTTCACATGATAATTTATTGCATATTAGAAAATAATTAAATTCTTCTCTTACACCTCTCCCTAGTGGCAATATAAGTGATAATGAGTATTATAGTGAACATGAAAATGAATATAAAAATGAGAGTGACTATGAAGAAAATTTCAATTATGATAATGCATGGAATAATGATGATTATTATGTACATAATGAAGAAGAAAATGCATCACATGTTTCTAACTCTTCTCTCACTCTTCCTCTCAAACATCATGCACTAAAAAATGTTGTTTCTACTTTTATGCATGATTCTATTTCAAATGATGAAAATATTAATGATAATATCATATCCTCTACTCAATTATAATGTGATTCATTAAAACATAAAGATACCAATGAATATCCTAATCCACCCCCTACTATAGTAGCACCTATTTATCACTCTTCACCTAAGTAGAATGGTAGTCTACACCCCTCTACTAAGGTCCAAGTTACCATTCCTTAAAAGGTTCAAGTGATCACACCTACTCTCTATGATCCAATTTCTAAATGTAACATTCCCATGGCTAAAATTAATGATCAAATTCAACAATTAAATGAACCACTTAAAAATGCTAATATAGCATCCTAGGAGATATTTTTTATGCATTTAATTGGTGAATTACAACTCCAATTACATCTCCTTACCTTAGACAACAATAGTTATAAGTCTTGGATGGATACCAATGATTTACATGGTAACCCTCTTCCAAAGATGTTCATAAAAGACTCATTTCCTAAGCATTTATAGATACCATCATTTCCTCAATTTGATGGAATTAGAGATCCATTCATATACCTTCAAGCCTTTTAGAAGGCTTTTCCATCTTATGTGAGTCCTTTTATTATACTAAAGTTGTTTCAGTAAACATTAGTGGGGGAGGCACAGAATTGGTTCTTTCATCTACTCTGTGTTGGTTCCTTACACACATATGATGACTTAGAGTAAGAATTTCTCAAACATATCAAACATAGGACCTCATGTTACATTTGAAAAACTTGTTACATTACATCAAAATACTTTAGAGCTAGTTAGTGATTATATCTTGTAATTCAAGACTCACATGTTAAGATTGATCTATAAACCAATCGATTTATAAATTCAACACATCTTTATTAAGGGGCTTTGTCAACCTCTCCTTGAGCATATATTATATCAGACAAAATCATATTTCAAGAAATTATGTTATACATTTTTATCCTTGGAAAAGAAATTGGGATTGATTAAGGTAGATTCAATTGATTGAATTACTCTAGATTTCATAACAGTACCTCCATCTATAGTTCCTAGAACATAGCATCCACCATATCATAAATAAGATAGGAGACCTCAACCCAAAAAAGCAACCAATTAAGAATAGAGAGCTTGTTTTCATAACATAACCTATAGTATGCACTATAGAGAATAGAAACAAGGCACCATTACAATTTGATTCAGAGTGAGATAACCCATATGTCATATTATCAACACTAATAAATAGGAGGTTAATCACATTACCTTCTACTCATCAACGAGATCCACATCTCTTATATAGATAGCCACATTGGCCCTTCTGTAACTATCATCATATATGTGGACATAGAGATAATGATTGTTATGTACTTAGGGATTGTATTAATAGATGTTTTTATAATGGAATCATAGCATTTACATAGGGGAAACTGATATCTCCTCCATCATGGAATCCAAGACCTCAATCCTCCATGACTGAGTTATCCTAGGACATTTCCTCATCAGAATCATTGGTTACTCATCATGAGAGTAATGTAACTTTTAGGATAGAGCGTCATAGATCTCCTATTCCACCTATTCAAAATGTTTGGAAATTAGTGTTATGAGAGAATCTTACATATAACACTATAGTCTAAGGATTACATAGTTCAATTCCATATACATATCTAGCATATTCATAGGCACCATAGTAAATTACCACTCTAGAGACATATTCACTATGGCCAAGTTTTCTAGTCCTATCTCATGTAACAACCTAGTATGATTAAGATTAGATGAACCCACATCATATAATACTACTCCAAAGAGATACTCATTATGGCTAAGCTTTAAAGGACCTATTTCACATAATAACTTGATATGATTGAGATTAGATGAGCCCCCATCATAGGTTATAGTTCTAGATCAATCTATTGCTTAGTCATATGCATCACAATAAAGGCCACAAGGTATTATTTCATGCAATAATCCACTATGATTACAGATAGATGAACCTTCTTCATAGCACATAGTTTTAGTTGCACATCTAGTAAGGTTACATTTGGTAGAGTCTCTACTTACAACTATAGTTAGTGCATATTAGATAGTATCAGATACAATGTATGTTCCTACACAACATGAGTAGTATGAACATTTGTTTAGTTGGCCATCAGGGTTTAGATAGTGATATAACATAGAATGATATGGCACACATTCATACTAGTATTAGTTCATAAGCTTCACTTAATAGGCAATGGTAGAGCCAAAGGGATAGCCTTTTTATTCTTGAGCTACTCTTAGGGAAGTGATATGCATAAAGTCTATCTTACATCCCCTTCTACTAACAAATAACATTCCTAGTTCCAAATAGCCATCCCTAGCCAAACCAAATTATCCAAATCCCAATCTTAATAATATCCCATTTTACCAATCTTAAACAAAATGACTTTATCATATCAATTTAAAAATTTAAAAACAAAAAAATTTTACTTACATATAATTCAAAATCAATACTAACATCACACTTATCAATAAAAATCAAATCACATATCCCAAATACCATTTTACCAAAACATATGCAACCTCAACATCAATGTCAAATCAAATATTTCTAATCAACCATTTTTAATAAATATACCAATCTATTCCAAAATCCATAACATAATATGCCTAAATCCAAAATCAAACCAACATCCATATATATATATCAAATACAGTCAATCATGAAGAGGCATGATGCCCTCAATCTTAGTCTCACTCTCCCCACCAGTACTAATCCCATAATCTACTCTAACACTCAATGGCCCCACACCTCCTAAAACTCCTTAATGCCTCTTACAATGACTCTCTCACTTTAGTAACTATCCATGATCCTCACATAAGTTTGCATACTACCTATGAAGGGCTATGCACTCATCCATAATCCTCATACTCACCAATCCAAAATTGGGTGGGGGCATCTTATGCCTATCCATCTCATCCCTAATCTCATCTCTCTCTCTCTCTCTCTCTCTCTCTCTCTCTCTCTCTCTCTCTCTCTCTCTCTCTCTCTCTCTCTCTCTCCCTACCATAACATATGTAATTGTCATTATAATAGACCTATCAAATAGATGAGTATGAATACCAACTATAACCATCACTTGCTCTATCAATCCCTCTCCACCACATCATTAGGAACATGCCATGTGAGCTCTCAGAGTGTAGACTCAGTGATGGTCTCCCAATAATCATCATCTCTACTCCCTACCCTAACATGTGCCTCATTCTACACATCTCCCACTCCACCTACACATAAATTAGGGAATTACATTAGCTATACACTTTTAAAAAAAACTAACATAAATTTGTACATAATTTAAATGAAATTGGTGCATAACTTTGATCATTTAGATTGGTTGTATATCCTCATACTATGGAGCATCCCCTACATGAATAGGGTATAATGGATCCCATTTATGCCTCAAACACCATGTAGTATATGCATCTATACACGTAACATCATCCACATCAGGAATCTATATAACCACATCCCATGCATCTAAATGTAATGGTGCTAGCTTAGCCTCCATAGGGCCTCACATGAGCTCCTACCCTTACTGGTGCTTATGCATTCCTCACCCACACCCATGCTTTTGAGGGCACATCTTGTGGTACCCAAAAATATCTAGTCATGCACTCATACTAAAAGTGCTCATACACTCTAACCTAGTGGTCATGTATTAAATAACTAACCTTCATATACCATAACTATACTCCATCCTTGGCCCACCCAAGAAATAATCTATAAGGCCTCTATATAATGTCACTATCCATTAGTTTATCTATCACCTACCTATAATGATCCATCCTAAGAGATTATATAGCCAATGTACTCATCCACCATTCCCCAAATAGATGTAGAGATGCCCACCTCTCCCTCGGTAATCATATCAGTCACACAACTGCTATGTGTTCATATGCCCAATAATGCAATAATGTCACTACACTCAATCCACCACTAAATGTATCTTATGTAAACCCATATATATCCCTATATACATGGGCTAACATAGTCCTCCCCCATGAGAATACAATGACATATACTTTTTATCATCAAATTATGCACCTTAGGATGTTCTATGAAATTCCTTCAATTTGATGCAACATTGAATCATCCCTCAAGTTTGTGGGAACTTATAAGAGAGATGAGTCTCTAAGATTGAAAAGGTCTACCTCCCTAAATTCTTCTTTTAGTGTCTATCACTTAATCTAATATTTTTTCATGAAAAGAGTCAAGAGTTTGCATAAAATAGATTACTATGCTAAAGAGGTGATCTACCAAGAATTTATCCCACTAACTATCACACTTCGACTAAATAAAAATACTTTCTAAGACTAATTCCATGCATTGAAAGATAATAGCATAGTGTTTCAATGTGAAGGTAACATGCTTGAGACAATCAACAAGATAATCAATTAAAGGGGTAGATTATACACCATAGATATAATTGCATACTTAAAAGGGAGTTTAATACATTCAACACACTTCACATGACCTATTAACATCAGAACCCTTGTTCAAAAATGAAGGATAAAGGGAGTAAGGATGATGCTATCACTTAGCTCTACTGTACATCACTCACATGCTCAGACATAAGTTCAAAACTTATAATTGGTCTTGTGTTTAATGTTTAAAATCAAAGTGTAACGTCATTTTAATAAGGCTTCACCATACCAAAAATGTGGTCATTACATTAGTAAAAATGGTTCAATTTATACAACTTTGGGGAAGAGAGAGAGAAAATAACCTAAAGAGGCATAAGGAAATGTGTCCATATGTGAGAATTAGTTATAGATGCATGAGATAGATGGATGGGGAAAGCCATGCCATGCTAGGAGGTTTACTTGTCCAAAACTAGCCATGAGAATGGTGGAAAGTGGCATAAATCCTTTAGGAGTGGCACTAAAAACTATTTATATCAAAGATCATCCATGAGAGTTTAAAATTAGAAATAGATAAACCAACACATAACACTACTGAGGGGGAATTGAACTCATGATGATAATTAGAAAATGTTCTTTCTAATTACTAGCTATCCTCTAGATAATTGTAGTTGTTGATTTTGTGGAAGGAATGACTTGAAGCATCAACATGCCCATTTTACTTGCTTTGTCTATACCAGATGCTTTGGATTCAACCATTTTTTACCTCCACATTTACTTTCATATTCATTCTAGGTCTTTTTGAATAGTAACAACTATTCTCCATAGTTTAAAATTGACTTCCTATGGGTTGTCATCCTTTGTTTGAATTCCAATGGCTATCCTTGGATAATCTTTTCAAAAATTTCCTTCAGCTTTCTTGTTTGGTCCTCTTGAATACGAAGGAATACCCTTTATAAAAATTGTGGAGGATACTTCATAAAGAAAATTACCCTTTGAAGAAATTATTTTAGGCACTTTCTCTACAAGAATGCGTTTGGAAAAGTTGTGTCTTTCAATTTTTTTGAAATGGTCTTTTCTTCAAACTTTTTGTTTCTTACCCTTTTTTATGAAAGAATTAATTGGGAAATCTTTCTAAAATAATTCCTTAGGAGTTTTGAAATGGACCGTCTGAAAAGGACACTTGCCCAAAAAATACCCTTTGAAACTTTGTGGAGGACCATTTTAGCTATAAGGTACCCTTCAAAAAAGTTGTAAATTACTCTTCAAAATTTTTATTTGGTCCATTTTCTTACAAAATAACCCTTCAATTTTTTTGAAATGTACCCTTAATACTTTTTTAAATGTACCCTTTAGACTTTTTGAAATGTACCTTTCAAACTTTTTTAAATGTGCCCTTCATAATTTTTGAAATGGGCACTTTCTCTACAATAATTCCTTCAAAAAAGTTGAATTGGACCATTCAGAGGAAAAATACCCTTCAGAAAAGTTGTAAAGTACCATTTAGCTTTGGAAAGATATCTTTCATAAAAAATGAATAGGGTAAATTTTTGGAGACTTACCTTTACGAAATTTGAAAATGAAAAGTCTGAAAGAAATACACTTAAGGAAAAATGCTTTGGACAAAAAGTTCAAAAGAATTTGGTAAAGGCTTAAAACAAAAACATGAAGGAATTTGGCACAGGATTAGTAAAGACGAAAATGAAATTTATGAAAGGAAAATACTTGCATTTATTGTGGGATTTGTCAAAGAACATTTATTCTAAAGAAAAGCTAAGTACTGGACTTGGCCAAATTTGAAAGATGCAAACCCAGAGGTAGAATTTGACCAACATTCTTGGCAATTCTTGGGTATGGCATGCTTGATATGCCTAAGAATAGTTACCTAAATAATTATATTGGGCATGGATTCACACAAATGAGAAATCATATTGTCATGAATAGACCTTGGATTGACCACAAGACAATTGACATTACATAAGACACACACAATACAAAAAGAAGGAATTACATCTACACTACAAAGCACTTAGGGAACACAACAACAAATCAAAACAAAAATAGACTAAACACACACACCTATGTCACTATTTACAAGATAGGATTGTAAATACTAAAATAAAAACTTTAGATTTATCCCATTCATAGGGATAGGCAATTATTCTCCATTCATCTTGGTTAGCTGAAAGGAGTTACTTTTCTTGCACTTGCTAATTATGTAAGGGCCACTCCAAAAATCTTTAAACTTTGCATGTTTACCCAGTTTTTCTCTATCCTCATCCCATTTAAAAACCAAGTCACTTTCCTTGAACACTCTTATACTTGTTCTCTTGTCAAAGGACTTCTTCATGAGTACTTGGTGGTGTTTCATTGTCTTGTGTGCATTATCCCTTGCTTATTGTAGTTGCATTAGTTCTATCAATTTGACTTCCATTAGAGTAGGGAGTTCTTGAGGGATGGATAACCTATCTTTTTTCCCATAAAGAGTATAAATGGAGAGTTACCAATTGATCTCTTAGGATTAATCTTGTTAGCCCATAAGGTTGTCTTCAACTTGGTGTGCCATGCTCTTTAATTATTCTCCAATGTCTTGTTGATGATCTTGATGAGATTATTATTAGTAGACTCAACCAATCCATTACCTTGAGGGTAATAGTTTGATGAGGTACTCAAGTAAACTCCATTCTTGTTTCCCACTCAAAAGTTTTAGCACCTATGGAAGCAAGTCCATTATCAAAAATGATAGTATAGGGAACCCCAAATCTTGTTGTGATACTCTCATAAAACTCTAAGATTGCATTTTCATTTTCCTCCTTCAATGAAACAACATATACCCATCTTATGAAGTAGTTAGTAGTATTCAATATCCATTTGTGTCCAGCCCTTGATGGAGGGTTGATCATACCAATGAAATTAAGGCCCCATTGCATGAAAGGTTGGTCTATCTAGATAGGATTCAAGAGAAGGGTTGCATGTTTATATTTGCCTACAAAGAAGTCACATTAATGAAACCTTATAACCCAAGAGTATAAATAATTTAAAAGGCTATGCCAATAATATCCAGCCCTCATTATCTTTGTAGCTATTATTTTTGGGGAGAAATGACCTCCATCTACACTATTGTGAAACTTTTCTAGCAAGATGCCAAACTGATCATTATCAACACACCTTAGTAGTACACCATTCACATCCTTATAAAATATAATACCATCTAAAATAAAATAAGGAATGGTTTGAAATATAAAATACCTTCTTTGTGACTTGTTCAAACCATTAGGACAATCACTATTTTGGAGGAAACTAATGATGTCTTCTGTCTAAATTTGAATTGGTATGTGACTAGCTAGTTGGGGATGAGCTTGATTGACTAAGACTTCTTCCCTTAGCCTTTAATATATAATGGTATATGTTCACACATCCCCTTTCCTGTTACCAAGTTTGTTACTTTGATATCAACATTATACTCTATTACCTTTGTGATCTAGCTCTCTTCTCATTGAGATCTTTTCTTAGGAGGAACTCTTTGGTGTTAGGATGAGAGACCATGACATATATCTTATTATATGAAACCATGTACCAAAAAAATTTCAATCCTCTTATCATAGATAGAGCCTATTTCTCAATATGTGTGTTTAACCTCATAATCTTCCAATCCTTGACTAAAAAAAGCAACGGGTTGTTCAATTTCCCCATCATTTTGTTTACCTAAGCATAGCTAAGATTGTGTCAAGGTTAGTAAAAGTATAAAGTATGAAATCCTTGGAAAATTTTGGGTTCAAGAGAGTATGGGACTGGTAAATTGCTTGTTTGATTACCTTAAAATTATTTTTACCTTCCTTTTTCCAAGCAAAAGCTTGGTTCTTCTTGAGCATAGTTTTGATAGGCTTCACCAAAGTAGTAAATCCTAGAATAAACCTTCTTGCGAATTTGATCTTTCCTAAGAAACTTTACAAAAAATTCTTGTGTATAGGCAAAGACAAGCCTGTAATGGCTTCAATCCTTTCAAGATCTATAGATAGGCCTTATTTTGACACAATGTGGCCCAATAATTTACCTTTATGAATAGAAAAGATACATTTTTTAGATTAAGATAAATTCCAAACTCTCTAAACTTCTCAAATACTTTCCTTAGATTTTTCATGTGGCCATTATCATCCTTGGAAAAAATAGTTATATCATCAAGGTATACAAGCAAAAACTCATTGATCAAACCTGTAAAGACTATGTCCATTTCTCTTTAGAAGGTAGCACCAGCATTAGATAGACCAAAAGAAATATTTCTATATTAAAATGTTCCCTATTTTGTGGTGAATACTATCTTGAAATGATCCTCCTCATTCACCAATATTTAGTTATATCCCGAATAGCCATCAAGTAGTGAAAAGTGTTGAGAACCTAAAACCACTTGCAAAATCTACTCCATGGAAGGTAGTGGATAATAGTCTTTTAGTGAAAATATATTTATATCCCTAAATTTGACACAAAGTTTGATCTCTCCACTATTCTTTCAAATAGGTAAAATGTTAACTACCCAAGTTGATTGCTTGATAGGAAAGATAATCTTAGACTCAATCAATTTGGTAAGCTCTTTCTTTGTGAGTTCCTCTATCTTAGGATTGATAGGTCTATGATTTTGCCTAACTAGTTTAGATTCAATTTCTAACTCAATGGTGTGATGATCTATATCTAGATCAAACCCTTTCAAATCCTTATATTTCCAAGCAAATATATCATGAAATTATTTACACAATTCAATGAAGGCTTGTCTTTTGGAAAGAGAACATATCTTAGCAATTTTTAGAAGTTTGTCCTTAAATATAAAGATTATTTCATAGTTTTATTCCTTTATAGACATGTTTACCCTTTCTTTCCTTCTTTTATCATCTTCATTTAACAAACTCTCCAAAGTAACTAGCCCCTTTGGTATCTTGTTTGTCTTCAATTGGATAACTTATTCTTCATATTGATTATGAAGCTTCTTTTGATTCTTTAAAGAAAATTTTGCTTCATATTGACTAAAGTGTAAAATGTGTTTATCACTCTCAAACACTTGACAAGACACTTAATTATCTAGAATAGAAGGTATCAAAATGACATTGATTTGAGGTTGGTCTTTCTCTTTACTTACATCAGTAGCTATATCAAAGTGTGCTCCTATCACAACCAACCTATCAACATGTTTATTTGGGTCTCTTGATATAGATTAAATATTGAAAGCATCAAATTCCTCAATTATATCCCACACTAGATACCTATAGGATTTAAGAAAATGGTTGTTAGTTGTATCTTGGTTTCTCCCTTAATGTATAATCAATTCACTATCACTGTATACCTTAAAATTCTTGATTCCCTTTCTCTTTATCCATTAGAGGCCATCAAACAAGCCTTCATATTCTACTACATTACAAGTACAAATAAAATGGAATGTGTATGAAGAGTAATATTGGTTCTTTGAGGGAGAAACCAACATGACACCAGCTCCTACCCATACCTTACTTCTAGAGACATAAAAATACATTTCCCATATCCCTTTAAGTTCATGATCCTCATTAGTGAGTGATGGTATAGGAATGTTCTTCTCATTCATATAATATACCCCCTAATTTAATCTCCTCTATGAATGTAAAGGGGTCATGCTCATAATTTTTAGTACCATATTCATCAAGGAAAAGGTCATAAATACCTTCAAGGGGAAAGGATGTTTCACCACTAATGGCACCTTCTTCTTGCTCACTAGTCATACAACTCAAATTTGAACTTATCTCCATATATGGTTCAATGTGGAACCTTGCCAAGGGATATGTTATTATAGTTAATTTATCTCCATATCTTATTCTAAAATCTATAAAATAGCAATAAGCTACAAGGTACCCTCCAATCTTAGCTGTGAATTCTCTTGACAAGCAAATATTAAAATGAGCTAGAAGATCAACCACCACAATGTCTTGTAGTATGGGGAGGCTTGGAAAATCATGAGCTAAAACTTTCAAACCTTTAACCAAACCCAAAGTCTTGGTTAGAATTTCATCAAGATACAATCCACCCTTACTATGAGGCTCATATTTTAGTCCCAATTTATCAGCAACTACTTTAGATATAATGTGGTGTTGACCCCACTGTCCACAATGCAATTGTGAACCAATTTGTCTCCATTAATGAGTGAGGTAAAAATATGGAGTCTTTTCATATTTAGTAGATGGTTATATGACATAATTACGTGTGTTGGTAAGGGCTAAACCATTGTGTCTTGTAACTTGAGGGGCTACATGAATGTTTGAGAGTTGTTCTTGTAGAATTTCCTTTTGGATAGGTATATGCAATACTTCCCAAAGAGAAATGATTGTCTTGGTATTATTCAAAGAATCAATTATGTTTAGATAGGAAGTATTTACCTTGTCATGAATTCTTAAAGGAAATGAAAAATCTTGAACTTATTGTATTATAGGTTTGGTAGCCTTGCTCACATTCTAACTTTGAGGAGTAGTGTGACTAGTACGATCTATTACATTGGTAATTGAAATTTGTGACCTTGGAGAGGAACTACTTGGATTCACTTATATTTCTAGAGTATCTCCTAAATCACTATTTTTATACCTTGTGTTGGTTACAATTGATGTATTTTGATTCAACACATAATTATCTTCTACTTGAAAGTTCATAAAACTAATACCTTGGCTACTACCTTCTCCTTGAACATCCCTTTGCATGAGATTCATTTATTATGATGTAACATAAGGAGTAGCTCCTTCTTGAGCTACCAAATCCTGAGTACCTTCTCCACCATTATGCATAAACTAACCTTGATATTTCCCCCAATGATCCAAATGTTCCTCTCCTTGGACTAGATTTGTGTGGACTGGAACAATAGCCTTTGTGGATGGAATGAAATTAGGATTATAAGCATTGGGATACCTATTAAAACCTCATTAAACTTATCCTCTTCTTTGGTTAGTGTATTTGGGTGGAGATCTAAGCCTTATTGAGGATAGTATTAAGGATTGGGGGGAACACTTTCATACATTTATGCTTTCTTGAGCTAGGCTTGTAAAGATCAAATCATCTCATCCTTATCTATAACATCATCTACCTTCTTGTGACTAGTTTTAGTTTTAACATTGGTATTGGGAACTTGTGTTATGCTTGGGGATTCAACTAAATTATGAGACAACAAAGACATGCAAAATCTTGGATGTAATTTCTTAGCTTGTATCAAACTATTCTTAGCTTCTATGGCCATCTCATATGCCTTAGGTAAAGTAAACCCTCCCATTGATTACAACATTACTGCTACATCAGTGCCAATAGCCTTAAGATAAGTGAGGAATACAAAGCTTGTAGGAGGCCTCATAATAGGTGGTAGCTTATGCCATTTTCTTTGAAATATCTCATGGATTCATTAGGACCTCTCTTTATCACATTTAGTTGGTGAATTAGTGAAGTATTGTCACTCTTATTTTTAAACTTGTTTTACCAATAACTCTCCAAATCCATCCCAATTAGTAATACAACCACCTTCTAATGTCCTATACCAATCAAGTGACTTCCCTTTTAGAGACATGGTAATTAGTCCAATAGCTATGTTAGCTTGGGTGATATTGAGGAAATTAAAAAAGCTTGAAATATCCATAATGTGCTCAAATGGGGTAATAGGACCCTCTCCATTGAAATTGGGAAGACTTTTGGTAATATTAGGAGGAATAGGATCATATTCAATAAGGTTAATTAGATTATGGGTGTTTAAGGATAGGAAAGGATGTATTCTAGCCATACATTCTTTCTCTTGATCTAATACTTCTTCAACCTTATCTTCTTCCTTTTTAAAACCTTCTTGTTTAGGATCTCTAAAGGTTAGGAATGGTTTAGTGTGTTGTTCTTCAAGAGGATTTTTAGGTAGAGGGACTTGATTAAAGGCTTTACTAGAAGATGATCTAGTAAAGACCATGAAGTATAATGTGAAGAATTTGATCTAAAACAAAAAATTCTCACCTTTTGGAGTCATCAAATGTTGGATTAAGAACACTTCTAAAACCTTGGACTTGTTGAGGCTAGCATTCACCTTGACATGGAAATAATTAGGATGAACTATCCCATCGAGTGTGTCAGAACTATTGTCATCAAATTATACACCTTAGGATATTATATGAAATTCCTTCAATTTGATGCAACATTGAATCATTCCTCAAGTTTTTAGGAACTTATAAGAGAGATGATTCTCTAGGATTAAAAAGGGCTATCTCCTTAAATTCTTCTCTGAGTGTATATCACCTAATCTAATGCTTGTTCATGAAAAGAGTCAAGAGTTTTCATAAAATAGAAAACTATGCTAAAGAGGAAATCCACCAAGAATTTATCCCACTGACTATGACACTTCTAATAAATAATAATGCTTTCCAAGACTAATTACATGCATTGACAGATACTGACATAGTGTTTCAATGTGAAGGTAACATGCTTGAGATAATTAACAAGATGATTGACCTAAGGTGCATATTACACACCATAGATATAATTGCATACTTGAGAGGGAGTTTAATACATTCAACACACTTCACATGACCTATTAACATTAGAACCTTTGTTCAAATATGAAGGATAAAGGGATTAAGGATGATTTTATCACTTAGCTCTGCTATACATCACTCACATATTTAGATAGAAATTCACAACTTAGATTTGGTCTTGTATTTGATGTTTAAAATTAAAGTGAAATGTAATTTTAGTAGGGCTTCACTATACCAAAAATGTGGTCATTATAATAGTAAAAAATGGTCCAATTTATAAAAATTTTGGGAAGAGAGACAGAAGAGAAGCTAAATAGGCATAAGGACATGTGTCTATATAGGAGAATTAGTTATAGATGCATGAGAGAGATAGATGGGGTGAGACATGTCATACCAGGAGGTTTACTTGCCTAAAATAAGTCATGATAATGGTGGCAAGTGGCATAAATTCTTTATAAGTGGCACAAGAAACTGCTTATATGGAATATCATCCATGAGAGTTTGAAACTAAAAATAGAGAAGCTGACACATAACACTACTAAGGGGGAATGGAACTCATGATGACAGTTATGAAATGTTCTTTATAACTACTAACTATATTTTAGACACCTATAGTTGTCAATTTCATGGAAGCAATGACTTGAACCATCAACCTATCTATTTTTCTTACTTTATTTACACTAGATGCTCAAGATTCAACCATTTTTTACCTCCACATCTACTTTCATATTCCCACTAGGTATTTTTTAATATAAATGGCTACTTTATATAGTTTAAAATTGACTTCCTATGGGTCATCATCCTTTACTTAAATTCTAACAACTATCTTTGGGCAATCTTTCTGAACATTTCCTTCAAATTTCTTGTTGGGTCCTATTCATTGTAGAGGGATAGCCTTCAAAAAAACTATGGAGGACACTTCCCCAAGAAAATTACCCTTTAGGTAAATTATTTTAGGCACTTTCTCCACAAGAATTACTTTAAAAAAGTTACAAGTGTCCTTCATATTTTTTGAAATTATATTTTATTTGGACCTTTTGTCTCTTACCCTTTTTCTATAATAATTCATCAAATAATATTTCAAAAATAATTTCTTCAGAATTTTTATATGGACTATCTAGAAAGGACACTTGCACAAAAAAAAACCCTTTGAAACTTTATGAAATACAATTTCAGCTATAAGGTACCCTTTGAAAAAGTTTCAAATAACCCTTTAGACTTTATGAAATGTACCCTTTAGAGTTTTTGAAATGTACCCTTTAAATTTTTTGAAATGTACCCTTTAGACTTTTTGAAATGCACCCTTCATACTTCTTGAAATAGGAACATTATCTACAATAATTCCTTTTAAAAAGTTGAATTGAACCATTTGGAAGGAAAAATACCCTTTAGAAAAGTTACAAAGTTAATTTATTTATTCTATTTTAAAATATATAAAAATTGTGGATACATTCACTATTTTGTCTCAGAGCTCCTACAATCAGTTAAACTTTCATTGATGAGATTAGGTGGGTTACTTGGAGGATTAAAGAGAAATAAGGAGATTAAGTCTCATGAAGGATTTTTGAGACAATAAAATATGATTATAGTTTATTTATATGATATTTATGGTTTATGACACTCATATTTCAATACATTTCCCTTGAGAGCTAGCTAAAGAAGATAGACTTATGGTAAGCCAATTCACACTAGTTGGAGTTTTCAACATACTTGGGTGATTATTAAATATAATATAATTGAGAGGAAGTTTTTATAATAAATATCAGGTGTTTTTATAGTGATTATAACCTATAATTTAGATGAGATAAAAATAAACTCAAGTCCAATGGGCTATACAATCTTAACTGCATATAAACCCTAGGCAAGGGAGTTAAGATATGTAAGACTAGAATTGAAAAGAAAAGTTTGCATGAAGGTGTGTTTAAATTTTTAAGTGTGATATAGGGGCTATAATAATACATAATAACTACACTAAGGATATAAATACATATTCATACCCCATACCACCACTAAACACTTAGGACAACAAGCAAACTAGACCTATAAGCAATCTTATTGAAAAGAGGAACATAGTTGAAGTTTGAACACTTGAGGGTAAGAAAATAGGTGGGATTAGGTAATATTAATTTATATTCATGTGTTTTATCCCCAAAAAACACTTAAATATCACCTCATACCTCAAAAATTAGTAAAGGCATTTTAGGCCTAAAGATAATCGTGAGGCCTAAAAAGCTCACACCACCATGGAGACACACTCAGACCTTTTTAGGTAGATTGGACATCATGAAAAAATATAATAGGACTATATAGTTCATAAAAAAGTTATTTTAGATATGGGGAAAGAAAATAAAAGTTCAAACTAGTCTTAAGACCCTATTCTAACTACATAATGTTAACATCTAGCTCGAATTACCTATTTATATGATCATATCTTTCATCACCAAAGGATTTGAGGAAAATGATATTGGTGATAATTAAGGAACACTATGCAATTTAAATTAATGAAAGAGTGAGCTCTATTGAGGAGCTCAAGTTTATGAATAAATGTTAGGAAATTAGCCTACATATACTACCTAATAAATAACTACAAGCCTACTTCCCTATGTTCATATCTTATCACACCTTTTGAATGTGAACTAAATATTCTTAGGAAAGTTTAAGTGTCTATGGAATAAATATCTAGGGAAATAAGTTTTGTTTTGGAGGTCCATATTTTATGAATAATCATTAAGATGGTGGACCTCCAAAACCCTCCCTAAACCTTACTACATACCAGTCTTAAGAAAAGTGACTATTCTTATACTCAAACACCCATGAATCACCTAATAAATAGTTGAATCATAAATTATAATTAGAGAGGATCATGACCATTTTACCATGTTATATTAAACTATATGAACCTATAAGAAAAAAGTGTTTTTATGGGAAAAAGAGAAAAAATAGAGATACAAGGTAGTTTAAGGAGATGCCAATCATTGAGATGTTTTTTTTTCACTTTTTTCATCTTATAAATGAATTGGATGTCCAAGGATATAATTTAAAATTCCTTTGTGAGTCTCTCCTAATTAGCCAATTTGGTTGAGTAAAAGACAAGGTAACCTAGTCAACTAGTTTGATAAGTTTATAAGTATGAACTACTGAAGGAAACCTATGTTATGATTTTATGCATTTATTTAGGTGTAAAAATAACTTTTTCATGAGTTCCTAAGGTATCTTATAGGTTTCCCATGGTTACTCAAGCATAAGTACCAGGTTACTAGGCCTAATTAGCATAGTAGACCTACTTAGTCAATTAAGAAGAATAAATAATGGCATAGAGAGGAAATTTAAAGGATAAATACAAGATATTAAACTTGGTAATTGAATAAATTTAAGGATTCAAGTTCACATTCCATGGTCTTAATGTAAAAATAAGTTGGTTCCTTGACTTATTCATATATGCTCAAAAGGAGGAGTATATGTTGTTATACACTTTATGCTGGCCTAATTATATCTCATTGATTTTGTAGTTGTAATAAGATAATATTTTTTATAAAAATGAGGCATATTTATGGCTTAAAGGAGGTTGAACAAGTCAACCACACTCTCCACTACCTCACTTCAATGCTTAAGGGCTCATTCAAAGACCATGATGGGCATCAATGCATGGAGAGTCTTTTGAAGGACTAAGTAACTATTTGTAACTATAGTAATGAATTTAATATGAATATGGAATATATTTTCCTCTCACTTCCATATCACTCTCTTTTTCTTTGTCTCCATTTCTATTATATATTCAGCACTTAAGGCCTTGTTTTATAATCCCTCTCTTGGGCATGAGAAAACTATACTAAGATTGGAACTTTGTAACCTCTTAAGTAAATGTAAAGGACTATTTTTAGACTAATTTATATAGGTTTATTTTGTTCTAATTGTTTTTATTTTCACATGTACTATTTTCTCTCATGGTAGGTCCTAATCTCACCTAGTTACTAGTATAACATCTTATGCAGGTCATATATAGTGTTTGAATGTTAAGTGGTTGAGCTTGGATTGGAGATATTTATTGATTAATGATTTTCATTAGACCTTCCATCATTTACCTCTTGTTAATATCACTTAGTGAAAACTTTATTCCAAACACTTTTGCATATGAGTCCTTGGAGTTGAAAGATTTAGTCATTTGCATTGCTTAATAGTATTAATTGAAGTCTAAATTAAGTGATTGAATGATTAAATTAGGTGCATCACCATCATTAATATATATTTTGATTTTAATTTGTCATTATAACTCTTTTCACCCCTAAAAAAGTAGTAGTTTTTAGTAAATTAAGCCTCAAGTGATGTACCAGGGGAGTTAGCCCCATAATCTAGAAGTCTAGTCTAGTTATAAGGTTACCCACAACCTTTAGGCCATTCTCATGTTAGTCCAAGTTTTAATAATAACTAAGCACTCTCCTTAAATAGGGTACAATTTGGGTTTCTAATAATTGTAACACACCTACTAGGACCAAATTCAAGCATTGGAGCTTTCACAACAGTATCTTAGTCTTCACAACTATCTTTAATAAATCATATTGTTGTCATTTTTGAGGTAAGGAAGATTCTTATTCATAGTTCATTAATTTTCATTTTCATTTTAATGACCTATGACTACATATTGGGTAGAGTAATATCACACACTTCCTTATTAGCACCCCTATAGTCTATCCCAATTCCATTATGATCCCTATCCATCTTATTCAGACCCCTATCATCCCTACATTCACCCTTCTCTTCCATATAATTAGTATCCTTATTGCCAAGATTAAAAACACCATTATGAGACTCATTCACCTCCTTGGAAGCCTATTTATTAGACTAATTAGTCATGGCAACCTCATGACCTTCCTGATCATCTCAACAAAGTTCTAAGATAATCCATATCAAGATTTAAATAAACCTTATTTAGATATCAAAGATTAAGTAGTCAGCTAATGATCAGTGCCATACCAAAAAAATATGATGAATCTTACTCCACCCTAACAAGTGATGAGTAATATTATAAAATAATAATCACAATCTAATGTACCCATCCAATTGAGGCAGGACATCTTGCCACATTAATAGGGGGTAACCAATGTTCCACCTTACCAAGTAGTAGTGAACATACCTCTTCAGTCATAGACTGACATACTGATCCAAAACCAAAAAATATCTAACCAACAACATATAAATATTAGTTAATGAAAAATTCCAAATCTCTAACATGCATCCACTTCTTAATAGATATTTGCATAACTAAGATGTTCTAATGTTGCTCACGTACCAGTTAGGCAACAATTGCCTATCATGCAAAACATGCCACAAGTTCAACAATAGAGCCTTGTTTCACAAATATCCCTCAATAATCAAGGTTTAATAGTCATCAACATGTCCCTATTCAACATCAATAGGCATAGTATGGCCATATCTATTTATCCTAACCACAGTATTCCCAAAACCAATCTTACATATGCAATCCCAACTAGAATATCACATAACCACATGTGTAATTTCAACAATTTCACCCTAATTTACATCTAAGTATTCCTCACCCATTACCTAAAAAATACAACATTCCCCAAAAAATACCTCCACTATACCTCAATAAAAGTAATCCACATGTGATTGTACAACATTTACCTCAAACCAATGATCCCACAGGTTTCCTCACACAAGAGCTATACCAAATGAAAGATTCAATTACCCTCATCCATGCTGGTATATATACCAATAAATTCAAGTTGGATGATATGTGTTCTTACCCATTCAACATGGATTACTTGTAGATACCATTTCCTCCAATGTACAAATGACAAAAGTTTAACAAATACAAGGGGAAAGGTGACCCTAAGGCCCATTTGATGGAATTCATTGTCATTTGAAAACTAGTGGCCTATAGTAACACATACATATTGTTTTTATTTCCAAAAATCCTAGTAGGGATAGCATTGGAGTGGTTCCTTTAGTTTCCCAAGAATTTAATATCTATTTTTTACAATATTTCAAATAATTTTGTTCATCATTTCTCTTACAATATCGAGCATGAGATTTCATTGGTAGATTTGACACAAGAAAAATAGAAGGTTGGAGAAATCTTCACAAGTTATCTGTAGTGATGGAGAGCCCTTGAAAGTTGATTTACCCTAAGTATACTAGATAAGTAACTAGTCACTATGTTTACCAAGAATCTACATAGTAAGATATCTTATAATCTAGAGTTGCAATGTGCACATACTTTTAAAGAGATCATTGACAAAGGTTTTTTGAACAAAAAATCACTCATTAACAAAGGGATCATTAAAATAACCTCATCAAATCAAAGCCAAAACCAAAATTAGAATAATGGACAACATTAAAACCAATTATAGGTGCATGCATCATAGTAAACCTAGGTTAATAACTATGATAAACCCAAGTGATTTAATTGCAATAAGAATTTTTTATGAAATGGTGTAACAAAGTCATGACATGTATAAATGATGCAAACACTATCTACTTAACAAACACCACATATGCACATAACTCCTAACCAATAACCTCTTCAATAAATGTAACAAGCATAGTAAGCATAAAAACCTAAAATAGTGCAACAAATGTAGCAACTTATGCCTTTGTAAAACCCTCTTCTAAGGAGAATTTTTCCTACTCATCACATCTTTAGTAACCTTGTAGAGCCTATTGAGTCTATGTTTTGCAAACTAGTCATAGCTAATCTGATTAATTAGCCTATTCCAAAGCACTATCCTATGAACATTGACTATTCAGATTAGTATAGGCTAAATGAATTCTTTGAGTATAATTGGGTAAATGGACATAAATTACATCATTGTGTGAAAATTAAACATGTCATTGAGAACATTTTGGAAAATAGAGAGATAACATTGGAAAATAGAGCTTCCATATCTAATCAAATTTAAGAATTTATCAAAACCCCTTTCCACAACACAACAACCAATAATAGTAATACTAATAAATAGTTCAACAACAACAATAGTATCAATAACTAAGGTGGAATCAACATAATCAATAGAATTAACATAATTAGCATTAGAATCAACAACATCACAACAATGGATAGAATCAAGGCTAGAATGATGCCAACAACTAACATACCTACCATGTAGTTGCACATGACTACAACATGGTTGTAGGCCATATTATAATAGGTCACATTAACACTATTTCCATCAATATAAGACCAAGTACCAATCAGACAAGATCATTACTAATCATACCCAATCAACCCAACAATGTTAGTAATCCTTCCTTAACCTACGACCACATAAAAGTGAACCAATAAGTAGGGATTCCCAATTTTGGACCTTATATTGATAATTCATTGTTATCCCATTACCATGCACAAGTATACTAGCAATTGAGACTTATCCTATTTAGTCCCCCTCCATCATCATTTGTTAACAATAATGGTCCTGTACCTAATCTTGACTATGAAATCATAACTCAATGATCAATGATTACCTTACAAGGCCCATAACCATCTACCACTTTACCCATCATACAACCACTCATTCTAGCTAAGATCAAGCCATTTACCATTATACAAGAAAATATGTTTGACATTGTGGAATAATTACAAAAGACACCTTCACAAATAACCATTTTAGATTTATTGCATATGTCTACTATCCATAAAAACATCTTGATAGAATTTCTTGGCCAATCCAAAGTTCCCAATGACATATTTCTAGAAAAATTTGGTTGGATATCTAGCTCGAGGAAAGTAATTAACTTTTAACTAAAATGATATGTCATCCTTTGGCCCACTTTATAACAATCCATTATACATCAAAGTTTACATAATATGGCACAAATTAAATTGTGTCCTCATAGACAATGGATTGGGCCTAAACATTGTGTTGCTAAAGCTCATCAATCTTCTTGGGTATATGATAATAGATCTCCAAGTAGAAATAATCACCATTAAGGCATATGATAATAAATAATGATAATCACAAGGCACCATTAGCTTTCTAGTTATCATTGGGCCTTTGACCCATGATACACTATGCCATGTGTTAGACCTTGATTTTTCATATAATATGCTTTTGGGTTGGACCTTGGATACATGAGATTCATGAAATATCATGGACATTACACTAGTTTATCAAGTTTTCCCATTCAAGAATGGTGGTTACTATTCTAGGAGTTTTTCATCCATATGAGGATTTTAATCATTTAGAGGTTGAGTTCAAAAGCTATAACTACCATTCAACATGAATCTATTTTAAAATAAGGACAAGGGAAAATCAATACTTGTTGATTCACTAGAGGCCAATTGCATTGACCCTGATACCCTTGATTCACTTTCCCACATGCCACCTCCTAAAATGTCTAAACATTACACCATCTCTACTAATGGCTGAGGAGAATAATTGAGTCATGACACCTTTCACATTGCAAAGCTTCCACAAAAATCTAAGTCCTTTGGAAGAATAAAATCCAAACCACTCATGCAATGGCAAAGAAAGAGTAAAGGCTACCTGCATAGTAAAATACCAATCATTTTCATACTAGCCTCTAGCTAAGAACATGAACCTATTTAAGGTGATGAATCATGGTTGTATAATGAAAAATTGGTTGTTTTTTACAAAAATTTCAAATACCCCATTCCTAATTGAATCATTGAGAACCAATACTATGAAGGATGAAGCTCTAACCAAATCAATAGGGAACACATGAGATAATTTCTATGATTTGGTACAAATAAACCTATGGACTTGGATTTAAACTACTTGGGGTGATCCCATGTATCTTATTTGAGTTCCATCACCAATGACTAGTGATGATGATGCTAATAATGAAGTAGATTCAAATCATAGCCCTTTTAATGAACTATCCCATACCAACTTATTTGACACTAATGCCATTTGTACCCTTCAACATATTATTCACCATAATCCACTTACATTATAGTATCCCTAACTGATAAACTAGGGCCAATAAGAATCCAATGTGTCAATTGATGAGTTTCAGAATGATGAGGCCTTCTACAATTTTATAAGCCTTAGAGAGAATGTTTTGTTAGGAGACCAAAAAAAAGGTTTATCAATAAAGTTGGATCATGAAGCCTATTTTAAAGAGTGGGTGAGCACCCCTTAGGCAAAAAATAAAAAATAAAACATTAAGGTCCCAAATTGAAAACCTCTTTGAAGAAATTTTAGACCAAGGAAATGGTAAAGATAAAGGCTAGTCTAGTGGTGAAAACCTATTTTAGGTGATATTAGATGGGGGTGTTCAGCCTTCTTCAAACATAAACTAGGAGACCACCAATGATGAAATTCTCTATGGGTTTGAATATAGTCTTGAAAAAGAGAAATCTTTTGATCAATTCATCTAGGATACTACCAATGATGAACTTATCTATAGGTGTAAGTTTAGTCTTGAAGAACAAAAATATTTTGATAGTATCATCCAAGAGTTCCTAATATCATTTATTACATGGCCATCCCTTCCATTGGGGGATTTTGTTTCATCATGTCTAAGATAACTCTAAGATCTTGTCCTAATATAAGACTATAACATTTCAAAACAATTTAAATCTTTACCCAATATTCTTGAAGATAGTTTGACCCTTCTAGTGGAAGACATAATAGAGGTTAACACTAGGACTCTATATGACCCAAAATTGATCAAATTAGGCATGTCTTTCACTGAGGAGGAATGTGAAATCCTTACAACCTTATTGAGGTAATTTGTTGATATATTTGTGTGGGCCTACTCTAACATGCCAAGTTTGGACCCCACTTTGGTTGTTCACCACCTTGTGGTATATCTTGATGCCAAACTTATAAAATAAAAATTACACAAGATACATCATTGCATTATTGTATTAGTAAAGAAAGAGTTGGAAAATCTCTTAGAAGTGAGATGTATTAAGCTGATCAACTATTATGAATGGATCTTCAATGTTTTTCCCATCAACAAAAATACAAAAGGAATCAAAATATACACTAATTTTAGGGACATAAACAAATATTTACCTAAGGATTAATTTCCTATACCAAAAATTAACATGATTATTGACTTCACAATGGGTTATGAGATTTTTTTATGGATGGATTCTCAGGCTATAATCAGATTTGAATAGCACTAGAAGACCAACACAAAATAATTTTCACCACTTTGTTGAGAACATTTTGTTATTAGGTTATGCCATTTGGTCTTATAAAAGAGGCTCCACCTAATAAATATCCATGATAGTCATATTTCATGATATGATGCATAATATTATGCAAACTACATTGATAAAATATTAGGTAAATCAAAGACTAGGGTCGATCATCTAGCAACACTATGGAGAATATTTGAGTGACTACGTGAATGCAAAGTTAGGCTCAACCCTAAGAAGTATGTGTTTGGAGTTACTTTGGGTAAATTTATCAGATTCATTATGTCTCATCAAGGTATTAAAGTTGATCTAGCCAAAGTACTAGCCATAATAAACATGCCACCACCAACCAATTTGAAGCAAATCCATAGTTTGTATGGAAAGTTTTAATCCATCAAATGATTCATATCTCAATTGCTTGATAAGTTCCATCCCTTCACACACTGAAGAAAGGGGTGGAATTTCTTTGGGATGATGAATGCTATAATTTTTTTCAAAAAATGAAGGACTATCTTACATATCCATCAATTTTATTACCTCTAATATTAGTAAAACCATTCTTACTATATCTATCAGCCATAGATGAATCCTTAGATGATGCATAATATTATGTAAACTACATCGATGACATATTAGGTAAATCAAAGACTAGGGTTGATCATCTAGCAACATTGTGGAGAATATTTGAGCGACTATGTGAACAAAGTTAGGCTCAACCCTAAGAAGTATGTGTTTGGAGTTACTTTAGGTAAATTTATTAGATTCATTATGTTTTATCGAGGTATTAAAGTTGATCTAGCCAAAGTACTAGCCATAATAAACATGCCACCACCAACTAATTTGAAGCAACTCCATAGTTTGTATGGGAAGTTTTAATCCATCAGATGCTTCATATCTCAATTGCTTGATAAGTTCCATCCCTTCACACACTTACTGAAGAAAGGGGTAAAATTTCTTTGGGATGATGAATTCTATAATTTTTTTTCAAAAATTGAAGGACTATCTTACATATCCATCAATTTTATTGCCTCTAATATCAGTAAAACCATTCTTACTATATCTATCATCCATAGATGAATCCTTAGGGCTACTTCTAAATCAACATGATGATAATGGAAAGGATCATTCCATATACTATCTAATCCATACACTAATAGTGTATGAGCATAATTAGATGCCCATTGAAAAATCCTACCTAGTTATGATCTTCATAGCTTAAAAACTATGACATGACATGTTGAACAATAAGACCATGGTCATTTCAAAAATAGATCTACTTAAGTATCTAACATCTAAAATATATTTACAAGGCCATATGGCTAAATGGATCATGCTTCTCAATGAGTTTGAGATAGAGTATGTCAACCAAAAATCCATAAATGGGTAAGTTCTTGTAGATTAACTTTGTTGAAGCACCCCTTGCCGATATAGAGCCATTAACATTCCAATAACTTGATGAATCCATTATGACCATCATAAAAACACATATTTATGAGTACCATTGTAAGATATATTCTAATGCATCATTAATAACACATGGATCAAGGGTAGGCCTTTTTTTATTACTCCATAGGGGGATCTAATCCCTAATTCATTCATAATCATCTTTCCTTATACCAATAACATGGCCAAATACAAAGCACTCACCATAGGGCTTTGATAAGTAGTAAAATGGAATATACAAAATTTTAATGTTTATGGTTATTCTTAGTTAATCATCAATCAGGTTACAAACCATTCTTAGACCAAAGATGAAAAGCTAGTCCCATACAAGGCCATAGTCAACACTCTCAAAAAGTAGATTATCACTGTCCAATTTGAAAATATACAAAGGGCCAATAATATAATAGTATATTTCATAGCTACCATTAGATCTTTTATTTGATAAATAGATGTGACTAAATAATACCAAATTCTCATAAAATTTTTTCTAATGCCAACTCATGAACCATCAACCATCATAATGATATATGATATTATTTGTCCTAGCTCTACTTAGTATTTAAAACTTTAAACTTACTTCCACGAACAAATTATGCCACTAGACTTGTCTTAAGAATAGTCCAAATCCTTCATCCACAATGCCCAACATTATACCTTACTTAGACCAACCCTATATCACCATAGTTTTGATGGAACTCTACTTCGTTGTTTAAATTTGATAGATCTATGTTAGCATTATAGGAAGTTCACAAAGGGGTATGTGGATCCCATACTATTAGGGATACCCTATCCAAAATCTATTACATCCTGAGTAATATTAGCTAATGATGGTTATAGATGCAACTATATATGTAAAAAGATGTGATAAATGTTAATGACATGCCAATCTAATTCTTGCCCTAGCCAAGCCTTTGAAACCATTATTAACATCATGAACATTTGCTACATGGGGCCTTGATCTCTACATGGGGCCTTGATCTCATTGAGAAGATAAAACCCACCTCATCTAATGGCCATAAACATATCCTTACCACCATAGAATATTTCACTGAGTGGGTTGAAGCTGTACCCCTCATTTACATGACTAGAAAGAAAATTTCAAAATTCAACTTTAACCATCTCATTTATTGTTATGGTATCCCCTTTTAAATTATATCTGATAATGATAGATCATTCAAGAATAAGGATGTTGAATTTTTATGTGTTGAATATAAAATTACCAAACACTTTTCCATGGCATAGTACCCACAAGGTAATGGTCAGATAAAAGTATCAAATAAAAACATTATC
The DNA here is from genome assembly GCA_037957365.1 of Torreya grandis. Taxonomy (NCBI): domain Eukaryota; kingdom Viridiplantae; phylum Streptophyta; class Pinopsida; order Cupressales; family Taxaceae; genus Torreya; species Torreya grandis. The sequence continues at coordinate 283,519 of JARHVA010003761.1, read as the reverse complement.
AACATCCTTAAAAAAATTATCAACAATGTCAGCTATGATTGACACCTCCAAATATTTTGTGCCCTCTAGGCATATTTTACCAATCACCATACTCCCATATGTGCCACTCTATATTCACTTATTTATGGCATTGAATCCATTCTTCTCATTGAGGTCAAGTTACCTTTATTATGCATCTCATTGAAGCAAGTTTTGGATGATGAAGACTATCAAGTATCTTAACTATAAGAGATGGAGTTATTTTATAAGAAATGCTTGGCCATAGTAAATAATCTACAAGCATATCAGAACCAACTTCATGGCTAGTACAATCAACATGTGAAACATAGATAATTTGAGATTTATGATCTTATTCTTAAAGAAAACCAAAAGAATACCATGGCTGAGAAAAAGCATAAAGCTGAGTTCAAACCCAACTGGGTAGGTCCTTTCATAATTATTTTAGACCATGGAACTTGGGAATATAGGTTTTCCATACTATATGGAGATGAACTTGATGAGTTGATGAACATCATATACCTCAAATGTTACTTCATTTGAGTGAATTGATGTATTGTCTATGAGGACCATTTCAATTTGTACCATATGATTAACTTTCTTCTATGTACTATACCATTCTATCACTTTGTCATTCCACTATTCCATTCTACCATACCTCTTCTTTTAACCAAGTTGTTTTGACCCTTCCTAATGAGCCTATTTGACCTTGGTTCCATTCCATTGGTTTCACTTTCATCATGAATATTCATATCAATTTTAGTAGTTGATTTAAGAATTCTAGATAAAGGTTGATATTTTGGAGCAATATGATATAGGTTTTGGTAGTTTCATTCTTCATTTCTTGTTTTGTTCTCTATACCAAGTGTGCTTAATTATAACTTTGGGAAAATTAGTGTCTGAATATCTTGCCACTAATTATAACTACCTATGGTAAAATTAATATCATTAACTTATGTCATTGTTTCCTATTTATAACCACCTATGAGAAAACTAGGGGTGACAATTGTTTATCATGCCTTGATGTACCATATTTCCATTCTATAATGTACTATACTATTATGCCAATGTTTCCTATTTTGTTTGAATTGGATACTACACTATTTAGATTCCATTACTAAAAGGTAGAACTAAAATTACTTGAGGTCCCATCTTGGGACTATATAGGTAGTGCTTGATACATATTGAGGTCAGCACAATAACCCTTATCCATGCTCTCACTATTTTCTAAGCAACCTTATCCATGATCTCACCATTTTGTGAGCAATATAAGTTTTAACAATCTAAATATTTTAAATTCTTTGACCATTTAATATCTCATCATTCTCAATCAACATGAGATAATTCAAAAATTACAAAAACATTTGTAAAATCAATTTATATAATCCAAAAACATTGACCATTTCTTTGCCTTAAGGATTCTTGGAACCCTCACTAAGTCACAAGAAACCACTTGTCATTTAGTTTCCCCATCATTTTTGGCTTTTTATCCCATGCTCTCACCATTTTTAGAGCTCATTCCCATATTCTTATATACCATCAATCATGTTTTCTTTTCATCATTTTCTTCTATCCCATTTCTTAGGAGAACTACATTTGGCCTGAAGTTTTCTTGCATATTACATCCATGGAAATATGTACGTAGTATCCACTTGCCCATTGCATTTGGATACAACTAAACCACCATTTCATTTTCTTTTATTCCCCCATTTTGTTTGTTTTTTATCACCTATTTTCTAGGAGAAATGTTTGTGTTATGTTATTTATACTAACATTATGATTAACTATTATTTATTTTTTTGTTTGTTTCTCTTAATAGGTTTATTTTTCTTAGTGTTTTGTTTATTTTCCTATTTGTTTGATTTTTTTTGTGCCTTGATTCAGTTTATGTGCATTCATTGGGTGATTCCTTCCACATTATTCTTGAATCCATCCATATTCATACATCAATATTATCATCATGGTTTTTATCAGTAGTGCAGTGTTTTATATTGAGTATTGGATCAGGAGTCAGTCCTTATGCATATTTCGGCCAAGTCCTCATGGTGTTATATCATGATGCCTATCACCATGTACTATATGAAAAATCAACTTCAGTAAATCTACATGCTAATGCAACAATGATATCTCCTTAGCACCAACACCACCAACATTCATGATCTAATCCAAATCATATCCAAAATAGAGTATTATAAAAATGAAAGAATTTTCCTCCTTGCTAGTTCAGATCAACATCTCCCTACTAGAAGGTTGCCTAATTCATCTTTATCCTTTATACTACTTTGCCATCATGTTTTCCATAATCAAGGTCTAATGATTATAACCACCTTTGGGAAAATAATTTTATATCATACCACTTGAATTTCCAATGATTATAATCACCTTTGGAAAAATCATTACATTTCCATCAATTTTAGGGTTAATGATTATAACCACCTTTGGGAAAATCATTGTGTTTCCATCAATTTGAGGGTTAATGATTATAATTTCCTTTGGGAAAATCATTCACTTTATTTTACCCACCTGGGGCATGTTTTTATCCTAACAATGATTATAACTTCATGTGGGAAAATTATTATTTTCCTTTTAGCTAATTATAACTACCTTTTGGAAAATTAGTCTCTTGTTACCCTAAGCCTTTTATGATGATTATAACTACCTTTGGGAAAATCATCACCTTTTTTATCCCACTTATGTTGATTATCATAATCGCCTATGGGAAAATCATCCTATTTATATACCCTAATTGAGATAGCTCCATATGACAATAATTATAACCACCTTTGGGCAAATCAATTCATTCCACCCCATCATTTCATCTATTTTTTCCACTAATTTCCTTTTTTTGATGGACTATTTACTAACCACTTTGCCAACCGCTCCCTCATGTGGGCACCTATAATTCATCCATTATCATTGAAGTTGTAAACATATGTTACCTTTTAATTCTTTGACAAGAAGTTACTATTATTACAACTTGTAATGCCTTCCCATATAGAGGCAAATTGTAGACACCTAAAATTGGCCACTAATGGCTTCATACCAAACTTTAGACTAGTTATTACCAACCTTTGAAAATTATGCCTAAGACTTACTAAATGTCTCAAATTTGGATTCATTAAATGTAATTTGGCTTATAAACCTATTAAATGGGGCAAATTCTCACATGAATTGATTTATATCTTGCAAAATCCTAAAAATCCTAAACATAATTAATTAACATGCAAAATAAAATCAAATGCCTAATTGAATTAACCATGAAAAATTAAATGAATTATCAAAAAGGAAATTAAAAAGTCAAATAATATCCTAAGAATTCATAATTACCTTTTTGTGATTTGTCAAATATCCTAAAATATCACATCCATGCCTATTCATTACTAATAATGACCATTTGACACCTTTTAACACTATTATGGTTAATTAACTCACTAATTTTAGGTTTGAACCCATTCCAATCTCTAATTACACTCTAACTCACCTTAGGTTGGGGTTATTTTGTAAACCTATAAATACAAGCCTAGACCTCTTCATTTGGAGAGCTTGGACATAGCAAGGTTATTTTGCTAGTTTTAGAGTAAGATTACATGATAATAGTGTTATAATTCCAAAATAAAAAGCCAATCCATGAAGATACATCAAGCAATAATGAGCCAAATAATGGTGTCAAGGAGATAAGGAAATAAACAAGCTCCATTTCCATTGACTTCTTGAGTACAAGTCGAGCAAACCAATCAAACACATCATTTAGAGAATTCAAGGAAGGTAAGGAAATTATAAGTTATTTTCATTTTAGTTGAGATTTTTAATTTTTTTTTTCACTAATCTCCCCTCTTTGATCTATGCAAGCAATTTTTATGCATGTTATTGTGTTTTTTTCAAGTTTTCCTACTTTTTATAACACATGATCTGACCACCCTTATTAGATTCCTTGATCACATGAAAAACATATGGTGATCATTGACACACAAAGGATATATGGACAATAAATCCCTAGGAATGAGATGGAGATCATGAGAACTTGATTACATCAAGATAAAGAAGATTTGGCATTTTTCATAAAATAAAGTCAATCAAAGGTTAGTAGTGTAGGTTCTTTAGTTTCTAACATTGAATATAAGTTGTTAGTCCTTGAGAGATAACAAGTCTAATCCTACCATAAACATGTTCCCTACTTAATTACACATTAATCCTCCATTTAAATACCTTTCCCCTCTCAATAACATCGAATAAATGTGTGTCACAACCATCAAAGTTCCTCTCAAGACTTACCAAATTTTCCTACTTGGAGGTCTATCTAAGAGAAAGTTCAAAGGAAAGGATAAATGTGTCTTGAGAAGGCTTATTTACATTTTTCATAGTAAATTATTCAAGTTTCTTCATCTTTTGATTAGTAGGGAGAGATATCCAATGAGATGGTGCTTGACTTTGAAGCTCAACTTGCTAAATAAGTTGAACTTACAAAACAACTCTTATACCATCTAGTGGTAGCTAAAATTTCAATTCCATCTTATAGGGAAGTTATTCCATTCATTATCCAATATTAAATACCTACAATTCAAGAGGATACTAAACCCAATTTTCTAGCTTGGAAACAATTTCAACAGTTAAGGGAAGGAAGAGAGAACTCAAGCATAAATCAAAGTGTCAAAGTGGAAGGCAAGCTTCAGAACATTCATTCCCCACCCCTCCCTCACAAAAATTCCAAGAACTTACCTTAATAAGGTATATTAAAGACAATATGTAGAAAATATAGGAAGTGATGGTTGTCAAATATGAACAATTGAGTAATGAGAAAGAAACATCCATGACAACACCATTGGATTTGACTCATCTTCTTTAGCTCTTTCAAGGATCCACCATGCCATCCCTTGAGAAGGAGATTATTATTAAAGATAAAAATTAAGAATAAATATCTATAGTAATATAATATGAGTGAATTGAGTTATTAAGAATAGGAATCACTAGTGGGACACCCCTTGCCAAGGATAAGGGTGAATCAGTCTTTCATAATGCAAAAGAGGATGAATTCTAAAAGGAGGATGAGGGGTAAGATGAGATGAAAGTAAAATATTAGACATAAGAGAAAGAGGTTTTATTTGAGAAAGAATAATATAGTTTTCTTGAATTCCTTGGTCACATGGTATTTGCCACTCATCATGAAAGTTCTCAAGAATGTGCAATTGTTGTGATAGATAATTTCATGCTAACTAATGAATATGATGGACAAGGTGACTTTGAGAGTATTCAAAATCATAAATTTGATGTTGAAGAAGTAATTTTAAATGAAAAATCAAAAATAGGAAATAATGACTTGTATCCCCATGAGCATGTTCAATAAGGTGATATTTTAGATTGTGATGTGCCTACTCCTACACCTACTATTCAGGTTGAAAAGAATCCAATTACACTAGAGCTTGATGAGGTCCAATCAGTGGAATTATTTGAACTCATCAACTTAGGCTACTATTTACTTTAATGTTATTTAACTTATATTGAAATAAGTAGTTATATCAAGCAATAAGGATTCAGACCTCCAAGTGAACCATTCCAAGAAGTTGTATTATCAAAAGATGACTTGTTTGAGATTTTCAAGAAGTTTATCAACTCCTCAACCTATCTATAAATTTTTCTTCACTCTTAGATGGTGGAAATGAACTCAAGTGGCCTCAATAAGTCATGAAACTAGATGCAAATATCTTATAATCTAACCTTGCATCCATAGCACAAGAACACCCTCAAACTATCCAATATGATCAAGACCAACTCATGACTGAGGTAGACTTGACATTGTTGATGCAATAAATATGGATATGAGAGGAGTATGATTGGGTGTTAGACCCACATGTACAACCCATGCATCTATAGATGGAACAAGAAAGTCCAACTACTTTCTCAAAAGGCCATGAACATGCAAATACCTTTAACTACAACTAGTAATCTTCATACATTGAGAAATGATTAGTTGGACTCAAATCAAGATGTGGCAACCATACCTCATAGTGACATAGTGGCAAAACAAGTTTTCCATTTGATCCTAGAGGAAATAGTTTGACCTCAAGTTAGTTGTTTTAGTCTATTTTATCCTAATTCAATAAGTGGTCAACATAAGTAGTCTATTGCCTTATTGTTGTTTTTTGTCTTGTCTTGTTGTTTCTTAGGTTTATGTCTTTTTTCTTTATTTTCTTATTTGAGTTTGGTTATTTATTTTAGTCATTAGGTGTCATAAGTTCTATTTTTTTAGAAGAGTCATTAAAACCATGTTATCATGTTTTAAACTTTTTTGTTTTCATAAAAAATGAGTGGGTTCCCTTGAACACCAGGCTGGTCAACCCCTATGAGTCACCAAAAAATGTTGGAAATTTGGCATCCTAGGGCCAAATTCCAACCCCTATGACTAAAAAAATTTCATGGAACCCAATTAAGCCTCTACATGGTACTATCATGAGTGATGATGTCTCTTAGCTACTTCTTTAAGTCATTTAAAACTATTAGAGATGTCATTGAGTATGTTTGTGATCACCATATCTCCTATATATATTAGCTCCTTATGTGATGTGCTTGATCATCATGATGTCATTGATTTTCATATGAGGGGAGTAAGTTTCAATGTCTTGTCATTGTCATGTCTTTATTTAAAATTGTGTTAAGTATCCTCATGATGTTTGAGTATGTTTGAATGTCTTGATGATTGTTTAAAGTGGTATTATGATCTAAAATGCCTTGATGAAGATGGTTAAAAATGGCATCTCATGACCCACCATGAGATTTTATAGTGTATTCTACATGTGAGCTATGGTCGACTATATTATTTGAAAGAGTGATTAAAATACATAAGAGCCAAATTGAAACCTTTTAGAATACTATAACATACTCTTTATGATATTCATTGACAAATATCCCTTGTAAAGCTATACGTGTAGGTTGTCTAAAAGAAGGTTTTGGTCTTAAATGGAAAAATTTAACCTCAAAATTATAATAAATTGTTCATAACATATTTAAATCATGCTCAAAGTCTTATATTTCTTAGTCAAATAGTTTTAAGCTTTGAAAATGTCTCTTCTACAAGCCTAGGATATTGTTTAGCCTTCAAGAGAGCTCACACGTGTGAAATATTTCCCCTTTTTCTCTCAAAAACTTATGAATTATTTGATTATGATTTTTGAATTTTAATCTTCCTCATTTTTCCATAAAATGGTGGTTTAAATATAAAATTATGGAGAAAACATAGGAGAAAGAGTATTTTCATGTGTTTCTTGCAGAATGTACCAATTTATACATACTTTTGCATATAGTGGAGGTTGGGAGCTTTAGTTGGATTCAGTGTTTTAGAGAATATTCATGGTAAAATGATCTCAAATAGACTCAAAAATGATCCTCAAACACCATAGAGCTCCTTTGCAGCACAAGAGAGCCCTTCAAGTTTTAAATAGTACAGCCATAAGAGAGAATATCATGTTCTAAGATTTTAGGAAAAGGAGGAGAATTTAGATATATTCCATCTCTAGGAATTTTTTCTCATTTTGGATCTCCTTTATGAATAATCATTAAAAAGGTAGGGTACTCACAATGCATTCATCATTTAGGTAGGTAACTAGTTTTCCTTATTTTTTCCCTTCCTAATCATGGTGATAGAGAAATGAAAGTTTAGAGATATTTTTGAGTAGTCTAATCCACCTTCTTAAATAATTATATATCCTCATATCAAATTTTTTAGTTTAAAATGTATGAATAATAAATACACTACCAAATCTATAACTTGCAAACAATTTGAAAATGGTTGTATAGTTCATGCTAGTTTCAAGATGTCAAAACACAATAAGTGACTATATGAGAGGTCTCATTCATGTAAATTTGTCTTTATTAATGTTTATAAAAATTTATCAAAGCCTATTATATACTATAAATCAAAAACCTTCCCTCAACACCCACATAGTCTCACTTAGTATATGTTAAGGTAACTTAGTAGATGCTAAGGTTGTTTGTAGAGTACTAGGTTTCTTTTTGCATAGTGTATGCCTCTTTGAGAACCTCAAAAATATTATATCTTGTTAAGGTATGTGATTATTATTACCTATGATAATTTAATACTATTTTGGACTATGGATTCATATTTCATTCCATCCCCTTCTATTTCATTCCATCTTCATAGTATTATCACTGTCATTCACCATTGTACAAGCTTATCACTCCATCTCCATTATCAATTTCCATATCCCATTATCATACATATCACTAATACCTTATTCATCCACATCATGAATATACTATTTTTATTAATAATAAGGATTTTAGGAATAATTATGGTTATGGAGTTATGTTATGAAGCCTTAAACATTACTAAAGGGATGAATCATCACCTATAGCCAAGGTCATCATACAGGCAATCTATCTACAATATTTTATGTGTAAGGATTTAATGTTTGTGGAGTTAAGTTTTTAACTCTCATTGTATACAAAAATAATCATTAGTCATGATTATGACCATATCAAAGTCTTCTAGTATCTAATTTTCACCTATATCCGTATAAACAATAGAAACCTACACCTACAACCATATGATTGCCATAATGATTTATGAGATAGGTAAATTAAAGGTGACATTTTGAATAATACATAATATATGTATAATTTAAATAGTGATAATGGAAAAAACTTATTATTTTATAGTGTCAATAGAATTAACGGCTTGATGAAGTGGATTGGTGGCTTATATAGTTAAAAAGTGACCTATAAGCCCTAGCTTGTAGCTCTTATTTTGATCAAACCATCATAAAATAAATGTACAACTAAGATAAGACAATGATTTTTCACCAATTATCTCTCATTTAAAATATGTATAACATAAAAGGATGAGGAGCATCTAAGTCACTTATTAAGTTGTTGAAAAGCATAAGCATTAATAAGCTAAGCCAATAACTCTAAAGTGTCATCTATAAGTGACCTAAAAGAAAGAGAGTAAGAGTATAAAATAGATGAGGACGTAGAGATGTTTAGGAAAAATTATAATATATCTATAACTCCAATCAAAATTAATTTCTATTGTAAAATAGGGTAAGATCTGAATTTTTTATGCACAGTCAACTGACACTAATAGGCAACCTGCAGCCCTAATTAGAGGGTCAATCATTCTTAGAACTAAACAAAGAAACCAGGTAAGTGAGAGAGTTTTTAAGATTAATATAAGTATTAATAATATTTATAATGTTTATTATAATCCTTAAAAACCTAAGAGACATAACCAACATGCATCTACATACATAGACAACACTCATAGTCAATGCCCAACACTTAATCTTGGGGGAATTTATGATTTTGAGGCACCTGCAGGTGTGATCACACATTCAAAATTTGTAAAAATTATTATGGTTATTGTATTAATGTATTTATTCTATTATAAAATATTTAAAAATTGTGGAGGCATTCATTATTCTATCTTATAGCTCTTGTAGTTAGTTAAATAGTCATTAATGAGACTAGGTGGGTTACTTGGAGGTTTGAAGAGAAATAGGGAGATTAAGATTAATGAAAGAGTTTTGAGACAATAAATTATTATTAAAATGTATTTATATGATATTTAGGGTTGATGACACTCATATTTGAAGATAAATTCCCTTGAGAGGTAGCAAAATGAGATATACCTAAGATAAGCCAGTTCACACTAGTTGGATTTTTTAACATACTTCGGTGATTGTTGAAGATAAGATAATTGAGAGCGAGTTTATAATATTAATATCATGTTTTTTCATTGTGATGATAACCTCTAATTAGTATTATAGAAATAAAACTCAAGTCTAAGGGCTATACAGGCTTAACTGTAAGTAAATCCTAGGCAATGAAGTTAAGATATGCAAGATTATAATTGAAAAGAAAAGTTGGTATGAGGGTGTGGTAAACATTTTAATTGTGTTATATGAGTTAAAATAGTCCATAATCATTACACTAAGTATATAAATACATACTCAAACCCCATACCACCACTAAACACCCAGGCCAACATGTAGACTAGACCTACAAGTAGTTTTATGGAAAAGAAGAACATAATTGAAGTTTGAACACTTGAGGGTAAGAACATAGGTGGGATTAGGAAATATGAATACATAATTATGTGTTTTAAACCCATAAAATAATTATATATCACCTCAAACCTAAAAAATAAATAAATTCCTTGTAGTCCTAAAGCCAATCTTGAGACCTAAAAGTTTCACACCACCATGAAGACACACTTAGGCCTTCTTGTGAAAATTAGACATCATAAAAAGGTATAATATGAGCATAAATTTTATTAAAAATATTTTATATATGAGGAAAGAAAATATAAGGTCAAACTAGTCCTAAGACCCTATTTGAAGTACACAGTCTTAACAACTAGCTTGAATTGCCTATTTAGATGATCATATCTTTCATCACCGAAGGATTTGAAGAAAATTATCCTAGTGAGAATTGAGGACCCATTTTAAAATTTAAATTCATGAAAGAGTGATCTAGATTGAGAAGCTCAGGTTTGTGAACAAATTCTAAGAACTTAGCCTACACATACTACCTGACAAATAACTACAAGAACACTTCCATATGTTCATATCTTAACACACCTTTTACATGGGAACCCAAGATTATTAGGAAATTTTAAGGGGTATATGGACTAAATATACATGTAAATAAGTATTTTATTTTAGGCTTATACTTTATGAACCATCATTAAGATGGTGGAATTTCAAAACCCTCCCTAAACCCTACTATAGACCAATCTTGAGAAAAGTGAAGATTATTGCACTCAAACATCCATGAATCACTTGATAAACACTTGAATCATAAACTAAAATTAGATATGATATTGAACATGGTGCCATATTGTACGAAAATATATAAACCTATTAGAAAATAGTGTTTTTTACGGAAAAAAAGTAGAAAGATAGGTATAAGGTAGTTTAAGGAGATGGAAATAATTTGACACGTTTGTCACTTTTTTCACCTTCTCAATGCATTTGATGTCCAAGGATCTAATTTTAAATTCCTCTATGAGTCTCTTCCAATTAGCCAATCTATAGGAGTGAAAAACAAGGTGACCTAATCAATTAGTTTGATAAGTTTATAAGTATGAAATACTCAAGGATACTTATGTTATGATTTGAGGCATTTATTCAGGCCTAAAATTCATTTTTTCACAAGTTACTAATGTCTTTTACAGGTTTTTCATGGCTACTCAAGCACAAGCACCATGTTACTAGGCCTAATTAACCTAGTAAACCTACATAGTCTATCAAGAGGAATGAAGAATGGTGTAGAGAGGAAATTGTAAGGGTTAATACTAGTTATTATACCTTTTATTCGACTTCATTTAAGGAATAAAGTGCACATTCCATGGTCTTAATGAATAAAGTAGCTATTTTATTAACTTATTCAAATATTCTCAAAAGGAGGAGTATAGGTTGTTATATGCTCTATGATGGCCTAATTATATATATTTGATGTTCTAACTACAAGAAGAGAATAATTTTATCAAAAGGAGGCATATTTATGCCTTGAATGAGGTTGAATAAGTCAACCACACTCTCCTCTACCTCACTTCAATGCCTAAGGGATCATTCAAAGACTATGAAGAACATCAATGCATGGAGAGTCTTTTGGAGGACTGAGTAACTATTTATAACTACATTAATGAAAGTAATATGATTATGGAAGATATTTTATTCTCACCTCCATGCCATTCTCCTTCTCCTTCTCTCCATTTTTGTTATATATTCAGGCGTTAAGGCCTTATTTTGTAATTCCTCTCTTGGGCATGAGGAAACTATGCTACTATTGACACTTTTTAACCTTTTAAGTAAACGCAAAGGACTATTTTTATACTCACTGATATATGTTTAGTGGGTTCTAATTGGTTTTATTTTCACATGTGGTAGTGTTTTATCCCTTGGCATGTCCTAATCTCACCTAGTTACTAGTATATCATCTTATGTAGACATATATAGTGTTTGAATGTTAAGTTATTGAGATTGGAGTGGATATATTTATTGGTTAGTTCCATGAATCAGGCCTTCCACCATTACCTTCTTTTTATAATCACTTAGTGAAACCTTTATGTGAAACACTTTTGCATTAGAGTCCTTGGAGTTGAAAGATTTAGTCATTTACATACTTATTAGTGTTAGTTAAAGTCCAAATTGAGTGGATGAATCATTACATCAGGTGCATCACCATCACTAGTATAGATTTTCAATTATAGATTTTCAATTATAACTCTTTTCACCACCAAAATAGTAGTATTTTTTATTAAATTGAGCCACAAGTGATGTACAAAGGTATCTAGCCACATAATATATAGGTATACTTTAGTTATAAGGTCACCCACAACCTTTAGTCCATTCCAATGTTAGTCCAAGTTTGAATAAGAACTTAACACTTTCCTTCAATAGGGTACAACTTGGGTTTATAAAACATCCCCATATATATATTCACATGATCTTACTCTTTCACCATAATGTCATAATCTTATCATAGATTTACCACTTGATGAAAATGCATCTCTTTCTATTTATTTAATACTAGTAGTCAAAAAGAAGTAAGTAACACATATACAATCGATGAATCTATTAATACAATGGAAGATACTATCCCTTCACCTCCCACACCTCCTCTTGATGGTGTTTTTACTCTTATTCAATCAAATATCTCTATGGTTTATGATTGTGAATCTTTTCAAGATCAAATAATCACTACAAGAAAATCAATAGAATAGTTACAAAATCAAAATTGGTATTTAAGTTCAAAAATAATGTCACTTGAAATTAATATAAAATATGTAAAAAATAAATTATATATTATTTTCAATCATTTATCTACATCTAGCTATCATGTGCTTCACAAATAACATAGTTTTATAATTATTACTTCAAAAAGCATAAAAAAGGCTAATAAGAGTCCAAGTGAGATTATAAGAGAAATTATTTGAAACCAAATGATTACATTATGTTATATACCTCCTATAAAAATTTTAAAATAATATTGTGCATATCATATATTGCATGGGCATCATACAATAAATAGTAAAATATAAATAATAGTTTATAGTGGTGATCATATTATAGATAAATCAAGTAATTAACCCACTTATATGTCATCTCATAAAAAATAAGTGCAAAAAGAACAATTAATAAAACAAAATTTTCAAGAATAAATTCAATATAAGCAAGAAATAAAGTTTTTGAAAAGGTTTCTCATGAATGCATGTTGAAATAAAAATATTTATACAAAAACTAATGATAAAGATATGGTTGCAAAGGAATTAAGTACTATATCTAATCAATTCATAGAATAATAAGATAATATAAAATATAAATTACACCTATAAGTCAAGAATTCAAATCACAAATTAATTTTATTCTTTATAATCAACCACTAACACATGATTCTTGTTTAGTTCAATATGGCATGCAAGATCCCAATAATAATGCACATATTAAAAAAAACAACTCCAATAGATAGTTTAGTTAATTTTTAATACATAAATATAAAATATGATCCAAATAACATATAAAAATTACAATAAAATATTTATATGATCCTAATGATACAAATCCTATACAAAGGTATCCCCTTGATGGGATCTTGGGTCTATAGTGGCATATTTTCCTTTGTTCATAACTTATTTTTATTTAATTCATTAGTAATTATTCTATTCAAAATCAAAAGAATTATTATATCCCTTGTATTTAATTTTAATTTTTGTCACTTTCCCTATTGATTTTGAAACTAATTCAACTAATCCAACACAACTATATTTTAAATGATCTCCATGCTCATTCTTGCTTACTATAACATTCCCAATATGTTATGGTTTATTTTTCACTTAGATGATCACATATATTTATATATATTATCCATGAGTATACATATAGCCTTTCACATTTGGTGCATGATCATCCTTATCTACATTGATGTAATTTTTCTTGCAAATACTTTGGGGGAACATGACTTGCCTATCTTCTTATTGTACTATCATTTAGTAATTTGTCATGGATAGTTTGAAACCATCCATTTTAAAATATTATCAAGCCTTGATTATTATAACCTAATAAATTATTTTAAATTATAATCTTTCAAAAATTAAATAAAAACACATATGTTGAAAAAAATAAAAAGCATTCATAAATTGTCAAAAATACAAAAAAATCAAAATACTATCAATAATTCAAAATTGGGACCTAAAGAGAATTTTCAAATGTTTCTAGCTTACTTATTTTCATATGTTATTTATTATATGTTATATAGATTTCATATTCCAAATTTCAAAAATAGACTACTTTTCATGAGGTATTTGAATGTGATACAAGACATGATTCTTACATGGCTTTTCAATGTTGGGCTTCCCTTATTACCCAACAACCTTTCTAAGTTAGGGAATGTCTTAATTGTCTATGAAAAATTAAATGAGTTGTATATATCCATAAAATTTACTTCATGTTAATATATTTATCATTAAAATATCTCGCTAATCACTCAGACTTTACATTATGCTACATGGAATGTTATTTTCTAACAATGACATTGATACATATTGTTGATGTAGACTAGTCTCATTTTTTATATAATTCATCCTTACTTCACTCCATTATAAGTCAGGAGTTGCTTACTTATTGTGGGTATCCCTTGGCATTTCATGCTCAATATTTTCATGGTTGTATTTGTATAGCATCATCATGTCATTTATGTGTGGCCTTTTCCCTTGGGTTTTGGGCTTTATGTGTGACATTATATCCAAATTATGTGACATTGTATGACATTGATTATATGTTCATTAAATATTATTATTATTCCTTGATTCATACCATGCATTATTTTTATTTTTTCTCTTGTTCCATAACGAATATCATGCACATGAGATTTATGTGCTTCAATGCTATATATATATATATATATATATATATATATATATATATATATATATATATATATATATATATATATATATATATATATATAACACATGATTTATATGCAAAATCAAGGCTACATTTCAATAAAATTCAAATGTTCAAAGTTTGAGTACATGATTATACTTTATTTTTAGATAAGTGACTTTTAAGCTATGTCCCTCATCTCAAATGGGGGGAATCATGATGGGATTGTCTTGAGAATTCAAGCCTCATGAGTAAAAAAATTTCAAATTTATGACATTATATAATTTTTAAAATTATATTATGATTCATAATTTTCATATTATCGGGTATGTGACATGAATATGCACTCATTCCTATAACTACTTTAATGTAGATTCACATATATTCAATGCATATTCATGGTCATGTGCAAAGTATTTACAATTTACAAGTTTAAAAAGTTATAAGTAAAAATGGAAATTCAATATAAATTAAGTAAAATACATGGGGAATGGCATTCATTCATGTTCAGGTTACTACATGGAAATTTAAAAATTCTCAAGTTTAAAATTTTAAAATTTTCAAAATTGTAAAGTTTCAGTTATAATCTAGATCTATCTACAATAGTGTGATTGATCTTCATATTGAAAGTGAGACACATTAGAGTATGAAACTCAACATATATGGTTATAATTTTTATATGTACGAAGAAACATTTGGTGGTTCTAATATTTCAATAATTTTACAGAGTAATCTACATATTTATATGAGAATTGGAGCATACAGTCTTTCTAACTCAAGAGATTTCACTAGTTTCCAAAATTGAGAATTGATCACTATTAATTTTCCATAGGTTCAACATTTATCCAAATGCCTCAACATGGGGGCACACATTTATCCATTTTAATGTTATAGGGAAATAAGATTACATAATCTTTCAGGTATAACTTTCCTTGATCTCTTTTCAAATTTCAGATTTTAAATTTTCAAATATGGACAATAACTAATTTTAATTACATTATTGGAGGATTTTTATTAAGTCATATTTCATGATCAAGATTCATATAAAAATACAAAGTGTTTATACACATTTAGGTTTGTATCTAATTTAATCTAGTAATTTCATTTCATTACATCATAAAAATAAAATAATAAAAAAATGAGACACATAAATTTAATTGTTAAATGCTATACAATGTTTACAATTAACATACTTATATTTCTTATCCTATTTATCATTTTTATTACTTATAATATTTACAAAAGCATTCACTATTCTATTCATTATCTCACAACTAATAATAACATCATTTATATATCCCTATTTTGTTTATAGGATTCAATAAAACAAATTGTATGATTATTTTTCCTTTTTGGACAATACCATGCAAGGTTGAATAGATCCACATTATAGTCTTATCCACTAGTGCATCCTTGTCCTCTGTGCCTCAATGGTATGTTTTTAAATTTGAGACATTAAATTTTACCCATATCATGATTTTATAAATGTTGATTAGTGTAGATATTCCAAATTTGTGTGTGTGTGTGTGTGTGTGTGTGTGTGTGTGTGTGTGTGTGAAGGATACTCAATACATGAATTTATCTATCCAATAATTACTTGGAAAAATACTATTGCACATTGAGTAAAAGAGAAATATTTTTTCCAATTTTAATTATTTTGTATTATTATAATCATAGGCCAAGTTTTAAGTTATCTATTAAAGTAAATAACACTCATTATCAATCATTAAAATAAATGTATTTAGTTTCAATAATATATCAAAGTCAAGATTCACACATTCACTCTAAGAGAGATGACTACATCAACCTAAGGCCCTTTTTGACTATGTAGGTAGCACTTAAATTGCATGGGTTTTATAAGGGTAGCTTAGTTATTATCCTAACCCTATTCACACCTTTTTAATTTAATATTTATTTATTTTATTATACAATATATTTGATTTGATTTTTATGTATTTTACATATCAAATTATCACACATACTTAGACAGTAAACCCTTGCAAATAGAAGCACACACCCAGATAATAAAATTAGTCTCATAGTCAACCGTGACATGGCTACACTCAATAGGAAAAACTATAGTGTTACCCTATCCTCATATTTCATATTTATCCTAGAATATTTTTAATTTATGATTTTAAATGTGACATAGTTCACAAGTCTTTTATATCAAATTTCAATAACATTTTGCTTGCACAGTTAATAATAAATAAAATCCAAGATAGGTTTTCATATCTTGTGTCAATTTGCTATTTTTTATTCATTTCAAATTATTTAAATTCTATATTTTAAATATATATATATACATATATTCAATTTATTTTAATTTCAATACTTAAGATCTATTTATTTTATTCATTTTAATTCAAAGTATATTAAACAATGTGTTGATTTACATAGGACGTGGTGTAAATAACTACTATGGAGATAGATGGAAATCTGAACATCAGGAGATTAAACATAGATTAATTATGTATCCATGAGTATTTTAAATAAATATTAGTCCAAATTGTGTCTTTAACAAGGTACTGACCTTCTAATTCCCTTGTTACTTTTTACATGTTCTCATGGGCTTGCAATCAACTTATTATTGTGTTAAAGACATTGATAATTAGTGAGAAAAAAGATGAAATTAGTGTATTTATTAACATGAAATAAAATTATCAAGATAATATCAAAAATAAAATTAGTTCAACCATATTAATACTCTTTTTTTAATAATTCATGCATTTTATGAATGACAAGAATACTACCATTAAAATGGCATTATATTCCTTATATGCATCTATAAAAATGGAGAAAAAGGTGAATAAACTCAGTAAAGAGCATAATAAAAACTAATATTATTTAGAGATGGATCATATTACACATAAATAGGTAGATTAAAATTGAATTTATAGATAAATTTTAAATAATAAAGAGGTCTAAATGATTTTTTTGTCAAAGACATGAACTCCAAAATTACAATTACATGATCTTTATTACATAATTTAAAAATTAAAATTGCATCTTATAAGGAACATGATTCAAAAATAGTTATTTCATAATCACTAGTGATGACATCATCCCAATTCAATGTGGTTTATATAAGTATGGTATTGCCTTTAGGTTTTTCTATAGTAAGGCATACACACCAAATTGTGGTCTCATATAGTGTAGTTTCCATGCATATTCATAGAATGGATTTGTTGAAAAGGTCATGAAAAATACTAAAGTAACTAGTTGGTAGTTATATATACAGGCTACTTAACCTTCTCCAAAATTCACTTTTGTTAGAATACAAGCTTGAGAAATTGATAGCCACATTTCACTCAAGCATTTTGTTAAGCATTTCACATGTTGGTGGTGGCAGGATTAATAATGCAAAAGGAATGTATATCATGGTTAATAAAAATGTCATTAGATCCAATGATGATTGTATTTCCATTTTCAATGACTTATTTGATATTTTAGTTCAAATTATCCCATTGCCTACACCTAGGACATTGTCCTTCATTAAAGTATTTTGACAAACACATCCCATGTATAGAATTTCTTTGATACATTTTATCAAACAATTGGTTTGCCTTCTGCAAGTTACCTAAACTTGAGAATGAGGGGTGTATATTGGGTTTTAACAACATTAGAGCTCATGGGGAATTATTAGGAACTATATTTCAATTTTTTATTAGTCATAATAAATCATACATGGTTGGTCATTAATATAAGGAATTACATGCTACACAATTATTTTAGATGTGATTGCCAAGAGTGTAGTTCATGGAGTTGCTCAACCAACCATAGGAGGTAGAAATGTGAATCATGAATTTTATTCTATGGCCTTTGTCTCATATGCTATTATAGCTATGTTCATATCAAATATATAGGTGAGTTATAGATGACAAGGCTCTACATACATATCATTGATGTTAGAACATGATAGTAAAAGGCCTACACTAAAGAGTTTCCTACTTGAACAAATAATTGATATTGATAAAAATAATAAAATGATTGGAATTATTCATTTTATTGAAGATATTATACAAATATCAGTGGCTTGATTATTATAAAAAAAGGGTTCCTAAATGAACTATTTTCCTAGTTGAAAATTTGGCCCATGAAAACCTCTCTCTTGTGACATCTACCCAACCTATTTCAAGTGTTTAAAACTTGTTAAACTATCAAACACATAAAAATTAGAATTTTCCATTTCCTTAACAAAAATGAATGTAAGGCATTCTAAATTATTTTGATTTACTAAAGGGTTAATATACATAAATATTGATATAACAAGGAATGGTTTCAAAATATTGAATGGTATTTGAAAGATGATGCAAAGTTTTTTCAATCTTATTATATTTTGGAACTATATAACCCAATTGAGAGTTTAAATTTAGTATAATAACTTATTCATCAAACAACTAAAATTATGCACATAATATTTACAAAGACAATAAAATTGTCTTGAAACATGAATGATTCAAGTTATTCCAATAAGCAAATCAATGAAATTTCCAAGGCAAGGATTTGGAATGGTATCACATGTTCATTACAATAAAATTAGGATATGGGAACTTGATATTAGCTGGTCATATCAATAAATGATAGTATGAGCTACAAATCATCTATAAATCATTCTAACATGTAATGATTTGACCCAACAATGCATGTCCACTCCTATATAATTATTATATGTGAAATGGGTGGTGGTTTTCTAGGTTATATATACAAATATACTTCACACTATCCACATGGTGGATAAGGCACTAGTAACAAGTGATTTTTTTGAGTTCTCTTGCATTCCACTAGGGAATGTGATCACATAGTTAAAGCTAGTTGTTGTAATGAAAATTTTCCATTTGGATTTCACTACCTATTTGAGTTATTTTCATTGATTTTTGTCTTTCTTCTCTTTTTGAAGACTCTACATCCTAATGGATAAGGCAATTATACAAGTGGATTAACATAGATAAAGTTGTCAATTTAACATTAGTGGACTCAAGAAAAAATTAATTGACTTAATCAAATTATTTTAGAATTAATTAATTTTAGTTAAATCCATAAAATAATGTGAAAAGTAAGAGAATATAAAGAGAGTTATGAATTGGTGTCATTAAGTAAACTAGTTATTTTTAGAGTTAATATTTCATTTTAAATGAAAAACCAGAGTGCATTTAATGTTTTAAAATGTCCAAATAATAAAATCAAACATGGGAAAACACTAATTAGAGGAAAATTAGATCTAAGTAGCATTAGTGGGATGGATCACTTGCCATGTTGATTTATGGGTATAAATATATTATAAAACATAAAATTTAGATCATTGATAGGGTTTATTCTTTATTTCAAAATCTTGGAGAAGATATGGCTACAACTTTGTGTGTGGAACATGTATTTTTTAGGATTTAAGAAATCAAGCACAAGCACATGGGAGAGATAAATCTTTATATTTTTTAGTTTTGATGATATTTATTTTTGAGTTCCATATTTATATTCATAGACTGAGAAACCATTAAAATAATGAACTTTTCTTGGTTGTGTAAAACTTGTAGTGTTTCTAAAACTTTGTGTTGAAAACCCCGTGTATGGGATTTGAACCAAGTATACCCAATCCAAGTTTTGAGGAGACTTTATGATTTAATGCAATACTTTTGTGCACATTACTTCTAATGGTCATATTTTCATTTGTATGTGAGAGGAATATTATCCAACTATTTCATTTAATTAACAAATCTTTTGATGGTTTTTTGCATTTATTCCACCATGGGTTTCTCATTTTCACCTCCATATCCCTCCATTTTTATCTTATTTTCATCTTACACCATTCCCAAATTTTTTTCCTTTTTTTGGTTTCCAATTTAAAATATAAAATAATCCTAAAAAAAAATTAGCCTATGATGGAATTGCCCCTCTCAAATGTAGAGGAAAACCACAATCCCAATAGTGATTTATCCATTTGTTGTCAAATTTGTGTTGCTTCCTATTAGGTGAGTCATAAAACCAAGTAAATCATAAGTGACATGTTTTTTTCCACTACCTCTTGTGCATACCATGAATAAATACATATACTATTATTTTTTATCACCAAATACATGGACATCATATAGATAATGAAAATAAAGACATGATTACAGTGAGTCACCCACCAACCAACCATCATACAAATAGGGTAAATATAGTTTCATAGCAAAGGAAGTCCATATTTATTGATCCTATAACCATACATAGATATCCCAATTAGTTCAAAACATATTTTATAATAGACAACTTATTATTTCTTTCTCGATTTCTATCTATATTAACACACATGGTCATGTGCATTTACATTGACCATTATTGTATCCCTTTACCTTTTTTTCACTTGCACATTGTGATTAATATATTTAAACCCCAAATTAAACTCAACATAAATGATTCATACAAACCTATCAATTTATCAATGATGGGACAAGGTAGCTTCTTGGTTTATAAATCATACTATTTTCACTTATTTTCAACCCAGAGCATGTATTTGGCAAGATGTTAAGATTATATTGGAAACAATATCCCTTTCAAAGATTGATAAGCTATAGGTTGTGGATAGGAGACACACTTGTATAAATTAAATTACTTGAAATAAAAGTTATATGAATTAAATCATATTTATGGTAATTGAATAGCTAAAAGGAATTTATTTTTATTTTATCTTTTGAAAGCTTCTTGATAAATAAGTAATAATGCTCACACAAATATAAATTGATTATATTTAATTAAAATTATGAATATTGGAAACACACACGAAAAAATGATATTAGAAATGATTGCACAATAGAAATAATAACTAATTAAGAAATCAAGATATTCACCATAATTCCTTGTGAGGTGGGCCTCCTTAGCCAAATTTGAGTTATAATCCTTCTCTTGAGTATGATTCTTTTATTTTTGTTAATTAGTAATGTTACCCTTGTGATAATGTGTGCCTCTTCCCACTCCTATTGAAACAATGGAATCTCTCCTAAGTGTGGTTGAATTTGAGGTGGATATAATCTCTAGATAGAGGGTTGCTTCCCTTGATACACTCACTAAATTTGATCCTAATCCTACTAACTACTGAGTTTTTGACTAAGGGAAAGGGTAAAGGGATAATTTTTACATTAGAATTGACATGAAAATTTGAAATAAAGGTGATTCACCAATGTTTATGACCACTTTTACTTGAAATTTAAACTCTTTTAAATGCAAGGAACCTACACACATTCTCTTCACTTATGGTATATGGATTTTACAACAATTGTTTATACAAAGGACTTAACAACACTCACTCTTTACATGGAAGGAATGAAAGATTGTTAAATTCACTTCCAATTTTGGATGAAATTTTAACCTAAACACTTAATATGACCTATATAAATTCAAATATGATGTAATAAGGTATAAAACTAGACATTAACATAGGAAAGATACTAATTCACCATGTTATAGCAATGGAAATCACACATGCACTTCACATAACAACCTAAAAGTGGAGGAAATTAGATTTTTATTTCTTTAAAAGGTGTAGCATAAAATTTTGATAGCCATTCAGCATAGCCAAATAAAAAAAGTGATATGATAATTCTATAAAAAAGATACAAATAGAAAAGAGTATGAGAGGAGAGATAAAAAAACCTTAAATTGGGATGACTCACTTTGTCTTCATACCCTTCAAATCCTATGTAGTGTTTCCTAGATTCTCTCTTTGTCTTTAGAAAATGTGTTGTAGGAGTTAGAGCTAGCATAATTTGGAATTTTTAAGAAGTATTGATCATTGATTGGTTATGTTTTACCACTTGAAATGCCTAAATCTTTTCTTGCCTACCTTATATACTAGTTTACATATCTTCCTTGATGAATAAGTATTATTACATGAAAATAGGTCTTCAAGTCTTCATCAATTCCTACATTTAATACTTTTCTCATCTATTTATGAGGTCTCTCCACCTTTCTAGGTCTATTAGAAGTCTCTTAATGCATCTTTGACATTTTCAACTTAGCTTGGCGTACAAGAAGGATAAGGTCTTCTTAAGGTAGTTGATGACTCCTTCAAAAAATTGGATGCTTATTATAGATATATATTTACATTTTATTTTACTCTAAGTGGTGTATAAGCTGAGAAGGAACCTTAAAAATCATGTTTAATAACTCTGATGTTTTAACTTGGTTGTTTGATCACTTAAACTGCTCCTTTTACATTATGGTGTAGATGGTGAGAAAACTTGATTTTTACTTGAATAAAGTAATTTTACTCCATTTATGGATTATAAACATCATAATTTACTTAAAATAAGATAATTTTAGCCATAAAATAATTTAAAATATGTGATTTTGCTCAAAAAGCTTCATTTGGCCCCTCATTCCTTATGGCCCTCAAAATAGGTAAACCTCCTTGTATGGAAGAATGTACAAATGATAATAGAGAAATAATGAAATATTTTTGGATTTAGTATCCCCTTACATATCCATGTCAAATTTAATGACCTAAATCTGAGTGGAAGTGTTCTTTTTTACCTCCTTTTTAACTGATTTTCTCTCTCTAATTAGGCCTAATTAGGCCTCCCTACCTAGAAATTAAGATTTTATCTAAAATACTCCCACATGTGTTAAAAAACTAGGAAAATTTTTATTCAATTTCCCCATGAAAATACCATATTATATGTCAAATCTAAAATTTTGATACCTTGTACACATGGGTGAACAATGAAATGGCCAAAAACCCTAATCTAGGTGCTTATATAGGCTTTAGAGGCATTTGAAGTGTTTGGAAATAAATTTTTAGGTTATATATCTTATAATAGGTTAATTTAGGTATAAAAAACAATTTTAAAATTCAATCTCATGAGGATAGGTCTTTATGAGAACTTTATAAGTCTGTAACCTCTTCTTTTAGATTGCAAAATTGAGTTATCTTCACATTTTGACTAACCAACTTTCTGAGCTAATATAACTCCTTATGAGGCCTAAAGATGTGTTTTTAAGGTTTAAGAAAATTTATTAAGTCTCAAAATACCTTTTTTCATGGTTTTTAACCATTTTATACCTTTTTCATTCAATAAAACACCTACATCCATGCTTTTCAACTTATTCCATATGCTTGTACCTACAACTATACTATCAAGTACCATATTCAATTGATCATGGGAAATTTATAGGTCATAAAATTTGTTTATAGGTTTAATATTTTCATTTTGGGCACATAAACAATCAATTTCCATAATTAGGTCCTTTAGAAGGGTTTGGCAAGGGTTTAAGTAGTTTATCATCTTAACGATGGTTCATAAAGCATAGTGGGTTAAACCAAAAAAAAATTATATGAATTTATATTATGGGGACCCCTATATAATACCATATTATTCTTAGTTCCAATTCAAAATTTCATGAAATATCTGATCATAAGAAGGTGACATTTGATGGGTATACCATGCATTTTGTAAGGTTTGAAAGATAAACATGCTTGAAAGTTTACATTTTGGTTTTATTATAAGTGTTAATTACTTATTAAGGTATAAAAAATACTTAATTTACTTATACAATGTTTTCCATTTTCAATTCCCTATTTTATCATCCATTGGTTGAGACTAAGGGTTTGTAAGAAAATTGCCCATTTTGACCATCACTGTCTAAATTTGAGATATTATTTTTGTTGGAGGAGTTGTAAAATTAATAAAACAGAAAATTGAATATTTAAACACCTTATTATGTCCCTATATTACCCATATTACTTACCACAAACATAATTTCATTAGTAATTCATATGTAGGGTTGTGTGTGCAAGCCTAGATTCATTTGGTATAATTCAACCTTTTGAGCCACTAATAAAATGCCTTAATGAGCTATAAAACCTATTTATAAGATTAAATAACCCTTATATTAATTTTTTAGTTTGCTACCTCAAAAAATATCTCCAAATACCTTTAGGTATCAGAATTTATCTCTAAAGTGTTATAGCTTTTAGCTTTATGCCCTAATAGTGCATCCTCAAGGTGATTTTGAGAAACATGCCAATGATAAATTTAGTTTAAAATATTATATACTTACCTAAAATTCATAAATTCATTTACCACCTGAGTTACCCTTTAAGACACATGCCATTATTCATAGGATTGTCTTCTTAACCTAAATGAATATAGTCATTCACTAGATGTCAAGAATGTATCTTAGAGTTTAAGAAACTCTTCAACAATTTATTAAATGCATAAAAGGTACTTTTCATAGTATTAATATCTTTATTTATACTTTTAAAACATAACAAACAATTTTCCTATTAAGACCATATAGACCTATTGGTAGTCATATGGTACTTTCCTCGCAATTTTGATATTGAACATCTTCTAATAGAATTTTATCACCTTGGTGATCTAAGATATATGTATAGGGTTATTATCATGAAAATATATAAAATTTAAACAAATTAGGTCCCCATATTACCATATAATTATTCTTTCACTATTTAGGATTATAATAGACCTATAGGTCTCTACTAGTTCTATGACTATAGCTTAGGGTCACAATCTTATTCAACAAGCTTATTGAAACTATGATAGTATTTATTAGGTGTTATAAATTTTTCTCATGTTAAAATTACTATCTAAAAATCAATTATCACTCTCAATAAACCACCACAAGTATATTTTGCTCATGTTTACTTTAGTAGGTTTGTAGCTGCTCATCTAAGTCTAACATTCCATCTAAACATTACAATGACATTTCTATTGATACCCCAAATAAATATTTTTAATTTGGAAATCTCTATCATGTTTTCTTATACTTTGGTCTATATCTCAACTTCATAAGTTAGTCCTCCTTAAAATACTACAACTTGAAACCATATGTATGTCTTAAAACTTGCTCAAGGGTTGGATGTAGGTGATTATTTGGTTGAGAGTTCTCCCTTTTTCACTGTTAGAATACCTTAAGACTTAATGAATATCTCTTTGATATTATAATCACCTTTTTATTATTTTCTACTTCCATTTCATCTTTAATTATTCAAAACTTATAGGTGAAAATCCCTCTCTCATATAGGCCTATTTGTTTCCCTTAACTATAGGCATCCAAAATTGGTTTGTTGGATTAAATAAATGAGATATAAGAACAAAACCCTCATTGTATTCACTTAAAAATATTACAAATTAAATACATATGGCGTCATTTGGTCTTCTAACCATCATTTATAATCCTCATCTCCAATTCCTTAAAAATAGGCCTAATTGTGTTTTTATGGGTTGAATGATTGTAGGTGTTTGAGATGAACATGTTCTAATCATTAATTTTAATATTCTTTAGGTTTTATAGACCCTTTAATGATTTCATATAGTTATATACCCACATAATCTCTCAAATCAATGCACTCATCCACTCATGTTTTAATAGGCCTGGTTGTATCACTCACTATGGTTCACAGTAATGTTGTAGATGATCATATGGTCTTCTTGGCCTATGTACAGATAGAGGAAGGAATGATAAGGTGGAATCAAATTAAAAATGTGTATAAATACATTAACCATACATCACCTGGTACTAACTTGTATAATCATTAACTCACTATGAAAAATCTTAATCAATATGGAACTAAAGAATGTTATTTACCTTAAATACTTCTAAACAACCTTTATCTATCCTAATAGACAAAAATGCTCTTTTTTGGTGTTCCAAGAGTGTAAGATAGTAAGAGTACATCCCATTATCATGAAAATTATCTATGTGAACTTAAATAATGCTTAACCAACCTCAAATCTTAAAAGTAATGAAGACATAGTGTTACTTTAAACTTTGCTAACAAACCCTAAATAATGCTAAAATGTGTTTCAAAGTCCTCTTTATGATTCTACATGGTACATTAGTGGTATCTTGAACATTCCCATCCATCTAAAGGGATTATATCACCTTGAATATCCATTTAACATATTTATAATTCATCCTCAAGTATACATAGTCTATTTGAAGTCTCTTTTGATCATGATACACTGACCTAATTGTGTCATTATGGTTCATAAGGTCTACTTAGATCTTTTCTCTCTAAAATACCATTAATTATCTTGGATATTCTTAAATAATTCTTGTTAGAGTTACAATAATTGAGAGGGGGTGGGGGTAAATACATGAGCCCAGATAATCCAACTTCAATTTTAATCCTTTCAAATTCTTAATCATGTACCATAAGCATTTCGTGAAGCATACATATCATTCATATCAAAGAACAAGAGAGATAATGAAAGATCAGGAACATAACACATAACATATGTGGGAAACCATCTTAGAGGATAAAACCGATTAAAACCTAAAATTATACTACTATCATATAATAAAACTAACTAATTTATACCAACTATTGTTGATCAAGGAAATATAATCCCTTATTTAGTGAGACTACAATCTCACAAGGTGCTACAACACCTATCTAGTTGAGTAACCAAAACAACTAGACTTTTATCCAATTTCACCTTAAAAGGAAGATAAAACACCCTATATTATGAGTAACCATAATAAAACCTATGAATAAAACATATCCTAAGCACTGAGTACCTACCAATCTGATAAATATACAAATTATATTAGCTCTCTTCAACTCCATACACTCAACGCATCCAAAATCACCTTTTGGATCATTATTCACTCTTTAGTAACAACTATATCACCACATAAATAAAATTAAAAAAGGATCATTTACATAATACTCAATATTCTCTACTCATCACCCCAAATATTGGGCACACTCACTCTCTTTTCTTCTTCACTTCAATGAATACTCCTCACACACAAGCCTAGAAACCATCTCCTTTGGTTTCTATATATATAGAGTATTCATGATAAATAATTTATTGGTCAAGAATTAGACTTGTGCTAAGAATTAATTATTCTCTCACATCAATACATAGCTCAAAACAATCTTCATAATTCATCCATAACATTTATGGGTCACCCTTAAGTAGCTACATGTTTTAATTAGGCCCTTATAGTTCTTAGAGGTCTCATAGAGACCTATTAACCCATTTAGCACTTAATAAAGAAAAAAATAACACAAGATCACTTAAAAATAAATTTTTACATTCCTTATTTCCCATTATACATCCTCAAATGATCAATCATCTTTACTCACCATTACATGTGTATAATCAACTCAAACACTG
This sequence comes from Torreya grandis, assembly GCA_037957365.1. Taxonomy (NCBI): domain Eukaryota; kingdom Viridiplantae; phylum Streptophyta; class Pinopsida; order Cupressales; family Taxaceae; genus Torreya; species Torreya grandis. The sequence goes on along the minus strand of JARHVA010003761.1, from coordinate 255,498 downwards.
ACCTAATACATAGAAACATCATAAATAAACACAGTTAACTTATTAATCATTTTTAATAATCAATATAGATTTATAAGACCAAAAAAATATATAAATAAGATATTCATGGAGTATAAAAAACTCTTAAATATCTAATATAACATGAAACATTGAAATAACATTAACACAAGCTCAAATATCCTTCTCGGGTCACTTTTAGAACATGGTCAAACACAGTCAAATTTTGAGCCTAATAAATTTTATTGTATGAACATCAAAAATTTAAAAATAGGTTAAATGTATTATCCTTTGATTCCTATACAACTTTTATTTTTAAAGTACCATCAAATTCATCCTAGATCAAAAGTTATAACCAAAATACAGAGCACTAGTTTTTCCCTTTATAAATTTGATAATTCAAATTCAAATGGTTAATTAAACATTGAAAACATTTCCTTCATCTCATTTCTTCCTATCACTTCAGATAAAACACACTCCATATATCTCTTAAAAATATATCAATCTTTAATTTTGTTTAAAAATTATCACTTTGACTTGATACACACTACTAGATCAAATTATACAAACTCCTGCTCACCATTAGATCCTTATCCTTTACCTTTTCTCAATGTTAAAAATCATGAACTTATTATCATGCCATTTATTCTTAACATATTTTATCAAATTAAATCCATCTATCTCTTTAAGAGTTGCTTAAACTTTACCTTGTGCAAAATTGACTAAGTAAAGGAACCATTGCAATATGCCTAGAAGGCCAACTTTAGATAGATATATCTTTTGTTGCACTCAAATTCATGATATAAAATCTGAACCATAGGATATTCATTAATATGGTAATATAAAAATGTGTCAAAATAATCTTTAAACCTTTTCACATGTGAGATATAACTCCATTAATCTTCTCACCTAGAATTTTTTTGCCACAGAGTTATGTCAAGAACTGCCTGGAAGGCCAACTTTTCACATGCATATCTTTTGATGCACTTCATCATATGACCTAAAATTTAGAAAAAATAAAATATTAATAAAACTAAAAAAAACCATATGATCATTTTATTTTGATACCTTAACACATGTTAAATATAACACCATCAAAATGCCTACTCAAGTTTTCTTACCACATTGCAAATTTGGCTAAGTATGGGAAAACACTATCAAATTACTGGGAGACCAACTTTGCACTTGCATATATTATTTCTATATTTGTTGCATGACCTAAAATTTATCACATATAAAATAGGAATAAATGTGATCACAACCATATGACCAACTCCGCTTGACTCATCCAACGTGTCAATGGTGATGTCAACAAATTACATACATAGAGGAATAAATGTGATCACAACCATATGACCAACTCCGCTTGACTCATCCAACGTGTCAATGGTGATGTCAACAAATTACCTACATAGATTTTTTGTAACTAGACCTAAAATGTTTAGATGAAATTAATGATCAACTAGATGAAATAAAATCATGCACACAAGAAATAAAATTATTATTGACTTCTAATATGACCCCTTTCACATTCTCAATAATTCAAACTCATATCTTATTATCTCTAAATAGACAAACTCTAAAGATCAACCAAGCCTACTTCAAGCATACTAGGATAAACATATTACACACTTTGTCATTGTCACTTATAATATAAAGGAACTTCATACACTCACATGGAAATATCCATAACATTACCATGACATAATTTACAACTCTCCAATAATCTCCCCCTATGTCATTAATGTCAACACCCATCAAACAACTCACCTTCTCTCTCTTTAAGCACTCTCAGAATAGGAACTTCATCCCATGTTGACATAATGACAAAGTGGATACAAATTGATCCTAAGAATATGAAAATACCAAAAAAAGGAGATTACCACCTCATAAATATGATACAAACTCCACCTTACCTTGAGCCTACCCCTTCTTTCCTTGACAACTTCCTTTTACTACATGCCAACACTCTTATTTAAATAAACACTAAAAATAATGAAGAAAGAATAAACAAAACAATAAAATCTGATACAACTCACCAAGAAACATCTGAGAGGGACTCCCCCTAATATTTTTCAAAAATTTCATCTTAAGATCTCCACACACCATGAAAAACCACCACAAAGGCTTATTAGGCTTCTCTCTCAAGCCACCTCAAGAATGACAAATAGAATTTCATGACACTAAATAAATATAAAAAATGTTCTAAACCAACTTGAGAACTCACCTTGAAATACTCATGCCTTGATATTTTGGAGATTTTGATAAAAAATAACTCTTCTTCACACTAGGCCTATCTAGTCTCCTTATAACCTTACATATAACTTATAGAGCCCATAATTTTTATTTGACATGCATTCAAGACCTGAAACATCATATATAGAACACTCTCATATTCCCCCTCAAGCACACTAATTTACATCACCTACATCTTATACCAAAAACTTCCTTTACAAATCTACTATCTAATTAGGCCTTCGTCTTAACAAAAACTTAAATATTTTGAAAACCACAAACCTTCAAATATATGTGAATATTTATTTGACAACCCATTTGGACCATTCAACCTATAAATAATATTTATACCTCAACTCATAAGTCAAACCACTTTTCTAGCATAGACCAAAAGCCTAAAATCTCAAAACAAAGTTAACAAACCACCTTCTAGTCGACGCCCACCTCTAAAAGATATTTCACACCTAGAGACAAACATCACACACTTTTGTACCAATATTTGAGATTCCATACCTTTGGGAACCTTGACTTCCTATACCATGGCTTTTGACCTGCAATAAGATAGAAAAACCTAGAAGCACATAAAAACCTCATAAGGCATAAACAGGTTCATCAAGACATATAACCACCTAGAACACATCACATAAAAGTGCATAGACATTTTTGAGAACTAAAACTCTTCTTGAGACTCCATCAATCTCATTATGCAACCTTGAAATACAAATTTTAACCTTACACTATAGTTCCTTCACAAACCTCTAGAACAAGCTCATGAACTTGTTGCTTTCTATTAACTAAAGACCTTCTCTATATTGATTGGCACTAATATCTTGAGAACACATACTTACTTATCCACAATAAATATGTCTCCTAAAAATAATAGGTAGAGACATCCTAATTCATAATGTCCTATAATAATGTGAAACTAGGAGTTACCCACAACTCCTCATATTCCTTCTCCTCATTGGTCATCTAATACTTTAATTTCTTCTTATTCTACTTAGGCTTAATAGAATCAACATGCTCATCCACTAAAATTTTATCATTTTATTATAGGATTGGACTGATAACACATAGACAACAAAGATTCATGACATACCTTTTCAACTAAATAATCCCCCTTATAGATTGGAATCTCATTACTAGGAACTAACAACTAATGTTCTTTACATGAAACTTGATTAGAAATATCAATATGTTTACTTGGATACATACTCAACTCAAAATTATCCTCAACTAGTACTTTAGTCTTCTCCTTAAGCTTGGTTTCCTTATCCATAACATGAGTAGATAAGGAGAGCTCTTGGTATTTTCCAACCTTTGTAGTATTTTCCACCATATAAAATAGATTACTTAAACCTAAAAACTCATCATGAATCTCACTTACCACATTTGGTTTCCATGAGTTAAATTTCCTTCTTCCTTGCACTTGAGGAGTCTGATTGAACTCATTTTGACTTGATGGCCTTTGCTTATAGAAACTAGCAATGTGACCAATCTTCTCATAGTTGTAGAAAACCGTTTTTCTTGGAGTAAACTCAACTTGCCCTAACTAATATGGAAAAAATATTGAAATGTGTCTTATGTCATAACAACTGAAACAAACTCTTCCATTTAATTAAGACTCACCTTGCCTTACCTTATTTAGACACTACTTATCAAAGTGCCCCTCATCAAGATAGTTGAATAATTTAACTTTGTTTACACCTTTTGACTGATGACCCTATCATAGTTCCATGCAAATTAATTTTTAATAGGTCTCTTGTATTCTCTATCTCTATGCCAAAATTAATTACATGTGTAATATTCACCATTTTAACTTGCATACCTCATGAAATTTGGTTGTTTGAATTGATTTTTATTCATTTTTCCAACACCATCAGTCATTGTCTAATGATTTGTCTTCACATTATGATTTTCTTTGTTCATAATAGTCTTCATCTTGTCGTGAGTTACATTCTCTAGTTCTTTGTATCCAAGACTAGTTCTATCACTTTCATGCTTTTAATCATTTAGAATATTATCTAGATCACTTAAGTTATTTTCAAATCTCACAAATGACTTAACTATATGTCTTTTCTAACTCAGCTTTTAATGAATAATTTTCAATGACATACCTTGAAATTCATGTTCTTTAGCTTTTAAGCTTTTATATATGATTTCAAATTGATAACTAAGATGCCTGACCATATATTCATGCTCCTTGGTGTCTTCATTCATTATTGCTTCATACACACTGAATTGTTCCTCATAATCCTTGATTTGAGACTTCATCTTTCTCTTAATCTTCTTATCAATATTCAGTTCTTCAAGAAAATTTATCAATTTAGTCTCATAGTCCATCTCATCTTTATCAACATCTAAATCACTCCAAGTATATTCCATTTGATATGAGTAAATTCCTTCCTCAACCATGAAGAAGGATTCATCTTCAATAAGACCATCATCTTCATGATCATACTCTGAGTCACTGTTTTCACTCTCATTTGATGATCTATAATATTTATTGGTGTAGAGACTCTTCTTGTTTTTGAAGGACTTTTATTTTTATTATAATTTCTAAATCCTTTCTTCTTGTATGTCTTCTTATTTTCATTTTGGACTTCACCATGCTCTCCATCATCATTATTCTCATTATTCTGAGGGCACTTTCTATCAAAATTTCATACCTCTGCACAATTGAAGCATTTGAAGGGTAGTTTACCTTTATACTTGCATGAAACTATTTTCAATTTCCTTATAAATAAAGTAATTAGTTCATCCTCATTAATATCAGAAACGTCATCCTCCTTGGGTTTCTTACCTTGAAACTTCTTCTTTGGCTTCATTTATATCATGAATGTTACTTCCTTCTTTGGTAGTATATCATCATTCACTCTCATATCATAGGTAGTAATGATGCCATGTAATTTATCCATCTTTAATTGAGTAAGATCATGAATTTATTATAAAATAAATACTTTAGAATCAAAATTGAGAGAGAGAGAGAGAGATTAATACCTTTTAAACAATAGTATCTTTTTCAAGCTTCTCTCCAAGACAACTGATGATGCTCATAATCTCATCAACTCTTTTTAGAAAAGATGCCATAGAATATTCATCCTTCATCTTGAGATTCACAAATTATCTTCAAAGATTCTACAACTTTTCCAACTTAACATTTGAGTCTCCTTCTTAAATACTCTTCAATTTATCCCACATTTTCTTGGAGTATGTACACTATATTACCTTCATGTATTCAATCTCTAAAATACCATAAGTGATAGCATTCATTGACTTAGAATTTTCCTCAAACAAATTTTTATCTACAACACTATATGGAGGAATAGGAGTAGGATACCCATCCACAAAAAATTTCCAAATGTCAAACCCTAGGGACATGATGTAGGTCCTCATCCCTACACTCCAAAAATAATAATTGGATCTATTAAATATTAGTGCTTGCTTAGTATAGAAACCTCCTTGATGACTACCCATATTGTACCTTGGATCACCTTCAAGCTATCAAGCCTTTACCAAAGGGTCTCCTTTGGTAACAATTATTATAGGTATAACCACTTGGGGGGTGAATCAATGATCCTAGATAATCCAACTTTAATTTAAATCCTTTCAAAATCTTAATCAATTACCATAAGAATTTTATGAAGTAGACATATCATTCATATTAAATAATAAGAGAGACAATGCAAGATTAGGAACATAACACATGACATATGTAGGAAACCCTCATAGGGGAGAAAAATGACAAGAACCTAAAATTGCACTAGTATTTTATAATAATAATAATAATAATAATAATAATAATAATAATAATAATAATAATAATAATAATAACCAATTTAGACTAGATAAAATTTATCAAGGAACATAATCCCTTATTTAGTGAGACTACAATCCCATAAGGTGCTACAACACATGTGTAGTTGAACAACCATAACAACTAGACTTTTAGAAATTTTTACCTTGAAAGAAGGTTAAAACCCCCTAGATGTTGAGTAGCTAAAACAGAACATATAAATAAAACATATATTTATCATTTATTTATTTCCAATCTAATGGAGATACAAATTATATCATCTCTCTTCAACTCTACACACTCAATTCATCCAAATCCACCTTTTGGATCACTCTTCACTCCTCAATAAAAACTCTATCACCACATAAATAAAATGACCAAATTATCATACACAAATTCCTCAATATACTCTCCTTATCACACTAGCCATTAGGCATACTCACTCTCTTCTCTTATTCACCTCAATGAATACTCCTCACACATAAGCCTGGAAAATATCTCCTTTGGTTTCTCTACATATAAAGTCTTCATGATAAATAACTTCTTGGTTGGTCAATATACTTATATTAACCATTAAGTATTCTCTCACATCAAAATGTCTCAAAAAATTCTTCATAGGCTTGCCATAGCATCTATGGGTCACCCTTAAGCAACTACACCTTGTAGCTTTTATAGGCCTCATAGAGACCTATTCACCCATTTATAACTCTATATATTAAAAAAATAACATATGACCACTTAAAAATACATTATTACACTCCTTATATACTTTTTGACATCATAAAATGATCACAATCATCTTTACTAACCATGGCATGTGCATAATCAACTCAAACATTGACCTGGTGCACAAGAACATCATGAATGAACACATAGTCAACTTATTAATAATTTATAATAATTAAAACATATTTATCACATATAAAAAATCCATAAAAATTATCCTAATGTATTTTACAGCTCTCTCCAATAGCTAAGACAACATGAAACATTGAAATAGCATCAACACAAGCTCAAATATCCTTCTTAGGTCACTTTCAGAACATGGTCAATCACATAGTCAAATTTAGATATTAATAAATTTGATTGTAAAAATATTAAAACCTTAAAATTAGGTTCATTTTATGTTAATTTTATTCCTCTAAAACTTTTCTTTTTATAGCACCATCAAATTCATTTTGGATCAAAAGTTATAGCCAAAATGTAGAGCACTGGTTTTTCCCTTTATAAATTTATAAATTCAAATTCAAATAATCATAGTTAAAAATTAAGCAAATTTCATTAATTTATTTGATTCATATCACTTTGGATCAAACATGATAAATTTATCTCCTCAAAATATCTCGATCTTTAATGTCATTAAACAACTATCACTTTGATCACTTTAACTCAATACACACTATTAGATCAAGTTATATGAACTCATGCTCATCATTAGATCCTTATCTTTTACCTTTGATCAGTGTCAAACATCATGAAATTATTATCATATTTATTCTTCCTAAAATCTTGGATCAAATTCACTCCATTTATATCTTTGAGATTTTCTTGAACTTTACCTTGTGCAAAATTGACTAAGGAATCATTGCAATATGTCTGGAAGACCAACTTTGGACAAATATATCTTTCATTTCACTCAAACTAATGTTCTCAAATTTTTGCCATATTATATTAATTCATAGGTGAATATATCCATGTTTCAAACTAATCTTTAAACCTCCACACCTACAATATATAACTCTATTAATCTTCTTACTTAGATATTTCTACCACAAAGCCAACTATGTCAAGAACTGCCTAGAAGGCCAACTTTGTAAATGCATATATTTTGATTCAATTCATAACATGACCTAAAATTTATCACACATAAAATTAAAAAAAAAAAAACCCATATGATCATTTTCTCGTGACACCTATCATAAAAATGCCTACTCATCTTTTCTTGCCACCTTTCAAATTTGGTTAAGTATGGGAAAACACTATCAAACTACCTAGGAGCCCAACTTTGCAATTGCATATATTATGTTACACTTCATCACATGACACAAAATTTAGTGCATATCAACTACGTAAAAAATTTATCACAACCATATGACCAACTCCCCTGAATCATCCACACATGGCAATAGTGATGTCAAAAATTGCCCACTCAAATTTTGTTCCACTAGACCCAAAATGTTTAGATGAAAATAATGATCAAATAGATAAAATACACTCATAAACACAAGAAATAAAATAATTATTGACTTATTATAGGACCAATTTCACATACTAAATACTTCAAACTCATCCCTAATCATCTCTAGATAGACAAACTTTGAAGATCAACTAGGCCTACTTCAAGCATAGTAAGATAAGCATATTGCACACTTTGTCATTGACATGATTTAAAAATCTCCAAAATTGTTGTGAATGTCATTTATATTTACTATAATTTACCACATTATTCCTCACCTTATTCATTGAATCCCATGGAAATATTTATGTAGTTAGACCTGTAGTTATACTAATGAGTAACCTCTTAAGTCTCAAGAGAGAATAAGAAATTTAATGTCATGTGAGATTCCTTCATAAGATAGATAAATATTTCTCTCCATTTAGATACCTGTAAAGATCGTATGATGACCTGAATAAGACCTTTTACATTAATAACTCATGTTTTTTTTATTGTACCTTGCTAAAAGACTACCTCACTATAAGCAATCTCAAGGAATCCATAGTTAAATATGGATGTATATGAGACGTTACAATATAATATATGTATCATGACTGAGATATGAATTTTATAACCCATAAAGATGAATATTCTCAATCACCAAATCAAAATATTCTTTCAAACTAATAGATTTGACAAATAACATAGGCAACCAATTTTCTACCATAAGACCATTATTAGAACAAGGTTCGTAATGAATCCAACATGTAATAGGTCATGTTTGAACCAAAAATCACACCAACATAACCATTTTTATCCATATAGTTTTTAAGTTAAGAAATAGAGGCAAACATGTGTCAGGATTAGGAAGCACAATTGATTACTTTGTATAAGCAACTAAACACGAAATTTAACCAGAATCAACAAGTAACTAGAAATCAAAAACAACACAGAATTTGAGAGAAAATACAATCTTGTATTCAACTCATCTAGAAAGAAAATACAATAGAGAATATGCCACACTCTTCTCACACCTCTGAGGCTTCCAACAACTCTAGGACTTCCAATAATTCTCAATCAAGAGTTTTGTCTCTCAATTACGGTCACAACAATCAACTCAAACATAGAGTTGTTGTTCACCTCCAACCAGTCAGCAACAACATTGCCAGTACCAAGTACTCCACGTCTCCAAATAGATCTCCCTAATCTTGCAACAACTTGCAAATCAATGACCTTACTTACCATGTAGATCTTTTCCCTGATCTTGCACAACCTGCAAATCAACCTGATCTTACAATTAGAAGGATCTCTTCCTTGTCCTTAATTACAATACAGCCCCATGGGTCTCTTAAATAGACCTCATGCAAAAAATAATTAGACTTTCTAATTACAATAATTAAACACACAACTCAAGACTAAAATTAGCCTTTAACATGTAAATTGGCCATTTAACAAACTAACTGTTCGTGTAACTAACAATTTTGGAATGCATAGGCAACCCACGTTGGTCCCTGTCTACCTATAGATGACCGATGTTAGCCAATCTTGATCGATGTCAGTTGCTTTGCTCACTAGATATGACCAACATCGGTTGATCAAACCGACATTGGTTGCTCTACACTTAGCAACCTCTTCCAATTTACATCTTAGTGAAGCTTTTAGCTCCACACCCTAACAATCTCCCACTTGGAGATAAACAACTTCCCCTGTACTTGTACCTATACATCATCTAATTTTATTTCCTAGCTTGTATCCCTCTCTAAGCTCAATCTTGAAGACCAACCACCACACAACCTATGGTGCTCCACCTGTCATCTAAGTAACCTACCATATCCAAATCTACATACCCATGTAGAGAAATGTCTAACCCTGCATCGCATGTATACCTATTGTTGGTCCCTCTTAGATACCTAAGAATCCACTAAATTTCTCTCTAGTGCTTCTTTCCCATATTGACCACAAACTTTTTGACAACACCCACTGCTTGGGTAAACTCAGGTCTAGTACACATGTACTTAACCTCATCATGTGATTGGGGACATAGTTTGTGAATTGTCCATCCATAGGTGCACTTACCTATTCTGCATCCTGCACTACCTTATTCACACAATCATCCTGAGACACATCAACCTGTGATCTTCCCTGTCTTTAAAAATACTCATGCCAAAGAATTTTTCTACTCCTAAATTCTTCATGACACACCTCTAAACTAACTTTACCTTTAGCTCAGTAACTCCCTACATGTGTGACCCTACAACAAGCATACACACTACATACAGTAGCAAGCTAATGTAGCTAATATTATCCAACTTGGTAAAGAAACCACAATGGTCACACTGACATTGACTAAAGCCCTGCTTTGTCATACACCTATTAAACCCCATTGTCCTACAGCTTTCTCAAGACCATATGCCTTGGCCTTCCATCTCACTTGTCCATTCTCTATTCTTTAACTCCACTGGCAACTCTACCAAACCTCCCATTTGGTTCTCTCCCAAGGAATCAAATTCCTCATCCATGCCATGCTCCCACTATTTGTTGGATTCTACCTACTCTACTTCTTTAAAACTTCCTATTTATTGACCATCAGTGAGCAATAAGTAGTGTAAATAAGGGGAATAATGAATTTGAGGCTACTTACCCTTTCAATCTTCCATATGGGCATTTGAGACCTCTTGACAGCTTGTTGTCTGCCCAAAATCTATATTTTGGCTGACCCTGGTCTGCACATGACCGATGTTGAATCCTCCAGATTGCCGACACCGATTCCCTGACCAATGCTGGTGTCCTATCCATTGACGTCAGTTCTCTAACCGACACTGGTGTTCACTTATCTATCAACATCAGTTCTACCTGACTGACACCGATACTTGTGTTTTCCTGTGAGTGATGACTTTTTACTCGTGAGCTTACTTTGAATAATAACCTTGTTCAAACTACCTTGCTCAGAATTATTCAGCCCCTGTGATTGATCTCTATCTATCATCTTCTCCATAAACACCAAGGCTTTCCTATTCTTTCCAAAAACATTAGATTTCCTCTTTATGCAATAAACTCGATCCTTTCTTGTAGCAGTAGTTTCGAGAAACCTTACTTTCTTCTGTTGCTTACAGAAATCTCGATCTATGCCTCTCAGATCTGAACTCTTACTTTTTGACTCAAGAACATGCATCCCCTTCTTATTCATGTGACCAAGCCTACAAAGCCACATCTTCAAATCTACAATTGAAGTACATAACCCAAAAGGAGAATCAGTAATACAAGTATATAGATAAAGAGTACCTACTTTCTTACCTCTCGCTAAAACAAGTGCGCCCTTGGTAAATTTCCAAGAGTCTATTGTGAGAGTTACTATGCATCTCTCATCACCCAACTTTTCTACAGAAATCAAATTTCACTTCAAAACTAGGACATGCATGACATCCTTCAACACCCATGTGTTGCCCGTCTATAATTTCAGCTGCACTTCCCCTTTGCCAACCATTTGACAAGGCTTACCATCCCCTAAATGAATCTCTCCAAAGTCCCCTTGGACATAATCATGGAAAAATGCTCTATTTGGGGTTGCATGGAAAGAGGCACCAAAATCTAAAACCCAAGATTCCACTTTATCCAAGGAACATACAAGAGCATCATGTGCAACAATATCTACAACATCTGCTTCTTCATTTCCTTCATGTTGATCTTCAACCAACCACCAATTTCTCTTTACATGCCCTTTCTTTCCACAATGCCAGCAGATTTTCTTGCCAGACCTGGATCTAGGTCTCTTGCCTTTCTTTGACTTCCCTTTCTTAATCTTATTTCTTTGCTTTCCTCTGCTTTCAACACTCAAATCATTCCTTGATGATTCACCTGTGCTTTTCCTAAAAATTTCTTCATTCAAGATTACACTAACAACATCATCTATTTTTAAGATATTTGAAGCAGACACAGTATTACTAACTGCCATTACCAAATTGTCCCAACTTTTAGGTAAGGAGCACAAGATTAAGAGAGCCTTAATTTCATCATCAAAAACTATATTGACTAAAACTAACTGATTTACTAATCCATGGAAATCACTAAGATGACTATGTACTGATCCACCTTCCTACATTTGCAAATTAAATAATTGCTTCATAAGAAATACCTTATTCAAAGCCAAGGGTTTTTCATATAAATTTGCCAAAGATTCCATTAACTCTACCATTGTCTTAGCTTGTGATAAGTTGGAAATCACAGATGATGCTAGGCTCAACCTTATAGTTCCCAAAGCCTTCCGATCAAGAACCTTCCATTCTTCATCTTTCATATCCGTGGGCTTCGATGTAACCCCACCCAATGGTAAGTATAAATCTTTCTAATATAGATAATATTCTATCTACATCCTCCATAATTGATAATTTGTGCCATTCAATTTAACCATTCTTAGCTTAATTTTTTCTACCATTGCTATACTCCCACTCGAATAGAAACCCCTATCAGTGACCTGTAATCAAAACACAAACACCTGCTCCCTGCAGCTTGGCTTTGTGAACCTGCACCGAACCAACAACCTTGGCTCTGATAAACTTGTCCACCAAACCAACACCCTAGATTTGATACCACTTTTTCAAGATTAGGAAGCACAATTGATTACTTTGTATAAGCAACTAAACATGGAATTTAACTAGAATCAACAAGTAACTAGAAATCAGAAACAACATAAAATTTGAGAGACAATACAATCTTATATTCAACTCATCCAGAAATAAAATACAATAGAGAAGATGCCACACTCTTCTCACACCTCTAAGGCTTTCCACACCTCTAGGACTTCTAATAATTCTCAATCAAGAGTTTTCTCTCTCAATTACACTCACAACAATCAACTCAAACACAGAGTTGTTGTTCACCTCCAACCAGTCAGTAACAACACTGCCAGTACCAATTACTCCATGTACTCCAAGTAGATCTCCCTAATCTTGTAATAACCTACAAATAAATGACCTTACTTACCATGTAGATCTTCTCGCTGATCATGTATAACCTATAGATCAACTTGATCTTACAATTGGAAGGATCTCTTCCTTGTCCTTAGTTACAATACAACCCCATGGGTCTCTTAAATAGACCTCATGCAAACAATAATTATAATTTCTAGTTACGATAATTAGACACACAACTCAAGACTAAAATTAGTATTTAATTTTCAAATTGGCCATTCAACAAACTAACTATTCATGTAACTAATAGTTCTAGAATGCACAGGCAACTGACGTCGGTCCCTGTCTGCCTGGAGATGACTAACGTCGATCGATCTTGACCGATGTCGATTGCTTTGCTCACTGGATATGACCGACATCAGTTGATCAAACTAATGTCAGTTGCTCTACACTTAGCACCCTCCTCTAATTTGCATCCTAGTGAAGCTTTTAGCTCCACACCCTAACAACATGGACACAAACATAGAGGCAAACATTATTGCTAAGAGATAAGTTCTTTTATACATAGTTAATTTGTTATTGCCACTAGTTAGTCGTGCATGGAATTGACACTTTAATAATAGTTAGATCATTAATCATCTACTTAATGATATATTATGCATGTTATTACTAATTAATATCAGTACGTGGTGTGGATTGACTCTACATTAACTCGTTTCAAGAGCCTTCTATGCCATATTTAAATTTACTTGATTGACCAAGTAGGTTTACTAGGCCAATTAAGCCTAGTAGCCTAACTCTCAGTAATTTATGGCCATGAAACCCTATATAAAACCTTGATAAACTATGAATGAGTTATATTTATACCTAAATCAATATCTCATATCAATAAATAGGTCCTCCTAGGCAAGCAATACCTGTAAAGTGCTCAAACTAGTTGACAAGGTCACCTTGTCATTCACATCTACAAAAAAGCTGATTATAATAATTTTAGAGGAATTTAAAAGAATGGTTTTGATCATATGATGATTTGAGGATGTGGAAAAAGTGCCAAAAAATCATCTCCAATGATTGGAATCATCTTAAACTACCTTGTACCTCTATTTTTACATGTTTTCCTAAAAAACCCCTATTTTTTATTGGTCCATATAGTTTTATACATCATAGTACCATATATAGGAACCTATATAAGTATAATTAATTTTTATAGTCATTATCAAGTGATTCATTGGTGTTTGAGTGTAAAAAAATTTACTTTTCTCAAAATTGGTTTGTAGGAGGGTTTTGGAGGTGAACCTTCTTAATGATAGTTCATAAAGTACATACCTTTAAACCAGAAGTTATTGACATATATCTTTAGTCCATATACCCCTTCAACTTTATTGAGAATCTTGGGTTCCCATGAAAAATGTGTGAAAATATACATATGTAGAGAAGTTTGCTTGTAGGGTTTTGAATGCATTTTAGACTTGCTTATAGTCTTAGTGATGCTTCATAAACCTCATCTCCTTAACCAACCTCAATGTTTCATGTATTTAAATTATATATAGGCCCTCAAATCATTCTAAAATCATTTGGTCCAAATAATCTTGTGGTGAAAGATATGAACTCTAAAATAGGTAGTTTGAGATGAGTGTGTTGACTGTGTAGTTTGAATAGCTCCTTAAGGACTATAAATGGCCTTTTTTTGCCTTTATCTAAGTAAAATTATTAGGATAATTAATTAATCTTAGCTATACTATAATAAATGTCTCAAGGTGTTATTAACCTTTGATTGACATAGGTTAGTTATTTGGGTTATTTTCTAGGTGTGATTAGTTGTAATATCCTATAGATTAGGAGATCTAATCTCTTTTAGTATTGTATAAATAAACACCTCTTGTAGTGATTTTATTAATTCAGATAATTTAGTTAATGCAATTTATTTTGGATTTCATTTGGTACCAAAGCAAGAAATTTTTGAGGAGTCTTTTCAAAGCATTGAAGATTCAGTGGAGATCTAGAGAAAGATTTGTTCAATCTTTAGATGTGTCATGCTACTCTAATTTTAGCCATCCCAAGTTGAAATGTTGTCAAAATTTTGACCAATTTTGTGGAAGGAGAATAGTTATCAAAACATGCATTTTTTTATTTTGATAAATTTTAGCCATATTTATATTAAATTTTGGGATAAATTTTAGATCTAAGAGCATATTTGAGAGATTTTAATTTTCTTTTATTATTTTTGGTCAAGATCCAAGTCTAAATTGGTGGAGGAATAGATCTAAGGTTGTTTAGATGATTGTATATGTCATTGTGATGATTATTTTATAGATCTAAAAAAATATAAAATCTCTAGAAATTATCTTGTAATTTTTATGAATTCTACTTAGAAAAAATACTAATTAAAAAAAATCAAAATTTTTGGAGCTTCTGGTGATTTACTATGATTTTTTTAAGTTTCTATTTTATAGAACAAATGAGGAATAATAGGAAAAATGAAAGTTTTTTTGAATTTTTTTGAATAATAGTGGATAAAATATTATATCACCAGATTCTTCTTATTGAGATATTTTTGAAAAGTATTTGTTTTCTGAAAATGGAGCACTGAGGCACCCATGGTTAAAGTTTGAAGGTAGAGTGCAATTTAGAAGTTTTCATTTGGTGAAAGGTAAAATTTTTGGGTGGAGCACCACCCATATCTTCCATTTCTAGAATCAGTACCACAATCATAATACCATAATTTTTTAGCCTCTATTCATGCCATATGACCACCTATTGGGTGTTTTCTTTTAAGCCCATGAGGACTTGTCCTTCACCACTATGAGTCATATTTAAAGATATTTTCTTTCAAGGTTCATTACTTTTGATCCGTGAAGCCTGGGAAGGTGATTTTTTTTACCTTGGATATTTTTTAATATATATGAATTTAATTATATTTTATATAATTTGTGTTGTAAATATTGTCATTGATGTCAAAGGTCTAGTATTATTGGTGATAAAGGCCCCATTGCATTTAATGTTGTTTGTAATAAATATATCTTGGCTAATATGAGTTAATATTTATTTAATATTAATGAATATTTTTTGGTTGCATATGAGACAAAAGAAGGGCCCATGGAGAAGTCGAAGAGCCATGGGGTAAAGACAAAAGAAGGATGGGATGCATTTTCCAATAAAGATTCATCTTGGGAAATACCAAGAGTCACCAAGTGAGGACAAAATAGTAAGGGCACAATTTATCATGAAGGGACACTTTTAGGAATACAAAAAGTCACCAAAGATAAGGACAAAAGTGGGAAGGACATTTTTGGTCATGAAGAGTCACCACATGACTTTTCAAAGGCTGAAATATGAAGGGTCATCCAAGATTGGTGTCATTTTCCATGAATATTGAAGGGTCACAAAGGGGGAAGGCCAAAGGTCATTTGGAAAGCTATAAATAAAGGCTTGAGAAGCCATTTGTAATATAAGAGATAGAGGCCGATTTGATATTGTAATATCTAGCTTAGAAGAGCAATTGTGAGAGATGAATATGATTTGTATTTATTATATCTAGCTTAGAAGAGCAAAGGTGAGAGAGAGGAAGGAGATGTTGTATTTATCTATCATTTGTTGAGATAAAAACATTGAGAGATAGGTGTGTGGTATACATAAAGGGGTTGGTGATCCTGTGGGTTGGTGCTCATGAATTGTTGTTGGGTTGGTGCTCAACAAAGGGGTTGGTGCTCTTGTGGGTTGGTGATCATGAATAGTAGCTGGGTTGGTGCTCAACAAAGGGGTTTGAATCTCTTGTGGGTTGGTGTTCATGAATTGTAGCTGGTTTGGTGCTTGGCAAAGAGGTATGGTGCTCCTGTGGGTTTTTTCTCATGAATATACTTGAAATTTTTCTATGTGGTTTTTACCACATTGGGTTTCCACGTTATATCTAGTGGCTCTCTTTATTTTGTGTGATGTTTATTGTTTGAGTTTTATTGCATATCTTTAATGTTTGATTAAGTGGAGTTTGATAAAGGGAAAGTTTTATAAGACATATAATATATTGATTCACCCCCCCTCTTAGTATATTCGATGCTTGACAATTGGTATCAGATCAGGTTCCTTCAGAAAGGGTGTAACAGCTTAAAGGTAGATCAAGGAAAAGCACAAGATGGCCAAGCAGCTAAAGAAGGAGAATCAAGAGTTAAAATCTACGGTTGAGGCTCTTAAGGGAAAGGTGTGTATCTTGGATTCTAAGTTGGCTATAGAAGTAAAAGAATATAAGATATTTATTCAAGATATTAAGAATTAGTTAGAGGTTGCAAATTCAATTTTAACATCAAAATAAGAAGAGTGTAATCATTTGAAGGATGAGTTATGTTCTTTAAAGGATAATCATGAGAAGCTTATAATCAAGGTTGAGAAAGATCATGAAATATTGGTCCAAGGAAAGAAGGATACAGGTCTTGAAGGCAAGTCAAAGAAGCTAATCAGGTAACCCAATGCTTTCAAGTTTTCAAATTCTTTTCATGGCTATTATTTTATTTGTCATTATGTTGGTCATAGGGCAAGAGACTGTATGAGGAAAAGCAATCAGTCAAAGGGAGATCTCAATCACATTCAAGAAAAAGGTATGAGAAATATTATTTGCTTTTGTTGTCATGAGGTTGGCCATATTGCTAGATTATGTCAAAATAAAGAAAATAGATATTCAAAGTATGTCAAAGGATATAGAGCCCCTAGAAAATATGAGAAAAGACAAATTTAGGTTTGGAGACCTAAAGTAGTAAAGGTTGATCAAGTTGAGTTCAAGAATGAAAATGAATTACTTGCTATAGTAGATAAAGAATCAGATAAGAAGGATTGTGTAGAATCTCTTATTACATTTGAGCATGAGCTTTGTCAAGATAAGATAGTTGCAAAATTTGAGAAAAAGAAAAACATCATAAATGATAAGTTTATTAATTCAAAAAGGTTAGACATGCTTAAATAGATTCTAAAATAAAAACACAAGAAGATCAAGGAAGAAATAGAGGAGATGTGGGAATCTCTTGGGATTTATTTCTAGAACCCTATTGTGTGGGGTGTCTCTTCTAGGCTTCAAAGAGACTTTTAAGAAAAATTGAAGCATGGTGGATGATATTAGGTCTTGGATATGTTGCATGACAATAAGGTGAGTTGGTAGATTAACTTGTATATCTTTTGAGGGAATATATTTTTGAAGAAAATTTTGCATCAGTATTATGGTTTGAGGTTATTAGAATGATTCTTACATATGTAGTTTTTCAAATGATTATGGTCATAAGAAATTAGAATGTTGAAAAAGAGCTAATAGTTTTAGAAAGAAGGAAAAGGATGCTCATGCAGATTCAATCAATGAGGATCAGAGTTTCAAAGCTCCATTCATTAGGAAGAAGGTTCAGACATGTTCATGGTAGAAGAAACAACTTGAAGATTCTATGTTGGTACAAACAACTTTGCATGTAAGAAATAAAGATTAGACATGGTTTGTTGATAGCAGATGTTCAAGGCATATGATAAGAGATAAGTGTAAAGAAGATCAATGGTGGCATAATGAAATTTGAAGATAAAACCACTACCAAGATAGCTGAAAAAGGTATTTTAAATTTGGTATTAGTAGAACCAAAGCTAAGCATGTTTTGTAAGCATGATCTATTGAGTTTAAGTCAAATATGTGTTCAAGGATACACCTTAAAGTTTCATGCAGAAGGTTGTGAGATTAGAAGAAAATATTCAAATGAGTTGATTACAAATTCTCAAAGGATAGGTAAAGATTTATATGCATTATCAGATATCTTCTCAAAGATCAGTGAGATGAGTTGGGAATAATTTTTATTACTTCCTACCATTGATGTTCAGCATCAATTGAGGGGGAGCTACGTGTTAACTCTAGGTAGGCCCTTTGCCATCGATGTCAAAGGGGGAGAATAATAGGTACAGGTTGCTACAATAAGGGGGAGTTACTATATGTTTTTAGATGATAGTATGTGCAAGTGACAGGTTTTGGCAATTTTAGGATTGAGGTTGCCATCAATGACAAGGGGGAGATTGTTGGAAATATTGTCATTGATGTCAAAGGTCTAGTATTATTGGTGATAAATGCCCCATTGCATTTAATGTTATTTGTAATAAATATATCTTGGCTAATATGAGTTAATATTTATTTAATATTAATGAATATATTTTTAATTTCATATGAGACAAAGAAGGGCCCATGGAGAAGTCAAAGAGCCATGGGGTAAAGACAAAAGAAGGATGGGATGCATTTTCCCATGAAGAGTCATCTTGGGGAATACCAAGAGTCACCAAGTGAAGACAAAAAAATAAGGGCACAATTTCTCATGAAGGGACACTTTGAGGAATACGAAAAGTCACCAAAGATAAGGACAAAAGTTGGAAGGACATTTTTAGTCATGAACGGTCACCACATGACTTTTCAAAGGATTGAATATGAAGGGTCATCCAAGATTCGTGCCAATTTCCATGAGGATTGAAGGGTCACAAAGGGGGAAGGCCAAAGGTCATTTGGAAAGCTATAAATAAAGGCTTGAGAAGCCATTTGTAATATGAGAGATAGAGGTTGATTTGATATTATAATATCTATCTTAGAGGAACAATTGTGAGAGATGAATATGATTTTTATTTGTTATATCTAGCTTAGAAGAGCAAAGGTGAGACAGAGGAAGGAGATGTTGTATTGATCTATCATTTGTTAAGATAACAACATTGAGAGATAGGTGTGTGGCATACACAAAGGGTTTGGTGCTCCTGTGGGTTGGTGCTCATGAATTGTTACTGGGTTGGTGCTCGGTAAAGGGGTTGGTGCTCCTATGGGTTGGTGTTCATGAATAGTAGCTACGTTGGTGCTTGGCAAAGGGGTTTGAAGATCCTGTGGGTTGGTGCTCACGAATTGTAGCTGGGTTGGTACTCGACAAAGGGGTATGGTGCTCCTATGGGTTTATTCTCATGAATATACTTGAGATTGTTCTCTGTGGTTTTTCCCACATTGGGTTTCCACGTTATATTTTGTCTCTCTCTATTTTATGTGATGTTTATTGTTTGAGTTTTATTGCATATCTTGAATGTTTGATTAAGTGGAATTTGATCAAGGGAAAGTTTTATAAGACATATAACATACTGATTCACCCCCCCTCTCCATATATTCCATGCTTACAATTTGATCACCCATATTTCCTTAATTTTTAGTTTCTTTCTATTTTAGTTAGCTAGTTCATGTATTTTGGACCTTTAAGAGGCCATAACTTTTGACTAGTAACTCTAATTTGCATGTTGTCTTTTTAAAAAATATATATTTTTAGATTATATATCTATCAGAGTCATTAAATTTTAAAAATTCAAAATGAAAAATTATAGCCTCATTTACTCCTTGGACACATTTTCAATTAAAACCAATGTCCAATTTTCCATTGCTTGTTTGGACACATTTTTGGTAAAGTTTGACATCCATTATGTGATAGTGCACAATTTTCATATTTTTGTATGTGTTTTTGAATTTTACTTATATTTTTTAAATGCACATTTCATTTATATACTTAAACACACTTATATTTCATTGTCATTCCAAACTTGAAAAATGTCTAGTTCAAGACTACATTTTTGTGCTCCCTAACACACAATTGCATTGTGGTGATAATTGTGCAGCATGGAAAACAAAAGTATAAACACATCTAGAGTTTTAATATATTTTGTCAATAGTTGAAGGCACATGGGTTAGACATGTAACATATGTTTATCAATAAAAAAAATATGACAAGGCTAATAAGAAGGCTAAGTTGATAATAATGTTTGGTGTTTTAGATAAGGTACAACCTCATATCCATAGTGTTACAACTACAAAATATGCATGGGATAAGCTTAAAATTGTTTATAAGGCTAAGAATCAAAATTGAATCTTGCATCTTTAGAGCCAATTACACACTCTTAAGCTCAAATAAGATGAAAAATTAGAAGCATTACTTAGAAGAGTTACAACTTTATGGGCTTCACTTCAATCTTTGGGTAAACTGGTGATAGATGACTCTTTAGTCCCTATAGTCCTTAGAGCACTACCCATGGCATATAGGATCTTTGTGACCACATTAAATGTCACAAGACAAAAACTAACCTTTGAGGTATTGGTTAATTTGTTGCAATAAGAAGTTATTCATAATTCAGAGGAAGTAGATGATGAGCATACACTCACATCAAATTAGAAGGGAAAGAAACCCATGAAGGGTCCAAAAAAATCTCTAAAGTAGAATAATCAACATAACCAACAAGGGAACAATTCAAATTTTCTTAAAGTAAGTCAAATTTGTGTAAAATAAGGACATGACTTGAAACATTATTGGTACAACACATTTCAATAGGGCTCATCAAGTAAGAAGTCATCTTTCAACAAGTCACCACAAGCTTAAAAAAAGCAACCACAACAACAAAATAATTATAAACATAAACAACATGTCAATATTGTTTAAGATAATGTTTTTTATAATGAGTAATATGGTTTAGCTACTTAATCACATGGGTCTACCCATCATCTAAGGGCAGTTTGATATGTTGATTTGGGAGTAACCCGACACAAGATAAGAGGAAAAGACTAGTTTTATACTTTGACATAATCAAAATCAAAGGGAAATGTATCACTTGGAGATGATACCTCATATATGGTACAGGGTAGTGGTGACATCAAACTTTAACTTGGAAATAGAAATTGTAACATTTCAAATGTTTTATATGTTCCAAGTCTTATAAAAAATCTATTATCTATTAATCAGCTACTTGAAAAGAATCTCATGGTTGAATTTGATCATCAAAATGGTAAATTTTTTTGAAATATCAAAGACAAATCTAGGCATGTCAAAGTGATTGCCAAAACTTTTAACACTGGCAAAATGTTTCAGCTTGATCTTGTTCAAATGATCATCAAGCACTTATGGTTAAAGATACAAAATTAGGCAATTTATGGCATAGAAGATATGGTCACTTGAGTTATGGATATTTGGTTCAATTGAGAAAACAAGATGTGGTTCATGGTCTTCCCAAACTCAAGTAATCTTCTGATATATGTACTAGTTGCTTAGTAGGAAAATAAAGAAGAGATCCCTTTGGAAAGATTGAGTATTGGTCACTTGGTAAGTTGGACTTGGTGCACACTGATCTTTATAGACATTTTACTCTCAATCTCAAAGGGTAAAATTATTAGATTTTTTTTATGATTACTCACGAAAAATATGGGTATATTTATTTAAGACTAAGGATCAAGCTTTTCAAGTATTAAAAGAATTCAAGGTCACTGGTGAAAATGAAACTAGTAGGAAAATAAAGACCCTCCACTCAAATTTTTTCTGGAGGGAATACACCAATAAATAATTCTCAGCCTGTCTCAATGTGAATTGAATCAATCATCAATTGATAGCTCCATATTCACCTCAATAGAATGGAGTTGTAGAATAGTGTAACAAATTCACTATGGAAATGTTTCATAGCATGGTTGAGGATGAAAAATTGCCTAATGCATATTGGGTAGAAGCTTGTCATACTATAGTCTACTTGTTGAATAGGTCACACAGTAAAGCTCATGATGGAATCACACCACATGATGGTTGGATAGGGAATAAACCAAAGGTAACTCACCTTAAATTTTTTGGTTACAAAGCATATATGCATGTTCCAAATCATAAAATTAAGAAGTTGGATAAGAAAATAAAGGAATGTATTTTTGTGGGCTATAATAAACAATCAAAGGCAATCTAGGATTTCTTGTCATCAATAGAAGCTACATGATCTGCATCCATGTATCTTATCAAGAAGAATTTATCATTCTTCTTGTACTCTAGGCCATACTCAACTAAAGGATACATCACATTCTTTTAGGACTTCCATAGAGGTTATCTAGAATTCAAGGCCATAGGTGAAAATGATAAAATTTACTTTAAAGATACTCAACTAAAGGATACATCACATTTTTGTAGGAATTCAAGGCCACATGTGAAAATGAAATTAGTAGGAAAATAGAGACCCTCCACTCAAATTTTTTTGGGGGGGAATACACTAGTAAATAATTCTCAACCTATCTCAGTGTGAATGGAATCAATCATCAATTGATAGCTCCATATTCACCTCAATAGAATGGAGCTACAGAATAGTGTAACAAATTCACTATGGAAATTTTTCATAGCATGGTTGAGGATGAAAAATTGCCTAATACATATTGGGTAGAAGCTTGTCATACTATAGTCTACTTGTTGAATAGGTCACCCACCAAAGCTACATGATCTGAATCCATGTATCTTATCAAGAATAATTTATCATTCTTCTTATACTCTAGGCCATACTCGACTAAAGGATACATCACATTCTTTTAGGAATTTATCAAATTTATCTTTTTAGGATTGGCATAAGAAAGAAGTTGGATAAGAAAATAAAGGAATGATATTTTTAGGATCTATTCCAATTTCATGGCAAAGTAAGAAGTAGAATTATGTTTTTAGATCTTCCATAGAGGTATAATATCATGCTATAGTAGGAGCTATCTATGAAGTGATATGGATACATCGCATATGTAAGAAGTAGAATTATGTTTTTATATCTTCCATAAGAGTTATAATATCATGCTATAGTAGAAGCTATATATGAAGTGATATGGATACATCACATTCTTTTAGGACTTGGATTTCTATAGACTCAACCTATAGTTTTGAATTGTGACAATCAGGGCATTCTACATCTTGCTCATAATCTAGTGTTTCATGAGAGAACCAAACATATAGAGGTTTAGATTAATTTAATATGAAAACATGTTTAGAAACACAACACAAAAATCCAATATTTCCACACTCAATATTAGTGTGCAGATATCTTCATGAAGTCAATTACACGTGATAAGTTTGGGGCATTCAGGAGTTCTCTCTCCTCTTCTCTTCAAGATATGATCAATTAAGGGGAGGAATGTTAGAATAATTAATTAATTATAGTTATACTCAAATAAATTTCTCAAGGTTCTATTATCCTTTTATTGACATAGGTTAGTTATTTGGGGTATTTTCTAGTTGTGATTAGTTGTAATCTCCTATAGATTAAGAGATCTAATCTCTTTTAGTATTATATAAATAATCACCTCTTGTAGTGATTTTATTAATTTAGATAATTAAATTAATTAAATTTATTATATATTTCATAAATCACCTTTATTAGACCTATAAAAAGTCATCATACCTTTTCATGATGTCATATTTTCTTGATAGGGTCTAGAAGTGTCTTTTGGTGATATAGGTCTTATAGGCCTAAAATAGGCTTTTAGGCCTAATTTTGGTGTTGGAGGTTTGAGTGACCTATAGATGAATTCGGAATGTAAAAACATCACTAAAACCCTCATTTATACCTGATCTTAATGTATATTTTCATCTTTAAATGTTCAAACTGCCCATAACTCTTTATCTCACTACACTAGGGTTTCTTGGCAATTAAGCCTATGTAACCCTTAGGGTTGGGTTTGGTGATTTTATTTTTTTAACATAAGATTATAAATAAAATTACACCTTAAAAAAACTTTTAATATATATATAAATTATATTATACTTCAAATAAACCATGAAACAAGGAAAAAGGTTAAGACTATGCACACAGGCATATTTTTAGATCTTTCTCCCTTAACTAGCCCTCAAGGTCATATTTTTATGAAACCATGAGTATTATCACTATTATAAGGTGTTTTTAGACTAAAAATAATGATTAAATTATTAAAAAACTTATCATGAAGTTGAAAACCTCTATCAAACTCATAAAATCTAAAATAGGCCTCATAGTCTCAATTATGACTGTCAATAGACTATATGAGGTCTGTGACAAAATAGTGAACATTTAAACCATTAGTGTGACCTATAATAGTAAGTAATAAGATTTATATATTCACAATAACCATTTATACCAATTTTTAAGGCATAATTACACTTGTAGATGCCTCTAAATGAAAAATTCTCTCAAAATTGGCTTCTTATGTTGACTATGACTATACTTTTCCCTTAGGTAAAACTATTCCGACTATGTTCTGACCCTTTTCATGTTTTTAAAACATTTTATAAGTGATTATATATGTTTTATGTCATTTTTTACATCATCCTCACTGATAAATTTTCCTTAACATACTAACAATCCTTTTTCATTTATTACAAATGAGGGTTGCTTTAGAGGTGCACATAGTAGCTTCTTTGACTATGTTTTAATGCTTCTAGGTTATTCACATGTTTATTAGGATATTATCAATCATTTAAATATTATTAAGGGTTTAAATATGTTTTAACCATCATTAATATGTCCTTACCAACATTGTTAGTCTACCTCTTACCCTCTTTTCAAACTATAGTACTCAGAAATAGTAGGTTGTCTTAACAAGGTTGACTAAGTTTTGACCATGGTTGTATGTGGTAATTTCAAGGTTTATCTTGGATATATACTTTATTGGATAAATATTTTATATACCCTGACCTATTAGACATTTGCATTATTCTAGGAAACTTCTATTTGATTATGGAACTCCTCCATAGACTATTCTACCCTCATCCTCTCACAATCTTGGAGATAGATTTATCCTGAGAAGGTTGTAGGTGATGTTTTATGAGGTGCATGAATATTACATTTTAAAATTTAACCTCATTTTTTATATTAATAACCATCTTAAGTTATTTTCAAACATGTCAAAAACCTTATTGAACCTAAATAACATGGAAACACCCCACAATCTTGATTTGATCTATCACTAGCATACTTGAAGATTCTTCAAAATCTATTGTAGATGGAGTTTCATATGAAATATTTTATAAATTGTTATATATATCCTAAATTTCTGAATTTTATCAAAATTTCATACCCACCACCTTGAAATACTATTACCTCCATAGTCATTACTCCATTTTTTGAACAATGGAACTTTCATCATTATAAGTTTGATTATGTATGAAAATTAGGCCCTTGTATGGTCTATTCATAGTTTCTAGGCATTGAAACATACCAAAATACATCTTATCATTTAAATTTAATGTTATAATATTTATTTTATTAATTTATTATCTTGACTCTCTCCTCATAGTCTTGATTTGTCCTTATTTGCATCTTTGATCTCACCTCTTCATACTCTGGTTGTAGATGGTCATTACTATGTTACTTGTATAGACTAAGACAATATTGGATGTTAAAAGTTCCTAATTAAACATTTTCACCTTGTATGACTATGATTTTATTCTCTTTTAGAGAGTGTAAACTTTATTTCTCAGTCATCAATCCACATACCTTTCTTCAAATTGACTTTAACAAGACACTAGATGTTCATTAACCTTGGCTATAGATGGAGGTTGGTTGTGCGTATGATATACAATAGCCCTATAACTCTAATAATCTTCCTTGATCTATTTATATTTGGTGGATAATGAATCCTACCATAATATGGTTTGAAATTGAGAAGAAATAAGGAAACCCAAGTTACCTTAACTTTCACAAAGTTACCTTAAAAACTACAAACAAGGAAAACTTTCAAGCTATTTCTCTCTCTTTCATTCTTCTCATGACTAGATTGTAATAGGTTTCCTTTATTTATTTTATTTACTAACCTCTATCCTAGTGTCATTGAACCTACATTGATATGACTAACATGGTGCATTAGATATCTTTTACATATTGAGGTGAGGCTTTGACTACTATAGGTGATCATTTTCACTAAAGAAACTCATCATCTTTTGTTTACTAAGGATTTTGAGAATATGTTGACTATATTTCACCATATAGTGTTAATTTTAATTCCTTTCATGATGTAGATAGGTCAAATGAAGTGTCCTATTATCTCTAAATGTTCATTACCACTCTTTTTTTATCATGACATACACATGCTTGATTAGATCTTCTAAGCATATAAGACTTGATTGGTGTTTTAGATCTTAAGAGTGTCATAAGAATTTTAAATTATATAAAGATGTCAATTATGAATTTTTAGAAATATGAAGGATATAAATGGATAATGACATAAATAAGACCTAAAAAAAATGTCATGAAGAGTCTTGAAAACCATAAATAAACCTTAGAAGCATACAATTTATACAAACTACCTATAGACTGTAGAATTGGCATTCAATTGTATTTTTTAGATCCATGTACGTTAGACATGTTTAAATTAGTTTAATAATTCCATGGAATGATGGCTCATTCTACTAACATACTCCACAAACTTGATTATTTTATCATGATGCCTAGATGAGGAGAAATCTCAAAAAACTAGTTACTTGTTTGAATAAAGAAGGAATAATGAGTGACTTATATTATTAAGGACGATTCATAAATGGGAGAGAGAGAGAGAGAGAGAGAGAGAGAGAGAGAGAGAGAGAGAGAGAGAGAGGGAGAGAGAGGGAGAGAGAGAGAGAGAGGAGAGAGAGAGAGAGAGAGAGAGAGAGAGAGAGAGAGAGAGAGAGAGAGAGAGAGAGAGAGAGAGAGAGAGAGAGAGAGAGAGAGAGAGAGAGAGAGAGAGAGAGAGAATGAGAAAAAAATTTCATAGATGGAAGATATCTGAGACCCTTCCTCTACCGAAAATTGTAGACCTTGATTTTTTCTCTCATGGTCATACCGTCTACAAACCTGAAGGGCTCTTTTGATGTGAAAAGGAGATAGGTGAATGAAGGGAACCAATTTTCGGCATGTTTTAGATATTGTTTCCATGAATATTTTGTGGAACACCTATGATAACTCCACCCTAAATCTCATGATCTCTAATATATGAAAAAGGTTATACAAGCTCATACTTCTACATGAAAACACATGAAAAATGGCCTTTTCTTTGCATATTCTCCAAACTTAAAGCTTGGAACTACCAATTTATGGAAATATAATGAAAATAATGAGTAAATAGATATTTTATAATAATTAAAAGTATTTTTACATGAAAAAGGAGCAAATTTGGCACGTGGGAACTTGTAGAGGCCAAAACAACGTTTTAACTTGCATGAAGAGATGGATCCAAAACATAAGACTTTTGAATTAAGGTAATGATGTAAATATGAAATTAATTTAAGGTATTTTGTATGATTTAATATCCATTTTAATCCAAATTTATAATTAAAATGCTTAAAACCTTCACTTTTAGTCAACATACTTATAGTAGACTACCATGTAGAGGCTTATAATAGTGCAATGAAAAGTTTCAAGTTATAAGGGGTGGAATTTATATTTGACAACATAAATTTACAATAGATTTTCGACAACTTATTATTGGTGGAATAAACAAATCCATTTATTTATATGAAGTGTTTAGGTATACACCATGTTAGACAACCCATTGACTGATCTTAACTCCTAAAAATGCAATATCATTATCTAAAATGATGTGGATGGAACACCAAACATTATAATAAAAGATTCATATAAATCTAGCACACTAGATTCATTTAATTCTTTCAAATCCACTACCTCCATCCATCTGGTGAAGTAAAATGTGGTAGTAAGGATCCACTTATTTCCTAAGATTAAAGATAGATTGATGAGGCTAATGAATTCTAAACCCCATTGGACAAAGGGTTGATCCATTGATATTATTTGAAGAGGTAAGGCAATAAATCTTTATTTTCTTATAAACATTGCACATTGATTGCACTTTCTTACCTGATCATGGAAATATCTAAATATTCTTGGCCAATAATACCCATCCTTTATGATATTAAGGGATGTTGTCCTTTATGAGAAGTGACCTCCACCTTGTCCATCACATAATTCCTTAAGAAATATTTCTAATTGGTTTGTCTCTATGTACCTCAACAAAATTCCATTGATATACTTCATAAAAAACACTTCATCAACAAGGATAAAAATAATGGAGTGCAATCTAAAATACCTTCTCTTTGATGCACTTACATTTTGAGGATAAAAAAAGATCTTGGAGGTACCTTGCCATGCCTTATGACCAAATTGATGATGATTTATGATCAACTATAATTTATTCATCATTCAGTACTATAACTAACTATTTATTCTCTTTCAAATCTTGGGATAGGTGTCACACAATCCTTAAACTATAATAATCTTATTCACCTTTATCTAAACACCATAATCCATCACTCTTGTTATCCAACATACCCTCTTCTCACTTATGTCTTTGTTATACTTGATAGGATGAGTAACCATTATATAGATCATGTTATTAGATAGAAAATGTTTAAATTTATTAAGACATTTGATTATTTAAATTACATGTTTTTATACATAGGTTTACCTTGTCTCATATTCTTCCAAACCTTGACTAAATAATGTTATGGGTTTCTCCAAGGCTTCTTAATTTTTTTTCCTGAGTATACTTGAAATTGTGTCCACATTAGAATATGCATACAAGATAAAATCCCTTAAAAAATAAGGATTAATGAGAGTAGGAGCACTAGTTATTTATTTTTTGATATCTTCAAAATTTCTCATGCCCTCCTTAGTATAACTGTATTTTTTATTTTTCTTAAGCATGGTTGTAAGTGGATTTTAAAAAGTTAAGAAATTATATATGTATCTCCTTATAAAATTTATTTTGCCAAGAAAACTTTGTAATTCCTTCTTATGCTTAGGCAAAGATAATTCAAGAATAAATTCTATCCGCTCAAGATTAATGCTCAAACCATGCTTAGAAATAACATGTCCAAGTAGTTTACCTTCATTTATTATAAACACACATTTTTTGGGGTTAAGTTACACACCAAATTGTCTACATCTCTCAAACACCTCCTTGAGAAGAAGCATGTGCTCATTTGCATTCTTTGAAAATATAGTAATGGCATCCAAGTATACAAGGACAAACTTGTTAATTAGACCTTGAAATGGCATATCCATGTATCTTTGGAAAATTTATCTAACATTGGACAATCTAAATGGCATTTTATTGTATTCAAAAGTGCCCCACTTGATGATGAAGGCTATCTTAAACTGATCTTCCTTCTTGATAAGTATCTAGTTATATCCACTATAACCATCCAATAATGAGAACCTTTGTAAACCATCTACTAGTTGAAATGTTTGTTCCCTTGATGGTAATAGATAATTATATTTAAGAGAGGCCTTGTTCAACTCATACAAATCTACACAAAGTCTGATTTATCCATTTTTCTTCCTCACAAGAACAAGGTTTGACACCCAAGTAGAATGATTGATGGAGAGAATGATGGTTGATTCAATCATCTTATAAAGTTTAGTTCTCATCAAAGGCTCAAGTTTTAGATTGATTGTCTTTTCTTATCTTATTGGTTTTGTATCATCCTCTAACTCAATGGTGTATTGAGCTAAACTTAGATCAAATCCCTTCAAATCACTATACTGCCATGCAAATACATCAACAAAATCTTTACATAAATCAACAAATGACTCCTTTCATGATGGATATCATAATTTACCAAGTTTTAAAGTATTTCCATCTACTATCTCAGCATTAGCATAGTGTTCTTCTTTGTTAGGAAATTAATACTTCTCTATCCTTACCTCATCATCTATATTGAATATGTTCTCTACACTGAAAAGACCTTTGGAAAGCTTATTGGACTTGAGTTGGACAATCTAATCACCATATTGTTGCAAGAGCTTTGACTTACTTCTAAAAGGGAATTCAACCTCCTCTTGCAAGAATGAAATAATCTAGTTATCATCTTTAAAAACTTGATAGTTATCATGATTGTCAAGAATAGAAGTCCTCACCATAATCCTTATATGTGACTATTTTTTATCATTCCTTACATTAGTTGGAATGTTAAACTGAGTTCCTATGGTATCCAACCTATCTACACGTTTATTTTCCTCTCTAGGCACTATTCAGATATCAAAAACATCAAAACCCTCAAGGAGATCCAAAATTATATGTTTATAATTCCTTAGTAAATATTTATTTCATACATTCATCCCTCTAACTTGGTGAACCACAAGTTCACTATCACAAAAATCTTGTAATAGGTTGATTCCCATATCATAGCCCATTACAAACCATGGACTATAGCCTCATACTCTTCTACATTATTAGAACATCCAAACCAAAACTTAATATTAGAATAATACCATTGTTTAGTGGGTTATATATGCATCATTCCATCTCTAGTACCATTATTGTTCCTTAAACCATCAAAGTTACCAAAGACCATCATTTGATTCATCTTCCTTGACTATAGCTATAATTTGTGCATCATTATCATGAAAATAATAGACACCAAGTCCTTCTATCAATTTTAAAGAATTTTTGTGAAATTTGGAATCCCATTCATCAAGAAATAAATTAGGATCTGCTTCAAGAGGTGAGTTGGCTTTTACTTCACTAGCTTGTTCTACCTCATCTAAGATGACATAGTTTGTATTCATAACACTTGGACTGTAAAGTTCCAAATAAAATCATGAAATAGGTTCAGATTGAATTATGACCTTGGTTGCATAGATTTTTCTAAACATGATATAATTCCAATTAGTTTATAGGTAACCAACTATATTTGATATGAAATCTCGTGACAAACACATGGAAAAATATGGAGGAAGGTCCACCACCACTACATCATGTTGAATGGTTAAATTTGGGAAATAATGTAAAGTTAATTTTAGGTTCTTAATCATTCCTATAATTTTATTTGGGTAACCATTAAGATTCAAAAAAATCTTTAGTGTCTATCTCATACACCAAACCCAACTTGTTTACAATCTGCTTAAGCATACCTATACTACTACCTCTATTATCAACCATACAATTATGGACTAAGGTGTTGCCAACAATTAAATAAATATAAAATGGAGGTGTCTTATTAATTTTTACCTCATATTTATTAAATTTTACCTCCTTGAGTACCTACTATACTTGTTGTTTCATTGGTTGATATGAATTGGCCTAAACTACACTCTCCTTCTCAATTGGTTTTATAGTCAACTTAAGGAATAGAAGCTCTTGAAAAAGCATGCATATTTTCCTTAGGATTGCAAAAGAATCCCAAATAATCATGATTATATTATACTTATTCATATGATAAACAATAATGAAAGGATATCCACCCATCTTTGGTTGCACTCTTGGAGCAAGTGGATGATCTTGCACTTGAAATACTTGGTGAGTTTTTACAACCTCCATATTCTAATTTTTATGAGGTGTTGGGATAGAAATCTAATTAGTATCACCATTTGTAATAATACGAGGAATTTTTGGAATATGACCCACCTCTTGAGTCTCATTAATGGCCCTTTTATTATCTTTAGTGATAGTTGTAACCACACTGTTTGAATCACTAGAGTCACCAACCTGATTAAAAGCCACATGATCATCAATTTATAAAGGTTAAATAAGGTTTCCCTTGTCCATGATGAGATTTTACTTTTTTTTCTAATCCTTATTGCATTAATTTTTTTGAAGAGAAGCCTCTTATTGGGTCATTTGAGGAATAACCATAGTTTGAGCCACTAAGGTTTGATTATGCATATCATTTGGATTAGATGGATACCAACCCAACTCTAACATCATGTTGTTTTGTGTTGGTATAGATATAGTGGATTTAAATTAATAAGGATCATTTGTATCAAATACAACATAAGTGTCAGGACCTGAAAGCACCATTGATTACCAAGCAACTTAATATGCGGAATTAAACCAGAAGTAATAAGTAACTAGAATTCAGAAATAACACAAAATATGAGAGACAATACCCAATTATATTAATACTCTTCCAAAAAAGAATTACAAATGAAGAGATGCCACACTCTTCCCACCTTATAGGCTTCCCACACCAAGTGTTTAGTAATTCACCTTCAAGAGCTCACTCTCTTAATTACGGTCCCAACACACAACTCAAACACAGAGTTGGTGTTCACCTCCACTAGCCAGTAACAACACCACTAGTCAACCAGTCAATAACAATACTGCCAGTACATTGAGTATAAAAAAATACTCAATTGAGTACACAATGCACTCTAAGTAGATCTCCCATGAACTTGCAACAACTTGCAACTCAAATGATCTTACTTTGGAAGGATCTACCTTACCTTCCTCTTTGCTCTCCAATCGAGTACACACCGTACTCCAAGTAGATCCCACCTAATCTTGCTCCCTATTGTGTTTCTATCACCTTGATCCTGTTACCACCTACAGATCAACCTGGTTCTACATAATTGCAAACCTTAGACCTCACACACACTTACACCTATAGATCAATGATCTTACTTACCATGCAGATCTCTAAACATGGCCTTGCACACCTATTGACCAAGATCCTACATACATGAAGAATCCCTCTAATTCTCCAAACCACCACCCATACTTGGCACTGTGGCACTAGGAGGAACACACCTTGCTCTCTTCACTCTGAAGGAGCTAATTTTTGCTCTCTTACTCTCTAGCACAAATTACAATATTGCCCATGAGTCGATTATATAGATCTCATGCAAAAAATAATTAGACATCTAATTAAAATAATTAGATCCATAGCTCAAGACTATAATTAGCCTTCTTGCATGCACACAACTAGTTTGTTAACTAACTGTTCATGCAACTGATAGTTCTAGAACCACACAAGTGATCGACATCAGTCCCTGTCTGCCTGGAGGTGACCAATGTCAGCTGATCTCTGACCGTCATCGACAACTTCTTATCTCCACCTGACCGATGTCAGTTGGATTGACTGACATTGGTGACTGTGACACTTAGCACCCTCCTCTAATGTCTACATCAGTGAAGCTTTTAGCTCCACAACCTAACAATCTCCCACTTGGAGATAAATAGCTACACTGTACTTATACCTATACACTATCTAATCTATTTCCTAGCTTGTATCCCTCTTCAAGCTCAATCTTGAATACCACCCATCACACAACCTGTGGTGCACCTCCTGTCATCCAAGTAACCTTCCACATTTGAACCTACAAATCCATGTAGTGAAGTCTTGACCCTACATAACATGTATACCTGCTACTGGTCCCTCTCAAATACCTGAGAACCCACTTCCCTGAATTGGCTCCTAACTCTTTGACAGCGCTCACTGCTGGGGAAAACTTAGGCCTATACCAGACCTCATGTGATTTCAGACACTAAACTATCTAGCCCTTGGTGTGCTCCATTTTTGCATCCTGTGTATTGAACCTCACTAACACTTGATTCACATTAGCTCCCACTGGAGACAAAATCAACCTATGATCTTCCATGTCTCTCATGCCAAAGAATTTCTTTGCTCCAAATTCCTCATGACATGCCACTGAACTAACCTTACCCTTAGCTCAGTAAAACCCTGTATGTCTGAACCTGCACCAAGCATACCATCCACATACAGTAATAGGATAATGTTGTGACCATCATCCATCTAGTAAGACAAACACAATGGTTATACTGACATTGACTAAAGCCCTACTTTGTCATCCACCTGGTACCACTTGTCAGCTCTGTACCACTATCCTATAGCTTGCTCAAGACCATATGACCTAGCCTTCATACCAAATCTCCTATTTGGGTTTGCATCCTATTCATGCCATGCTCCCACTATTTCCTGGATCCTTCTTGCTCTGTAGTGAGCAATGAGTATAAAGAAGAGGAACAATGAATTTGAGGCTTACTTACCCTTTTAGTCCTCCATATGGGTGTTTGAGACTCCTTGACAGCTTGCTGTCTACCCAAATTTTGTTACAGTGATCGACCTCGATCACCACACAATCTGTATCCGACCGATGTCAGTTCCATGCGACTATCCTTTTTACTAATGCTAGTTTTCTGACCAATGTCAGTCTTACCTAGTCACCAACGTCAGTTCCGTGACTAATGCTAGCAACCACCCTACCCAACACCACCAGCTCTAGTTTACACATGACTAACATTGGCACCTATCTATTCAACACCGGTTCCCCTTGACTGATGCTGGTAACTGTGTTCACTTGTGAGTGATGACTTTTTACCCATGAGATCTCCATGGATCAAAACCCTATCCAAACCACCCTACTCAGAGATGTCTAGCCTTCTCCACTGATCTCTATTCATCATCTCCTCCAAGAACACTAAGGCTTTCTAGTTCTTAAGTTTATCAAATACATCAGTCTTTCTTTTCCTGCAATAAATCTAATCCTTTCTTGTAGCATCCCACTGCTCACAGAAATCTCGGTCTATGCTCTCCAAAGCTGAACTCTTACCATTTAAATTAAGAACATCCATTCCCTTCTCACTTATGTGACCAAGCCTATAAAGCCACACCTGTGCAACAGAAGTGGAATCAGTACTACAAGCAAGTAGATAAAGAGTACCTATTTTCTTACCACATGCTAATTCAAGTGCATCCTTGGTAACATTCCAAGAATCCACTGTGAGAGTTCCTATGCATCTCTCATCACCCAACTTTCCTAAAGAAATTAGCTGCATCTCCAAGACTAGGACCTACATGACCTCCTTCAACACCCATGTGTTGGCCATCTGCAATTTCAACCACTC
Organism: Torreya grandis; assembly: GCA_037957365.1. NCBI lineage: Eukaryota > Viridiplantae > Streptophyta > Pinopsida > Cupressales > Taxaceae > Torreya > Torreya grandis. The sequence continues at coordinate 220,000 of JARHVA010003761.1, read as the reverse complement.
TTCCCCTTTGCCAATACTATGACAAGGCTCACCAACCCCTCTAATTTAGGTTGTATGGAAAGAGGCAACAGAATCTATAAACTAAGATTTTACTTTATCCAAGAAACATCCTAGAGCATCTTATGCAATAACACCTGCAACATCTACTTCTTCAGTTCCTTCATGTTGATCTACTACCAACCAACAATATTTCTTTACCTACTCTTTCTTTCCATAACACCGTAATTGACCATTCATGCTTTTCAATTCCTCCATACTTAGTGTACTTTCTTCTACCATTTCTATACTCCCACTCAATTAGAAACCCCTGAGAGTGACCTGTAATCAAACACAAACATGCTCCCTACAACCTTAGCTCTGATACCAACTGTTAGTGGTATCAAGCTATGAACCAACACCTTGGCTCTGATACCAATTGTCAAGACCTAAAAGCACCATTGATTACCAAGCAACTTAACATACGGAATTAAACCAGAAGTAACAAGTAACTAGAATTTAGAAATAACATAGAATATGAGAGACAATACCCAGTTGTATTAATACTCTTCCAAAAAAGAATTACAAATGAAGAGATGCCACACTCTTCCCACCTTTCAAGCTTCCCACACCAAGTGTTCAGTAATTCACCTTCAAGAGCTCACTCTCTAAATTACGGTCCCAACACACAACTCAAACATAGAGTTGGTGTTTACCTCCACCAGCCAGTAATAACACCACCAGTCAACCAGTCAGTAACAATACTACTAATACATCGAGTATACAAACATACTCAATCGAGTACACAACATGCTCCAAGTAGATCTCCCATGAACTTGCAACAACTTGCAACTCAAATGATCTTACTTTGGAAGGATCTACCTTGCCTTCCTCTTTGCTCTCTAATTGAGTACACACCATACTCTAAGTAGATCCCACCTGATCTTGCTCCCTATTGTGTTGCTGTCACCTTGATCCTGCTACCACCTACAGATCAACCTGGTTCTGCACACCTGCAAACCTTAGACCTCACACACACACACACACCTACAGATCAATGATCTTACTTACCATGCAAATCTCCAAATGTGGCCTTGCACACCTGTCAACCAAGATCCTACATACATGAAGAATCCCTCTGATTCTCCAAACCAGCACCCATACTTGGCATTGTGGCACTAGGAGGAACACACCTTGTTCTCTTCACTCTGAAGGAGCTAATTTTTGCTCTCTAACTCTCTAGCACAAATTACAATACAACCCATGAGTCTATTATATAGATCTCATGCAAACAATAATTAGACATCTAATTACAATAATTAGATCTATAGCTCAAGGCTATAATTAGCCTTCTTACATGTAAACAACTGGTTTGTTAACTAACTATTCATGCAATTGATAGTTCTAGAACCACATAGGTGACCAACGTCGGTCCTTGTCTGCCTAGGGGTGATCGACATCGACTGATCTCTTATCGTCATTGGTAGCTTCTTGTCTCCACCTGATGATGTCAGTTGCCCTAACCGATGCCGGTGACTATGACACTCAGCACCCTCCTCCAATGTCTACATCAGTGAAGCTTTTAGCTCCACAACCTAAAAATAAGGCTTGGCTTGTGTGATATCTCCTTGAGCTTGATATGAAGATCTTTTCTCTCAGAATCCTTAATAAGGAGGTTTACTATCTTTGAAAGGATGATAGGTAGGATTATTAGGTGCTTGGTAAGTCCTATTAGCTTGGTACTATTTCCTTTTCAACTAGACTATTATATATCCAAAGGATTGTAACATTCACTTGAGTTCTCCAATCTCACTTGATTGACTAGGAGGGGTTGTAACTTATGCTTGAGGGGCTAGAATTGGAGTCTTTAAAAGATATTGAGGGGTTGGAATTGGATGTGTTTCTATAAATATGGGCATATGAGGTTTAGGTGCCAAATTTCCATCTTGAATCAAATTATTTTTCTCTAATATCCACTTCATATACATCTAGAAGTGTAGTTTTACCCATAGACTAAATCATGACACTGGTATCAAAATATATATCTCTTATGAAATATAAAAAGGCATATCTAGAGATGGCCTAATCATAAGTGGTGTCTTATTCCATGTCATTTGAAACCTAAGATTAAAATTAGTCATGGAATTATGTGGATCCCTTTTATTGGTTATGAGATGTTTAATCAGGGATAAGTGATCAGATTTATCTTTAAAATACCTAGAAAAAAATTCACCTAAGTCATCCAGCAAAGAAATATAGTTCAAAGGAATGTTTCTATACCACTGTAATGATTTGTATTTTAAGGATGCGACAAGCAAATAGATAACAACATTATCTTGGACAACATTATGAAAAGAATAAACGTTGAATACATATTTAATGTGACCAATAGGTGTGTTTTGGACTTCTCCTAAGAAATAATATATGTTCTTAAGATCTGAAACTAGTATATCATCATACTGGGCAAGATTCATTGGGCTTCCTTTATTGAATGAGACAAACACCTAGTTCTTAGAAACAACCATTTGGATAGTGGGGATTGAATTTATTGCATAATGGGCTGATTAGGATATTGAAACAATTTCCTACGATAAGGTTTTATTATTATAAATATTTTTTATTTTATAATAATGAGAAAGCAATTTATCAAATTGAAAAGGAATACCTTTGCTTGAAGTTATTATGGTAAGCTTTGGCATGATACTTATGCTAATCTATTGTTAAAAATCCTTAAACCTAAAAGAATATCCTGATTCAAAGATGATGAATGTCTTATGATACTAAAAATGACTTTATCCAACTCTAAACTTCATCTATGCTAAGGAATACAGGTCCCACTAGGTGTGCCAAAAAATATTAGCAATTAAGAATGATTCCCTTATTAGAATGTGTGCCTCTTACCAGTCTTATTGAAATAATGGAATGTCTTCAAAGTGTGGGTGAATTTTTAGGTGGATATAATTTATATATATAGGTTTGGTTCCATTTATTTACTCACTAAATTTCATCCTAATTCTACTAACTAGTAATATTTTGACTAAGGGAAAGGGTAAAGGGATAATTCTTACACTTGAATTGATATGAAAAATTGAAATAAAGGTGATGTACCAATGTTTATGACCATTTTTTATTTAAATTAACACTCTTAAAAATATAAGGATCCTATGTAAATTCTATTCACTTTAGTTATATGGATTATACAATAGCATTTCCTATAAAGGAATTAACAACACTCACTCTTTACATGGAAGGAATGAAAGATTATTGAACTCACTTCCATGTTTAGACTATATTTGAACCTAGACAATTAATATCACCTATAGAAATTTTAATATGTTTTAATAAGGTAAAAAAACTATAGAATAAAATATGAAATATATTGATTCACTATGTTATATGAATGTAAATCACACATACACTTCACACAACAACTTGAAAATAGAGGAAACTAAATTCTTATTTATTCAAAAGGTGTAGTAAAAAAATTTGATAGCCTTTTAGAATTAAAAAACAAAGTGGTATGATAATTATATAAAAAAATATACAAATAGAAAAGATCAAGAGAGTAAGACAAAACAACCCCAAAATAGGGATGACTCACTTTATCTTCACACCCTTCAAATCCTACATAGTGTTTCCTAGATTCTCTCTCTCTTTCCTTTATAAAAATGGCTTAGGAGTTAGAGAGAGAATTTTTTGGGAATTTTTAATAAGTATTGATAATTTATTGGTCATGTTTGACCACTTGAAATGCCTAAATATTTGTTTGCATACCCTATATACTAGCTTGCATGTCTTCTTTGATGATTAAATCTTCTTTCATGAAAATAGGTCTTCAAGTATTCATTAATTCCTCCATTGAATACTTATTCTCATATATTTATGAGTTATATCCACCTTGATAGGGCTATTAAAAGTCTCTTAATGCATATTTAACCTTTTCACTTGGCTTGGCATAGGAGAAGGAGAAGGTCTTCTTAAGGTAGTTGATGACTCCTTCAAACATTTAAATTAAGTTATATATTAACCTTTTATATTCCTCTAAGTGGATTATAAGGTTATAATGAACCTTAAAAATCATGTTTAATAGCTCATATTTTTTGACTTGGTTGTTTGAGCACGTGAAGTCCTCCTCTTGCATTATGGTGTAGAAGGCGAGAAAACTTGATATTTCCTTGAAGAAATCAATTTTAATACATGTATGGATACTAAACACCAAAAATACCTAAAAAAATACAATTTGAGACATCAAATAGTATAAAATATATGTTTTTTCTCAAAAAGGTCTCATTTGGCCTCATTCCTTATAGCCCTCAAAATAGGTAAACCTCATTGTCTGTAAGAATGTATAGATAGTATTAGATAAATGACATATTTGAGGACCTAGTATCCCATTACAGATCCATGTCAAATTTTAGGACCTAAATCTAAGTTGAAATGTCCTTATTAGCCCATTTTCTCTCTTCAATTAAGCCTAATTAGGCCTCCTTGCCTAAAAATTGAGATTTTCCTCTATTGGCTTCCCACATGTGTGAATCACATAGGAAATATTTTATTCACTATCCAAATGATAATACCATATTCCATGTCAAATTTACATTTTTTATACCTTGTATGGATGGGTGAACCATAAAATGGCCAAAAACCCTAGTCTAGGTGCTTATATAGACTTCAGAGGCATTTGAAGTGTTTGGAAATATATTTTTAGGTTATAATGATTTTAATATGTTAATTTAGGTCTAAAAATCTATCTCAAAATTTAATCTCAAGAGGATATGCATTTATAATATTTTATACACCTGTAACCTCTTCTTTTAGCTTCTAAAACTGAGTTTTCTTCACTTTTTGACCAAGTATCCAACTTATAGAGATAATATAACTCCTTATGAGGGATAAATAGGTGTTTTTAATGATAAATAACATTTATTTAGTCTCAAAATACCTTTTTTCATGGTTTTAAACAATTTCATACCTTCTTCCTTTAAAAAACACCCACAACCATGCTTTTTAGCCTATTCTATACACCTATACTTACAACTATACTATCATGTACCATACTCAAATGATCATGGGACCTAAAAATTTCATAAAAATTCTTTATAGTTTTAATAATTCCATTTGGGTTATTTAAAAAATCAATATCCTTAATTGGGTCCTTTAAAAGGGTTTAGCAAGGGTTTAAGTATTTTAACATCTTAATAATGGTTCATAAAGAAAGGGGGTTAAACCAAAAACTAATCCTAATAGTTTCTATTATGGGTACCCCTATAACAACTTATATGGTCTTCAGTTATGATTCAAAATGCCATGAAATATTTGAGCATAAGAAGGTGACCTTTGATGGGTATACCATGCATTCTATGAGGTTTGAAGGAGAAAAAAGCCTAAAAGAGTACCTTTTTGGTTTGATTATGAGTTTTAATTAATTATTAAGATATATAACATATTTAATGTCCTTATCAATTATTTACATTATCATTTTTTCCCTTAATATTTCTGTAGCATCCATTGGTTGAGAGTAAGTGTTTGTAAGTGAATTGGTCATTTTGATCCTAGTTATCTAAATTTTAGATATTCTCATTCTTGGAGGAGTTTTAACTTAATATTATGTCCCTATAAGACCCATATTACTTTCCACAAACATACTTTCATCACTAATACATATGCAAGGCTGTGTGTCCAACCCTAGACTTGTTTGGTATAATTAGACATTTTTATCCTCTAATGGCATGCCTTATTGATATATCACACATATTTATCATATTAAATAAAAATTATATCAATTTATAAGTTCAATACCTCAAAAAATATCTCCAACTACCTATAGGTATCAAAATCTATCTCTAAAATGTTATACTAGTGTCCTTTTAGCTTAATGACCTTATAGTGCATCTTCAAGGTGATTTTGAGAAAAATAACACTAATAAATGTCATTTAAAATATTATATACTTATATAAAATGAATAAATTCCTTTCCTACTTTATTTAACCTTTAAGACACATTCCACTACTCATAGGATTATCTTTCTAACCTAAATGAATACAAACATTCACTAGTTGTCAAGAATGCATTTTGGAGTTTAAGGAACTCTTCACCAAGTCATTGAATGTATCAAAGGTCCTTGTAATAGTATTAATATCTTCGTTTATACTTTTTAAACATATTAAAATATATAATACCTCATCCTTAAAACCAAATGAACACTTTTCATATTAATACCATATAGCCCTGTAGGTAGTCATATGGTACTTTACTTGCAATTTTGATATTGAACCTCTTCTACTAGAATTTTAGCACCTTGATTATCTAGGTAAGAGGTTTAGGGTTATGTTCATTACCCTCTTTAATTTTTAATCAAATTATATTCCCATATTACCATATAATTGGTCTTTCACTATTTAGGCCTATAGGTCTTTATGAGTTTTATGACTATAATTTAGGGTCCCAATATTATTCAACAATATTATTGGCACTATGATAGTATTTTTTAGGTGTTATAAATTTTTATCATGATAAATATATTCTATATAAGACAATTATCACTCTCAAGCAACCACCACAAGTATATTTTTCTCTTATCTACCTTAGTAGGTTGGTAACTACTCATCTAGGTCTAACATTCCATCTAAACATGAGAATGACCTTTCTCTTGATACCCCCAATAATTATTTTCAATGTGGACATCTATATCATGGTTTCTTATACCTAGTCTAAATATAAAATTCACAAGTTACTCCTCCTTTAAAGACTACAACTTGAAACCATGCATATGTCTTAAAACTTTCTCAAGGGTTGGTTTTAGGTGATGATTTGGCTGAGAGTTCTCCTTTTTTCACTAATAGGAGAACTTAAAACTTCATGAATATGTACTTGATATTATAATCACCTTATTATTATTTCTTTCTTCCATTTCATCTTCAATTATTCAAAATTTGTAGGTGATAATCCCTCTCTTATATAGGCATGTTTATCTCCCTTAGTTGTAGGCATCCAAAATTGGTTTGTTGGAATAAATAAATGAGTCCTAAAAAATTACCCTCCTTGTATTAAATTAAACATACTATAAATTTAATACCTATGGCATCATTTGGTCTTCTAACCACCATTCACATTCCTCATCTCCAATTACTTAGAAACATGACTAACTATGTTCTTATGGGTTGGATAACTATAGGTGCTTGAGATGAACATGTTATTATCATTAAATTTGATCTTATTGAGATTTTATAGACCTGTAAATAAATTCATAAATATATATACCCACCTAATATATAAAAACAATGCACACATCCACTCTCATGTTTCAATAGGCCTAGTTATATCACTCATTATGGTTCAGAGTACTACTATAGATGATCATTTGGTCTTCATGGTCTCCATATTGATGGAGGAAGGCATGATAAGGTTGAAATAAATGATAAATGTGTATCAATATTTTAATTTACCATAATTATCCTTTAATTAATTGGAAAATCATCAACTTAGTATGAAAAAACTTGATTAGTATGGAACCAAAGTATGATCTTTACCTTAAACATTGCTAAACAACCTTAATCTATCTAAAAGTACAAAAATAATCTTTATTGGTGTTCCAAGAGTGAAATATAGTAAGATTAAATCTCATTATTATGACAATTATTGATGTGAACTTGAAGAACACTTAAACCAACCTCAAAGCTTACCATTAGCAAAGATATCTTGTTACCTTAAACTTTGCTAACAAACACTAAACAATGCTAAAATGTGCTTCAAAGTCCTATTTATGATTATGTTTGGTACATTTTTGGTATATTTAAAATTATCATCCCTCCAAGGGGATTACATCACCTTGAATATCTAGTTGACATCTTCTTAATTCATCCTCAAGAGCACACGATCCATTTGAAGTTTTTTTATCATGATGCATAGACCTAACTATGTCATTATGGTTCATAAGGTCTAATCAGATACTTTATCTTTGAAATACCCTTATTAATCTTGGATATTCTCAAATAATTCTATGAAACTTCCTCACGCTCTTCTATAAACCATTAATTATCTTCATGACCTTTCTGTTTTCTATCATGTACCATGTTATTCCTCACTTTATTCATTGAAGTCTATGGACATATTCATGCATTTAGATGTATGATTGACCTCTTGAGTCTTAAGAGAGAATAATAACATGAATTTCATGTGAGTTTACTTATTAATATGGAGCAATATTTTTCTCCATTTAGATATCTATCAAGATCCTATGTTTACCTGAATAAGACCATTTACATCAAAAACTTATGCTTTTATGACTATACCTTGCTAAAATACTACCTCACTATAAGTAATATCAAGGAATCCATCCTTTAATATGGAGTCATGTGAGATATTAGAATATAATATATGTATCATGACTGAGATATGAATTTGAGAACCCTTGAAGATGAAGACACTTAGTCACCAAATCAAAACATGCTTCTAAACTACTAAATTTGATAAACAACATATGGAACTAGTTTTCTACCATAAGTATATTATAAAAACAAGGTAACTAATGATTCAAAAATATAATAGGTCCTATTTTACCCTAAAATCTCCCCGCCATAACCATTTTTCTCCATTGAGTTATAAAGTAAAGAAATAGAGGCAAACTTAGACCCTATCTAGATTACTAGGACATAGTGACCCCTTTAAATTCTTAATGATTTTATGAAAAAAAAATTACTCTAAATTTAATTTCTTTGGGTTATATATCATTTATAAAGATATTTTGTCTTTACCTTTTATCTCCTAGTCGCATTAAGCAAAGACTATTGACCTTCTTTTAGCTACCAAAGAAGCTAATAGGAGAGATAAATAGTTTTTTGAAATTTTAGCATATAAAAATCCTTAAAAACCATGTTGACCTTGAGGGTGATAAATTAATTCTTGAATATTATTTAAATTCAATTTTACCTTGAAAATTTGTATCGAAACCTAAAAAAAACCCTTTTAAGCACTACAATTGCCATAAGCATTTAAGAAACCTAATGGAAATGCTAATAATGTGTTTATTAGACCTTTAAATGTTTAAATATATGTATCATAGCCTTATTGTTTTACTTGGATACCATTACCTTGCAAAACCTTCTCTATAAGCAATCAAATGATCCAAAATGCAACCAACTAGTTTATGATGTTAGTCAATGATACCACCAACCTATTTGATCACTTTTAGATCATGAAATGACCATGACACATGATATGAGACCTATCAAGACACCTTATACTCCTTTCATCAATCTAAATCCATTTAAATAGGTCATGGAATGACTAGGCATGCACATAACTATGGTGAATAAAACCTTAAACCTACCAAATTTACCTTAAACTTTACTAACCAAGGTTTCAAGTGGACATTCTAAGGGAATAACAAGACCAACACAATAATCAATATGACAAACAATAATGATGAGAAAAGTTTCAAATTATAGGGGTGATAATTTGACCAGGGAGTTTAAACTTCTTAACATTTACTTCGAATCAATTCTTCTTGCATTAATGAATCCTACAGTAATGTGAGTATTAATAAAAAAATTATTTAAAAAGTTTAAAAATATTTTCCATATATTTTATGCAATTTAATATTTAAAACCTCATTATTATAGATGATCTAATATATATTCTTTAATAGATAATTTAGGTTCTTTGTTGTTATTAGCTAGTTATAATATAATTTGTATTTTACACAAGCTACTTAGAAAAATCTTTGAAATAAACCTACTTAAGCTAAATTGAAAATAAATATTTATAGTAGAGAATATATAATTTTATTTCATATTTATAATAGTTGAGAAGAAAATTCCATAGAAAAAAGAGTGCTAAGGATGTGTTTGGTCATTGATACACCTTCCACTAGATTTTGGGATCAACCCTTATATTCAACTAATTGCTAGAACTAAGTAGACATAATAGCCAAGACTATAGTTAACCATTGTGTTAATCACCCCAAAATATTATGTCTAAAGGAACTCATGAGGTTGAGTGTTCTAGATACAAAAGTGGGGGATAATCCATGAGAAAAAGATATCCCCTTATTAATTTTAAGATTGATGCTAATTCAATCCAAGGACCAAGTAGCTTAATTTGTTCTAGTCAAATAACATGGATTAATACCACTTAAGGCTCAAATTATATCTAATAAATACCAAAAATTCTTATTAACTGAATGGACTTGATTAGCGATTGCTCTTGAGCCTAACCATGCTAATTTATAAAATTGTGGATTGTGTGGATTGTGTTTAGATTTCAAAATAAACATAAAAAAGGGAGAGAAAAGTATGGAATAAAAAGATATTTATAATTAAGAGAATTATAATTCCCATTAATGAAGAATTCCAAGTCATAGTTTTACCATTATATTCTTGGTTCAGAGATTGTACAAATGTTTAGCCACTGAGTGGGTAAGCTTCTAAAGGACACCAATATGAAATCCTACTTTCATGTGCTTCACATAATGTAAACACTCAAAATGGTTGTATTAATGACACACAAATATTTTGAAACACTTTATAACTAAAATCATATAAATCATAAATTAATCACAAGGAAACTTAAAAAGCATACAAGGAGTTAGACTAGCAAATGCACAAACTACCTACCATATTCATCTCTATAAAATAAGCATACAATAACTCATCTTACATAATCATAAAATATAAAATATGAATAATGGACCACATTCCATGAGTAGAAGACTAGGTTAAAACAAATAAAACTATTATATTATATTTTCAACAAAATTTCTTTACATAAAGTGTCGACTAAAAAAAGAAAAAATTAATTTACAATATATAGAAAGGATGGGGTTTAACCCCAAATAGGACAAGATTCCCAACCTTGGCCATGATGGCCTCCCAAATTTTTTACAACTATAAAGATTAATAATAAATCAATGATTCCACACTATCCCCAAAATATGCCTGGAGGCTCACTTGGAATGAACTAGAGAAGAACCATCTCCTAATTATTTGGGATATACCTCCTTGGTAGCCAGCATGACTGACACCAAATTTAATTCCCTATCTAGCTTGGCTAAGATCATGGGAGGCTCCTTAAATATCTCCTTTGATTGGTCTAGTAGTCTTTGATACACCTAGATTAGGGCCCTAAGGGAAATTTTCACCTATAACACTTGGTTGATACTCATTATGGATTACATCAAGAGATCTAGAATCACCTTGTCTCCATCCTTATTGGCCTTGGAAACCTTTCTCATTATGACATGGTAAAAATAACCTAGGTGGACCATGAATTATCCTTTGTTGATCAAGGTGCCATCTAGATGGAATAACATTATGATTTTGACTTCTTTGAATTAAGCCAACATCCATTCCTTGCCTTCTTCTATAGGTTCTAAAACTAGCTACATCACTACCAATTACTCCTTAATTGAGTCTTTAATGCTCCCAACATAGGTTTGATATAGGTTCAAGTTGAATAGAGGCATGATTTTAAAATTTGGGAACATGTCTTTATTATCAACCATTATGATCCTTTTACACTTATTATCTACATGATAAATCCCTTTTATGTATGTTTACACTCACTAGAGGTGTTCCCTACTCATATTCAATGTTATAATTAGTTCCCCTAGAGCTGTGAAGAGTTGCACATTGGCCTCTTTAACCCAATGAATCAATTTTGTCGGTAAGTTGCTCCTTAACTATGCTTCAAGCATTTGAACCTACTCTATCATATCCTCCATAATTTTTTCAAACATTTGAGTGGGTCATATCATGGATACTATATCCTAATACACTTTCTCTTCTCTACTATATGTTTTCACTTTGGTGAGGGAAAGAGGTTATGTTTGGTCTACCAAACCACTAGGTCTCCTCCTTAAGTGAATTTATACATGAGGATCCTCCTCATGTTTCTATTGACTATTTTAACCACAAATCAAAATAAAGTCAACTCATTCTAGTAAAAAACTTGATATAGGGGTATTTTATAATTTTATAGGGTGTTTCATGGTAAATTTATGTCATTTGGTATGTCATTAACTTATATCATAGTCAAATTCTTTCTTAAGTCATTCTATGTCACTTAAGGTGCATATTAGAGTTATTTATGAAGGTGGTATTGTTTTAATAGGTAGATAAGTGTTTTAAAATCCTTTCCAATGTCAAATATGTCAAATTACTTGTTAGGAATGTCATTCCTCTATGAAACTTATAGGTTCCTAAATGAAATCAAGAAAATAAGTGAAAACAAGGAGGTTGGAAATTGTATGGCCTATGGAGGAGAGTGGAAAAAGGGACAAGCCTATGGAATAAATATTTAAATTTCATGAATTCATTTTAATGCTTAATAAATATTTTAAGTGTAAAAAATGGACTGAAACCATTCTACTTCTCCATCACTCCACTAGACATGCAAAACTGGTCAATAGGTTTTTTGATAGTACAACTAGTAGGAGAGGTTATAGGTCAAATCATCTGGTGGTGGGTAGTACACTTGATATAATTAATTTTCATGAAATTGTTTTATATAATGGTTTCCTATTATTTATGAACATGTTTAAGAAGTTGACTATCTTTTTCTACATACTAATCCCTATACCCTACAAGTTTTCTTATTGTATGAGCTTGTCAGTATGATCAAATTGATTATAGAGGATGTGGAAATATTTTTTTAATGGTTTAAATATTTTTTTTCATGTTTTAAAGTGAATTTATGAGTCAATAATCTCAATTTTTAGGTTAAGTACTCCATGGCTAAGTTATAGGCATGATCTTCAACTATAGAGGTTGTCATTCCCTATAGTGGTTTTAGTGAATGTTATATGATGTTACATTCCTCTCAAATTTCATAAAAATCAACCTCTATGGAAATCTTAGTCGCAAATGAAATCATCCATGAAATTATAGTTAAGAATGTGATACATAGTCATCTCTCTACTTGTATTCACTTACATTCATGGTGTGTGAAGATCTGAGCATTTTAATGTAGGTGTAATGAAAGTTTTCAAGGCGATAAACACATTATTGGAGTATGAGAAAACAATAAAGGTCATTAAAATGACAAGTGATAGGACTATGATGATTGATTCAATCCTTAACATATTGATGCAGTCTAAATGCACACCTACAGGTGACCTATAAAGGGTTAAACGCATTAAAATAAGGAATTATAACTGGTTTAAACTCCTTCATGATGAAAAACATTCATTTGAATACCTTGACAGGGTTTAATATTTAATATAAGCCCATACACTATGCACATGGTTCAAATCTCATCTCTACTACCTATATAATCAAATGTCCACCTACAGGTGACTCCCCCCAAGACCTAAAGATAATCATGGAAGAGTGTAAAATTATGTGAGCCCTCCTTAGAGTTTGATAACATTTAATATGTCATAGGAACAATGTTAAAACCATATAATGGAAATAATACCTAAGGATTTGTATTCACAGTTAAAGAAGTAGTTTTAAGGATTCTTTTCCTTAAAAACTCCAAAAGATCCCTATGTACATTTGGACCTATCATAAAAGAGTGTAGCAGGAGGTCTACATAGATCCTAAGTGTTCCATCATGAATCCCTCATATAAGGTAACAACTTGAAAAATAAAGTGAGTGATTTGGTCAATAGGATTCCATGCTAGAAGGCTTACATATCACATAATTATTCACTATAACTTTTTAGTATTTACTACAGTACTTGACTCCAAATGGCCTTATTATCTAAATTAGCATAACAAGGGCATAAATTTATATTAGGTCATCCTATTAAGGTGACTAGATTGTTTTTTTCAAAGAACATAAAAAATGATTCAATTTCAAGGTTTTGACCTATATACACACCTACAGGTATACCCTTGCTTAGAAAAGTCACATACAACCTAACTATAGGTGACTCACAAACTCAAAAAATGAATCTTGGGGATACTAGGTCTACATATTAAAATAATTTCCTTTGAGAGTTGTTTATAAGACCTAAAATTAATCTTTTTATGTTTAACATATATTTCAAGGGTTTATATGCATCTACAGGAACCTTTTGCCTCAAGGATGGTCAATTACGGTTGATTGTAGTATGACAGTGATCTATGAGCATAACCAATCTTGAGGATGGCCTAACCTAAAGCATGGTGTGATAAAGTTAAAATATTATATGAGACTATAATAAATAAATAAGGTCTTTTGGAAATGATACAAGGTCAAATATGCAAATTTCACCTATAGGTGTCACTTCCTAAGCAAGACAACACAATCACAGTTGATTGTAATTCAACATATCAAGGTGAGATGTAAATACTGTAAGGTTAAACAAAGTTTTGATGATAAATATATTTTAGGTAATATTCATAGTGGTAATATACAATTTAAATTATCCTAAAATTAATAAAATAGACCATAGAGTGGGTTGTTTCATGCAATACACAGTCCATATGCCAACCCTACACATAGTGAACACCATAAAAGTCTAGATTGAGGGTTTTGAAGATTTAGAGGGGATATTCATGTGGCCAAGACTTGAAAATTTACATATATTATCCCTATAACTTGGATAAGATCCTCATACCATCCTTTTATTTAAGGCAATTAGGAGAGATGTCCTCTATATTGTCTCAAATAGAGGGCACTCGTAAAGTGGTGTAACTTATAGGTTTAACAAGCAAAAGGAAGGGGAGTTAGAGACTATAGAAAACCTAAAAAAAAAGTGTATAAAGTTTATTTAAAAATTAAAAATAAAAATTAAATACCCACAAGTGTTAGAAACTAAACAGGGTAACTTGAAACTCTAGATGTGCAAATAGACCTATAAGGTCTTGACTACGCGTATTGCCTAGAATAGGTTTATTTCCTTTTATAACACAAGATAATAATTATACTATAAGAAACCTAAAAAAAATTGTATAAATTTGGTTTCAACATGAAAAATCAAAACTAAATACCCATAAGTGTTAGGAACTAAATAGGGTGACTTGAAACTTTAGGTGTGCAAATAGACCTATAAGGTCTTGACTAGGCATATTGCCTAAAATAGGTTTATTTCCTTTTATAACAAAATATAATAATCCAAAATAATTATAAAATGGGAATATATATTTATAAGGTGTGTTAGAGATTTTGGTTTTTAGATAAATCCATGAAGAAGTCATTTCTTGGCCTAATATTATAACAAGGTGCACAAAATGCCTTGGAGAACTTGAGAGGTCAGCTTAGGAAGCTCACAATTGTATCGAGACTTAAAATGGTAAATTTAGGATATAGGATAATTTTAATGGGGTCCCAATTAAGTATCTAGTGTAATTTTTATAGGGTTTCAACATCACAACTTTATAAATAATTCTTAGAGGTCAAAACCACCTAAAACCCTCTAAAACCCTTGCTAGTGACCCAATGGGAAGGATAAAGAAGGAGAGGAATATAGGAGGGATATAATGATAAATAAATTGATTGGACATTATATAGGACTCCCTAGGGCTACTTCACATCATTTTGGCTTCCATTCCACTTATATAAACATGGTGGAAAATGGATTTTCTTAATGATTTTTGGTGTCTTATAGGTAATAAAAGGTTTCAAAGGATAAAATTAACTTTTTAAGGAATAATGGGATTTAATATAACTCACCATGTTCATTTATTACCTCATCTATGTTCAAAATTGCCTATGCTAACACCTTCATCGTAGCCAGTCCAAATTGGCATAGTGAACAAGGAATGACCACCAAGTGAGAAGGTGAAAACTCTAAGTGGGAGTCATTTTAAGGTATAAATAATGGATACAATGGAATGAGGGATATTTAAATGTGTCACATAACTTTCTATATGGGTTTAATTGCAAAATTGAAGACCTCTTTGGTGTCAAGTGTGAAGGGTGAATGAAAAGAGGGTGATTATGACTATAAGTAGTGAGAACACTTGGCCAAAAGAACATTGGTGATTATGGACATTTATAATACATGTTGGATCATGTTTATAAATACTCCCTCTCATTTCAATGATCTCATTTTTACCTAGTCTATATTGGAGCATTGAAAGAAGGCCAAATGATGAAGGTAGTTTTGAGCAAGCAATTGAAGAGTTCTACACCAAGTTTAGGGAGTTTCATGATTTGAGGGACATTTGTCCAAGTATACCTTTCATGGTCTATTACACAATATTTTATCCTATATATGTAACTCTTCCTCTCATCTTTAAAATTATTTTAGTGACTCTTGGACTTCATTCTCTTATGTCCTCTCTCAAATTTTATAAGTACTTGCCATTTTGGCTCTTACTGGTTAATAACACACTTATTATGGTGAATCCATATTAGTTTTATGTTTTAATTTTATTTTAAATAATAACATAAATATATTTTAGTTCATAAACATCTTGTTTAAGTGTGAAAAATGATGAATGGTTAAGTCTAGTGTTTTTATCCTTACTTTTCCTTATCCTTTCATGTCTTATGAAAGAAGTTCTCATTATAATAAGTTATATAGAGTTTATTTAGTTTTTTAATCTCCATTTAAGTGTGTAAGTGTCCTTATATTTATTAAAATTTATATTTGGTTTAATTACCTTGATTTCTCTCATGCATATCACCTCTATATTAAAACACTTATGTTAGAACGCCTTAGGACTTTAAGGCTAGTTTGTAGGTTTTGCTCTTAGTGAAATAATTATGATAGCATAAGCGAATATATTCATGGTGTATAAAATACTTATATTATTGTAGACACTAAAATCGTGTCTACTCCTTAGTCATCCTCCCCCCTTCGTCCCCTTAGTCCACTTCAACACTCCTAACCTATGTCTTATTAATTTAAAATAATTATCTTATTTAAATTAATAATTCTCTCCCTCACCCATGACACCTCACCACCCTAGGATGCCTCTCCTTGGATTCCATTCCTCAACTCTATGCCAAGTCTTAAATGCCTAAACCCCATTCATGACCTATATCTATCCTCTCGTCCATTTTAAGCCACCTTCGACCATTTCTTCCCCCGACCCGCTGACCCGGCAGGTGGGAAAATGAACAAAAGGCTATTTTTAGCCTTTTTGCTCGCCTTCCAGTCACCAACATCGGTCAGTAGTCAGCTGACATCTGTAGTTTCTCTAGCATTAGTTTCCTTCATAACTGCGTTCTTGACCCAAATGCAGGATCCATTTTTCCAATCTCTCAAATCTGACCTTTCAACCTTCAACAATCCAATCTTTCATTCTTCTAAGCAATGAACCTTCCAATCTTTAGACCTCTCTCTCTTTCTCTCAGGTACACAACAAGCTACAACAATAATAGGTAATCTGCATCAATCATTCCACCTTGTTGGAGGTCTTCTATGCTAGCAGCATCAACAATAGGGACAAGCATCAACAACACTCCTTCTTCAACAAGCCACAGGTAAGTATTCCCTTTGTGTTTTCATTCCAAATATTTACACTATTAGTAATTAGTTTTCTAGTTTCTACTTTTCTTACTATGAACCAAACCACATACCCAACCTGCTCTTCTCAAAGAGGTTGAAAGGCCTTCTCTCACCCTTATCTCCCCTTTTGCCTCTATCACTCATTTAGTCCCTTTTCAGACCATACTCTTTGTCCAATCAACCCAGCACAGACTCTCAGACCATCCAAATAGACTCTCAGACCACTCTGTAGACTATAAACCCATTTAGACCCTGTCCAAGACCATTGTCCTCACTGACATCAACCACTTCCCCTACTGACGTCGGCAGACTAACCGACGTTGGTAGACTTGACCAACCAACGTCGGCAGACTAACCGACGTCGGTGACTATGGAAGGTAGACTACTGCATACAGGTACACATTTGTTTTCATTTATTTTATTTTTGTCTTTATCATTTCTATTTTTGACTTTATTCTTCTTTTTATCAGTGGACTATCATCCTCCAAGAAGTCTTTACACTTCTAGGACCAAGCTTTCGCTTGGCAGTCCACTTTCTAGCCATCTAACAACTCATGTGTTTTAGTCTCTTTCTTCTACAGGTGTCATCCATCACAACAAAATAGGAGTTCCTTCAGTCATCTGAATCTGGTGCGTAAGACCTCATCTACGTAACATCTATCCCTAGACCATTTCTTTTAGTTTCTCATTTCCTTTTGAATGTGAAAAGCAAAAATCGTATAGAAACATTCTGGCATGCCCAGTGGGACCCTAGGGTCTTCCTTGGGTTCTTTTTCATTTCTTTTCATATAGGTGCATTAGGTTTCTCCTTTTCACCTCTTTCTTCTATCTCTTCCAAAAGACACTATTAGCAAAAATTAAAAAGAATCATTCTTGTTCTTTCTTTTCTTGCATCTTAGACTAGTCAAAAGTCAAACTCTTCAACCTCTTCTCACTTGTTTTCATCCGAACTCACATTTCATTTTGGGATTAAAATTTTTTACATTTCATTTTTGCTTGCTTGCATTTTTAGTCCACACATCTATTAATTAAAAACCGCATCATGAATAAATCGTATGCCACTTATGTTACACATCCAAACCACTTGCACAAATCAAACATCTTAACTTACCTGAGACAAGGTCCGACTAGGATTTCATCACCTAGTGGATACCTTACCCATCCTGGCAATCCCACTTGGACTTCACAACCAAGGGGAAAGCCCACTCTATTCTTTGGTAGAGGATAATCTCTAGGGGAAGTATACATTGGCTAAGTGGGCCCAGCTTATCACTGGGTTTGTGAAGTGAGGGGAACTTGCTCCTTAGCACTAGGCCAAATACGAAATCTAACATAGACTCTTGAGCACCGAAACTAACCTGAAACCAACTTTAGACTACTTCTAGGACCCATTCTAATAGCCAACCTCCCAAACACATTTTAAGGCATAAGCCAACATGATTCTAAAAGTTTATTCTTAGGATTTAACACTTAGGGTCTACCTATCTCCATCTATTTTTCTGATTCTATCTAGCTTTTTGAGCTAGTGAGGACGTTTTCTTCTTTTCCAAAAACTTTCAAATTTTTTGAGTTTCTAGAAAACACAATAACTGACATCGGTTTTTCCACCGACGTCGATAACTTTCTTTGCCAGAATCATTCATCTAACCAACATTGGCAGACTCTATCACCGACATCAATTTTTATACCGATGTCAATCACTGTCTAGAATTCTTTTCCTTAAATAGCAAGCTTAAACCCTGACTTTCTTGCTGTTTAGCACCATTCTAGTTTTCTAATTTTCTAAGACTAAAAAAACAAAGTCTTTAACACCTAAACCTATTTTCCTTGAATGGTTTTGACACGTAGTCAAACCAAAACTCTTCTTGACCATGCAAGACAACTACTGCTTCTGCCTTCACCGTCCATAACAAGTCCCTTAATGGAGTTTCATTCAGAGGCCGAACAAACTCCTACTCGACCGACCCTAACTTAGTCTCCCACTGTCCCTGAAGGGGACCAAGACTTTGAAAGATTCTTGGACCTCAATGTCAAAGCCCTTCAACATTATCTCGCATGAAGCTGAATGCGAGACTCTTTAGGCAACCCAATTTATGGGATACCAACCTCCTTAGTTGAGACAGCAGCCACATCAACATCGTCCAAAATTCAACCTATAGACAATCAAGCCAACACCTCGACTAATAACCTGACCATGTCCTATCTTCAAATTTTAGCCTCCTTCCAGACCTACCTCCATGGGGGTTTCAGCACCCTCTCAACCTCAAAATAGTTAACCAAATTCTACACCCTTCCAGGACCTAGTGGTCTCTATCCCCCCTACTCTTGCACCTATCAACACAAGAGTAACTTCCTACCCTTCAAAAATTGTGGCCACCCCTCAACCACCTTTGATAGCCCCTATCCAATTTGTGCCCACTAACCCCATAACACAAGTGCCCTTGGCTTCAACATCCACCCCGATGACTAGCTACCCATATGTTGCGCCTACACAAGCGCAACCAACCATGTCATGTGCCCCTCTCAATACCTTCTAAGCACCTTATAATCTAGGGGGCACTCCACCCGCCAATCTGTCAGCTGATATAATCAAAATGCTGATGGAAAAAATGTCTAGTCTCGAGACGTCTATTTCTAGTTCACGCAATGCCCTTTCATATGATCAAATTTGCAATGAACCCATCCATCCCTCCATCCTAATCCAGTCGTATCCCAGTCAGTGGGAACTTCCTAAATTTTCTCATTTCTAGAGAAAGGAAGACCTGCAATAACACCTACGAGCATTTAGACATTCTTGTTATCTCATAACCCATGATGATGCATTACTTCTATGCACATTCCCCATGTTGCTCTCCAGTGCTACTCTCGACTGGTACAACTCTCTCACCAGTCATTCTCTATTCACATTCACCCAGCTAGCCCAACTCTTCCTTGACCACTTTTCCATCAATATCACCAAAAAAGTCTCAATCACAGATTTGTATTCTATCTGATAGTTTGAGGATGAATCCATAGCTGATTTTGTCACTCGCTAGAGAGGCCTAATTAATTAGCTCTCCTTTTCTCTGCCCCAACCCAAACTCATCAAACTCTTCTTTCAGGCCTGTGCCAAGAATATTTCCTCTACCTTGTGGGTCCAGACCTTTCACACCTTTGATGAAGCTTTCACGATGGCCCAAAAGCTTGAATTACGTGCCATCAAGGAAAACAAAGTCAAGTTACGGAGTAAAAACCCCAACACCAAGTCCAATGACTCCTCCTCTAAACCTTCTTCATCTAATCCCAAATCTAAGGCATCAGTAAATGCTATAGTCATTAGACCTTCATCTTCACCTTCAACCAACCAGCCTAAGCCATCCACATCCCAAAGCATCACTCAGTAATTCCAACAAAGATATGTGCAACGACAATATACTCCACTAGGAGAGTCATATACATCTGTGCTAGACAAACTTGTCAAACAAGGGGTTCTCAATCTCCTCAAAATCTGACTGCCTCCTTAGTTTGATGCCTCACGTGCCATCCCTATGTGGTATAGGGAGAATGATTTTTACAATTATCACCGTGTCAAAGGCCATGACATGGGCAACTGCAAGACTCTTAAAAACATCATTCAAGACATGCTAGATAAGGGTGACCTCATCCTAGACAATCCAAATCTGCCACCCAATCAAGGCATAGACATCTTTAAACAACCCTTTCCCAACCATCCTCCTACCCAAAATAATGTATAGACCATGACTAATGACACTCAAGAACATAACATACGCATAGTCAATATGGTCTCACCTCTCATCCTTGACCAACCTCTCTCACAGACTCAAGAGGTTAGTCAACCCATCAGTCCATCAGACGAGGATGAATCTCCTTCTCCTGTCAGTTCTCCATCGAATTTCCTTATATCAGAGGATGCCTCGACCATACTGACACCACCAGTCCCACTGTCCTCCTTCTTGTTACCTATAGAGGACCCTACCCTTCCTACTCCTCAATCACAAGTGGAGGGCACAATCATCCCTACCCTCTACCCTCTTGAGGAGCTGCAGTCTCCGATTCCTTCTCCACATGGGGAAGAACTTGTCTCTCCATCTTCTTTGATCAAAGACAAACCTATTATGACTTCATCATGCCTTGGGTCTGAGATTGTTACACCAACCTCACTTTTGGCCCCGTAACCATCCACATCTTCTGAAGAACCCAAGCCTCATTCAACATCTTCCCAACCATTTTCCTGATTAGTGGAGAAACTATGACTTCTCCCTTCAAGGAAAGTGGAGCATTAGGCATTATGGGAGTGACTCAAAGCTCTCCAGCTTGCCCGTTCTGTCTCATCTCATGCCGCCAACCCTCCCTTGACAAAATCTCCAAAAAATTTCAACAAAGACTAGACTCTTACCTCAAAACCTTCAAAATTGCAACCATCCACATCATAACCAAAACCTTCATCTACTACATCAAAACCAATAAAGTCACTCGGTGTTCACCCTGTCCCTAACCTCACTCACCCGCAAGTGAAGGTAGACTTGGACCAAGCCTCGACCAATAGTAGTCCTCAAACCAAATCAAAGAAGACTACTAAACCATAGCGGTGAACTCCTCCTCCTCCGTCAACATTGCCCTCTATTTTGGGCCCTCACCCTTCGACCCTAGTAGGAATACTTCCTACTCCAACCCTTAACCAAAACAAGTTGCCTCCACTGCTTCCTTTACCTACCACAAGCCTACCCTCTCTTGAAAACTTGGCACCTCTCACGAAGAAAGTGTCATCTTCACATGTGGCCACACCATCAACCCAAAAGGTGGTACGGAAGCCTCCTTCAACACCGCCCAAGCCAAAGTCACCAGCATCTCACACATCAACAAGCACGGACCCTTTAGTGGGTTCATACACTTTGATATTGCACTGACTTTTATAGACCTCTAGCATAACCCTTTTTACTATCAATCCATTCTAACCCTTCGAGTCAAAGCCTTCTTGGTTTGACAATACTAAGATTTGCTTATATCATTGTATGCTAAGACATGACACCAAGAATTGTTGTGCCCTCAAAGCTGTCATTTGCTGCTACATGGAGAAAGACACTCTTCTTCTTGAGGACACTACTGACAGACCCTTGATGCCTTCCCATATCTCTCAAACCTCTTCATCGACATCGACATCTCATCAACAAACTATGGCCCCTCCATCTCCTTCACCTCCTCTCTTCGAAATAATCACCATCCACATAACCACTAGGTCACAAAAGGATAAGGCAAAAGAAAAAGCTACCATTCCTTGGACCTATCCCTTTGTCAAGCTACCTCAACTGCCAAAACCCAAAATCTCCATCCTAGGTGCATCCCAACCCTCTTCTTCTTCTTCTTTCAGGGCAATCCATTACTCCATGTTAAAATAGCTTCACCAGACGCCCGTGAAGATGACCTTGTATGACCTCATCCAAAGTTCACCCCAGCATTATCAAGCTCTGATCAGAGCCTTGTAGGCAGTGGAGGTCCATCTCGAGGACCCCCAACCACTCACTGCCCTGGTCTACTCATTATCACCCATTGCCTCTATCACTTTCAGTAATTCTAAAATTCCTACCTCTACCTCAGAAGATCAGGATGTTGCTCTCTTCATCATTGCCTATGTTGATCGAACCCACATTAAGTGAGTCATGATTAACAGAGGCGCCAACATTAACATCATCTCCACTCATGCCTTTGATCAATTGGCCCTCCCCAAGAATTGTGTGTCAAAAAATGATGTAATCCTTCAATCCTTTAATGACACCACTGCCACAACCATTGGCACCATTATCCTCCACATTTGCATTGGCCTGCACACTATACCAGATCTCTTTTATATCATCAAGGGAGAGTTCTAATATAACATGTTGCTAGGCCAACCCTGGATTCATGCCATGGCTTGTGTCCCCTCCACACTACACCATTATGTAAAATTTGAACACAATGGGCAAGTCTGCATCATTCCTACCAACCCATCACCTTTCAAAACTTGTAACAAGACCTATTAGCCAAATGATGTTCTCATTCCTCTCAAGACATCAACCCAGATGCTGCCTCCATCTATGGAAGCTTTGACCAGTTTGCAACTGGCAGTCACCCCCATACCCTCTCTTCAAGTGACAACCAAAGACCCCATGGAAGATATCTTCCAATGACTTTCACTTGGGGAATATCACTTTCTTGCCTTATACATGTTCCAAACTCTACAAGAGTATGGACAACTTTAGCACAGTCTAAGTTATGACCATCAGATCAGAATGGTTGTTCTTTATGGTCCTCCTAGCCTTCGAACCAATCTCATCTATGGGGGGCTAGATCAAGCTCCCACTAATGGGAATCCTCTCTCCTCACCTCAATCATTCACATCTAACTTCTCATTTCTTGGCAACCCCACCTTTGCTCACACCTACCTTTATAGGTGTGCATGGAAGGGTTTTGGCTTTAGGTGCTATGAGTAAGGCTCCCATCAGTGCATCGAACCTCTCAATAATGACAATGGCAAGAAATGATATGGCTTGGGTTTCCAAGAACCTACTAAAGCCTTTGTAGACCCTTGCCTTGAATGCATTGACCAATCTCCTCTAGGCTCACCTATTCTCCCCTCTTCACCTACAGAGTTGGTGGTTTCCATCCCTCCTAACTTTTTCAATACCTAAGCACTATTTGCTTGGAACCCTTGACCTATCAACTAGGTGGGGTACCCAAGTCTCTCCTTCTCATCTTCTCTCCATCTCATTTATCTAACCCATTAATCATCCAAACACTAGGTGTTAGACATTCTTCCTACCACAAAATGACTAGGGGGAGTTTGACTTTATACCGACTATCCTAACCTCGACCAAATAATGACCAAAAATTAACTAGACATCGACCAAAAATCAACCAAACCTTGAACAAACATCAACCAAACCTTTTAATCATGACCTCAACTGACCTTGACCAAACATTCATCCAACCATTAACCAAACCTCGACCAAACATTCAACCAAACATTCAAACAAACAATCAACCGACCATTGACCAAACCTCGACCATACATCAACCAACCTTTTAATCATCAAATATCAACTGACCTTGACCAAGCATCAACCAAACCTTGACCAAACCATCAACCAAACCTCGACCAAATATCAACTGACCAAGCTTCGACCAAGCATCAACCAGTCTCGACCAATCAGCAACCAAGCATCAACCAGCCAAACAATCCAACAACATATCAACCAACTTTACATCCAACATCAACCAACATGTGACCAATTTGGAAAGAAGTAAATGAGGCAATTTTTCTCTTAATTGCCTTATACCTTTCATCATCACGCACAAGTATGGGTCAGGGACTTATCTTTTGTCTTCTCTCGAAGCCCGACCAGAACCTGAGCCTCTTAATGTCTTACATCTACGACCATTCTACTATTAGTCAAGTACTCATCCACTTGACATTTAACTTGAGCTCATCCCTTGAGAAAACCCATCCTCTTAATCCTTATTCCTTTCAACCCTATTCCCCTAAACAAATCCTATATAACCCTTTTATAAAGTATGGATGCCTTGTCCTAATAAAAGGGAGCCCTTAAACTTCTATAGTTTTGTCCATGACTCAAAATTATGTCAAAAATAAATCAAGATGTCAAAATAACCAAGGTCATAAAATCAAAAAGATAGACTGCTCCCTCGAAGGATTATTGTACTATCATTGTTGTAGCTAATAGACTACTCCCTCGAAGGACAGCTATTCAAAGCCCTCAAACATATATAAAGCAAAAATATAGACCACTCCCTCGAAGGATGGCTATGACTAAATCTTGCTACTCTTTTAGAAGCTTCCCACATTGATCAACTTCACAAATGACCATAAAACAAATGACATCTCTATGTGGACTTCCCGCATTGATCAGTCTGGCAAAAAAAAGGGTCATGGATGTGGCTTGTAGTCATCTCAGGGTCTCCTATAAAAAGGGGCAAGGTTCTCTCTGCTCTAAAATGGGTTACCCTCTCCTCCTATCACATCACCTACTCAAGGGACTTTGAGCTTACTTTAATGACAAAGTGATTCGATTACCTCTCTAAAACTACCCATGGTCAATGACGTAATGCATGAATGTGGCTCTCAGTTCTAACAACCCCTATTTGTGCTATCATTCTGGTCCGTGTCAATGAAAGAGCAATTTACCTTTCACTTTTTTTTCACACTTTGGTCACATTCAACCAAATCATTTTCTCAAACCAAACCAACCCAAACATTTTCAGACCACCAACATGACATAGTCCATTTCACACTAGTTTCTATGGACACCAATACACATGGAAACTATCGACTAGACACAATTTATGTTAAGCATAAACCATTACTTATTGAAGCATAAATAGACTCAATTCATTTTTATCATACATCCATCATGAATATGGACAATTGCTAGGGATGAAAAAACCCTGACCAATGTTACAGAATACACAATATGGAAAAGACTGTAACATCATCTTATCCTCATGATTTCAACACATGACCAAAACCAATCATTGACCACTTTGACTCTTTGTCTGAACTACATTGGTCTAAGGCCTTAAGACTGGGGCTATGTAGGCAACACTGAGATGACATGATGTCTTCTAGGGTTAGCTTGGCCACATCTGTTAGTTCATCTATCTGATGGACAAACCATCTTCCCCTCATCATTTCAAGTACATACCCTCAGACATGGGAAGTGCTAAATCTTTATCATGACCAAACCGATCACCAACCAATCTATTGATCAACTTTGACACCTAGCCTAAACTACATTGGTCTGAGGCCCTAACAATAGGGGCTATGTAGGTAGCACTCAGATGACACGATGTCTTCTGGGGTTAGCTCAACCACCCTCATTTGTTTGTCTACCTGATGGACATACCCTTTCTACCTTTTGACCATGACTTGACCTCAACCTAGTCCAAAGTAATCATCAACCACTTTAACCCTTCTTCCCTTTTAAGGAGAACTACATTGGCCTGAGGCCCTAACAATAGGGACTATGTAGGCAGCACTCAGTTGACATGGGGTCTTCTGAGGTTAGCTCAACCATTCCTTCATCACATATCTTCCATCACATTCTTTCATCACTTACTAATCACATCACAACTAATTACATATTTCCACAATCACACACATTATTCATAAGTCATTCACATTAGTTTCTATAAAAGAAAATCCACATGGAAACTAACAAACTCTTATTACAGCATACATCATTACATCACAATGAAAAATGCATCAACATAACATAATCATACATCACCATAATATTCATCATAAACATAACATAATCATTCTAATCATTAGCAACATCATCACATCATATCTCAGCATACATCATTGAAACATATGAAAAATGCTGCAAACATCTAACATCTAAAACCATTTTCATAACACATCAATAAACCAAAATCTCATCATATATATATATATATATATATATGTTTGTATAATGGCACAATTTGTGCCTCTTTCTCACTCTTTCTGAAAATCAAGTGCATCTCACATCAATGGCTTGCAAGCTAGTATATACATCATATCAAAATCTACCCTTAAGGCTATGGCTATGGTGGTGGTGGTGGCCGTGAAGATGCTATATCATCCCCACCCTCTACTCATCACCCTCTGTGGGAACTCAAGTTAGTCACATGGGACACCAATCTCTGACGGCTCAACTCAGCTCGCATATCTGAGTATCACTATATTTGAGGAAACCCCCTAATGGTCCCCTCATAATATGTGATCTTGTCCAATGCATTATTGTACAAAGATATAGGTATAGTCTATGGTGAACCCATCAACCCTTAAGTCACACCCTAAACTGACCCCTATGGCTAAGGCTGAGCTGGTTACAATGATGCTAACTATGCTGGCTACTGAATTGGCTGCTGAGATGGATTTTGAATCAGACCCTATCCTGCCAATGCCTGTGCTTGGGCTATGGCCAACTGACCCTATAAAATGGTGATCTGCCCCATCAGTGTAGCCACCTATCCTACCAAAACCTAAAACCCTACCATCTGCCCCTGTAGTCCTATGACCTAGCTCTCCAAAATTATCGCTCATCCTCATGCTACCTCCCTCTTCTGGATGGCAGCATCCCTCTCCAGATGGCAACATCCCTCTCTTGTTTTGCCACATCTCTCTCTCTTTGATCACTACCTATAGTTTAAGTTGTGGTCCTACCTGTATCCCTGCATACTCTCCTACCCACCATGCTGAGTAGGCCTCTATGCACCCTAGATCAACTATCCTAGGCCCTATTGATAACACCTCAAAATTAGGCCCCTCTGTCTCCTTTGGCAGTGGGAGCGGTGCCTCAATGTCATCTCACTTGTATCATGGGAAGGCAAGTGGCACATCTTGTAGTATCCCATACTGGCACTGCACTCTCTCCACTAGCACCCTCTCAAGCTCATTGGCTCATCTCCCCCTAACCCATCTAATGCTTTGCACTCTAATCAAATACTCTCTCTGGTCACTAAAAGCTAGATACACTAGGTATGGTCTCCAGATAATGTCTACAGGGATCAAGGCCTCCATTACCCCTCTGTAGTAGTCTATGTCTCTAGCTACCTCGTCCATGTGCGTCTAAGCCATGATCTCATGCCATCACCTGAATTTAACCCTAAAGCTAGCCTAAATCACCACTAGGAGGCTGAGAGGTCAGGTGACTACAATATGCTCATATGCCCAATAGTGCAGGAGGTGGCCCACACACAGACTGTACTGCCGCTGCTAACTAATGCCCCATAACTCTCTGTATACCTAGGCCAAAAAGATGGGTGCCCAGGCAAACACTGTCTACTACTCTATCATCTCTATCAAAACCCTACTCATAGCAACTAAAAACCTGCCTCCCTGTACATCTGGTAGTGCATAGACTGTAATGCTGATCATCATTAAGATAGCCACCTGATGCATATCCTCATTTGCCACATACAATGGCTCATATGCAAAATTGGCTGAGTGATAACTCACCTCAGCCGCATGCTCACCAAATAATGTCACCATGTGTATATCATGCACCTCTCTCAAGCATGCATATAGGTCTGCTTCATGTACCGATAGCCACATAATTTGGTACACATCCTCAACTGTCACTGTCATCTCCCCTATTGGCAAGTGGAAGGTGTTGGTGGAGTGATCCTACTGCTTGATTAGAGCCACCATTAGGCTCACATCCCTCGCCACTCGGTAGTATCACCATAGCCCGCTGAGTCCCACTATGCTCATATGATCCCACTCCTCTCCAGTGATGTCCTAATGCATCTGCATTAGTAATGTCAGTAATCGATCTCATAGAATTAATGTCTACCTCACTTACATCCAATAGTCAAACTCATGTCAATGTGACTACCAATCCCCATGACTCTTTTTCCCTTTAGGAGACCTAGATCACCCATTTGCCCTTTTATCTATCTACTTAACCTTCTATCTAACCGTCTATGGCTACCCTGACACCCAAGAAGCCCTAGGTGTAGCTTTAACCCCTTGACATGGAAACTTTCTAACTCTCTCAGACTAGGCAGCCACTAACATCAGTTTACATGCTGACGATGGCACTTACCTAATTGACATCAGTTATGTGACTAATGTCGGTAGACAAGTGATCGATGCCGGCCACTAGTCGACTAATGCTGGTGAATCCACTGATGCCGGTGACTGGTTCGGCCCCAAGGTTGAATAGGGCGAGTCATAAAATTAGGGCTTCCCCCAATAGCCCCCCATTTACCCCCAAAATGCTCCTAAATCACCTTAGCATGACCTACCTACCCTTCCCACCCTCCTAGATATCCCTCCCCCTTGATTTCTAGCTAAAAACATCAAAATTTCAAAAACTAAACAAAAACTAAAACCAAACCAATTGAGTTCACAAAGCTTCCTACCTCATCCCATCAATGCCAGCATGGTGGCATAATGGGTGCCACTGGTAGTGGACCTCCCATGGGTCCTCTAATACCCTCTACCATCTCTACTATGTTTCTCTATCCACAAGCTCTTGCTAGCCCACAACTGACACTATAACCTCCTCTCTGGCTCCAACCCACTCACTCTCTCCACCAATCTCACTCTAACACCTCACACTGCCAATGCACTCACAATAAGTCACTATCACACTCAATCAATCCAGAGCCCTTTTTTCTCTCAGTCAAACAATCACAAATGACTTTTGGTGGGCTGCCAATCTAGTTTTGTTAGATTTGGCAAGCCACCGATGTCGGCATCGGTGTGCCCTATGCCACTGACATCAGCTAATTTCTATCAATGTCAGACACCTTGGGCCACTAACGTTGGTTTTATCACCAATGTCAACAGCCTTTAACCCTCCAAATTCTTCACCCGTGCCCAAAATCATGCCCCAATCAGTCAGCTTTCATAATAAAAGTCCTCTTAGCCTCTTGGGGCACACTTGAGATCACTTTTACCTCTATCCCTCAATCCCAGACCTTGGAGATCATGACTATCTCCTTCGACCACTTTCAAGACAACTCTGCCTTAGTTGTTTTGATTGCCTTTATTACCTTGCACCTAGTTAGCAAATTGTGCAGACCCTCACAAGTATTGGATCACAAGCCAGTTGATCCCCACTACTTGTGACATTTTTGTGTTTTCCAGGAGCACTTCTTGAGCCTGGGATACTTGGAACACAATGACCATTAGAGCTACAACTTAGATTGAATAACCTGATCAGCTACAACCAAATGCTAGGGCCTGGTTATTTCAATTTTGGTACTCCTCGACCCTTGACCTATGACAATTTAACCTGACCATCTCGTGAAGTGGTATATGCATAATCACAACTTTTATTGTGTTCACACTCACACTTTCACCCTATCCATCCACTCTCTATCAAATCAGCACCTAACTTTAGGTTCCCTTCCCTTGGCTCCTGCTTTGAGGGGGAATACCTGATCCCACATCTGGTGTAATTAACCTCTTATTTTTATCTTGCAATTCATTCAAACAACCAACAAGACAAAATCAACCTTATCCCACACTTGGGGAAACCAACTCCTATTTTTGTCTTGCAGTTTGTCAAGAACAACTAACAAGACAAAAAGGGGCAAATGTAGACACCAAAATCGTGTCTACTCCTTGGTCATCCTCCCCCCTTCATCCCCTTAGTCCACTTCAACACTCCTAACCTATGTCTTATTAATTTAAAATAATTATCTTATTTTAAATTAATAATTCTCTCCCTCACCCATGACACCTCACCACCCTAGGATGCCTCTCCTTGGATTCCATTCCTCAACTCCATGCCATGTCTTAAATGCCTAAACCCCATTCATGACCTATTTCTATCCTCTCATCCATTTTAAGCCACCTTCGACCGTTTCTTCCCTCGACCCGCTGACCCATCAGGTGGGAAAATGGACAAAAGGCT
This sequence comes from Torreya grandis, assembly GCA_037957365.1. NCBI lineage: Eukaryota > Viridiplantae > Streptophyta > Pinopsida > Cupressales > Taxaceae > Torreya > Torreya grandis. The sequence continues at coordinate 189,231 of JARHVA010003761.1, read as the reverse complement.
ATTTTTAGCCTTTCTGCTCACCTTCTAGCTGCTGACATTGGTCAATAGTCAGTCGATGTCAGCAATTTTATTGATGTCAGTTTCCTTCATAACTGTGTTCTTGACCCAAATGCAGGATCCATTTTTCCACTCTCTCAGATCTGACCTTTCAACCTTCAACAATCTAATTTTTAATTCTTCCAAGTAACAGACCTTCCAATCTTCAGACCTCTCTCTCTCTCAAGCACACAATAACCTACAACAACAACAGGTACTCTGCATCAGTCATTCCACCTTGCTAGAGGTCTTCTATGCCAATAGCATCAGCAACAGGGACAAGCATTAGCAACACTCCTTCTTCAGCAAGCCACAGGTAAGTATTCCCTTTGTGTTTTCATTCCAAATATTTACATTGTTAGTAATTAGTTTTCTAGTTGCTACTTTTCTTACTATGAACCAGACCACAGACCCAGCCTGCTCTTCCTAGAGAGGCTGAAAGGCCTTCTCTCACCCTTATCTCCCCTTTTGCCTTTGTCACTCATTTATTCCCTTTTCAGACCATACTCTTTGTCTAATCAACCCAACACAGACTCTCATACCATCCAAATAGACTCTCAGACCACTCTACAGACTATAAACCTGTCCAGACCCTATCCAAGACCATTGTCCTGACCGACATCGACCACTTCCCCTACCGACATCGATATACTAACCGACATCGGCAAACTTGACCAACTGATGTCAGTAGACTAACTAACGTCAGTGACTATGGAAGGTATACTGCTGCATATAGGTACGCATTTGTTTTCATTTCTTTTATTTTTGTCTTTATCATTTCTATTTCTAACTTTATTCTACTTTTTATCAGTGGACTGTCATCCTCCAAGAAGTCTTTGCACTTCTAAGACCAAGCTTTCACTTGGCAGTCCACTTTCTATCCATCTAATAACTTCTATGTTCTAGTCTCTTTCTTCTACAGGTGTCATCCTCCACAACCAAAGAGGAGTTCTTTCAATCGTCTGAATATGGTGCACAAGACCTCATCCGGGTAACATCTATCCCTAGACCATTTCTTTTAGTTTCTCATTTCCTTTCTAATGTGAAAATCAAAAATCAAATAGAAATAATTATATGTATTCATACATACATTTAACCCTTTTCCCATAAACAATCAGTAGTATAGTTGAATAGCACTTCAAGACAAATTCAGGGAGCTAGCCCTTTAACCTAGAGGTATACTTCTACTATAGGTAAACACACATAACTAGAAGTATTCTAAAGTTTACAAAATATTATATTTTAAAAAACATCTTATATGGTTTAATATTTTGTGATAATATTTTTGGCATTATCGGTGGGTCCCATTATCCTAAAGACAACTTATCAAGGTGAATGTTCATCTTGACAATGTTAGCTGCAAATTAGTGTGCTACTCAACATTTGGAAACTCCATTCAAGGTAAAATATGGTTTTAGAGAATTTGTTTTATCATATACTTATCCTCATACTTCATTTTAATTATTAGGTCATCTTCTAATAGAGTTCTCAATCCCATCAATCCACTTATTTAGCCTAAAATTCCTTTTGAAGTTTAACATCCTCAATTTATTCTTCCCTTTGAAGAGTAAGAGGATTTTTCTAGCCAAGAAAGTGAAGAAATTGAATAAATCATGGATTGGAAACATGCCTTCCCATCCTTCAACACTAATAATCTAATCTATATTGATGCATATGCTATCATTCCCCCTAATGCCATAAAGAGTATGCCTATATTCAATGGTGAAGGTCATGTCACACCTAATGAACACATCAGGGATATATCTAATTTCTATAGTTTCCACAATGTCACCAAGGAAAATATTTCCATTAGAATCCTTACCATTTCCCTTATATACAAATTACTTTACTGGTATAGGACTTTACCTAGTGAATTCATCACAACATGGGATGACTTTGGAGTATTGATAACTTTAAGATTTGAGGATCAAAGTGACCATACTTCACTCATACATTAGCTCAATGTAATCTAAATATCCCCCAAGGAAATAATGTATGAATTTAATGAGAGGTTTAAAAATATTTGGTATATATTTCTTCCTCCAATGAGACCACCTATTATCTTTGTGTTTCCTACATACTTGAGAGCCATTGGTTCTAATATTACCATCATCCTACAATCCATGGGTGGTTTCACTCTTCCCAAAGAATCTAAAATTTCCATTAGAATTGATAATGGACTCATTCAAGCTATAAAAGTTGCATAATAAAGTGTCTATGTGTAGGCTACCTAATATTCCTACTATTTCTTCAAACATTACCCAAATTCTAAGTGTAAACACTAAACCCAAGACTAGTCCTAAGAAGGTAGAATATGATACTAATTGGAGGGTAAGATTCCTAGCCTTAGAGGCTCAAATTAGGAAATATAATAAGCAAAAAGGTGATTATAAAAATCATTATCCTTAAAAAGATCAATACGGTCAAAAATATGGGCAAGGGTGGGGTCAATGGTAGCCTAATTTCAATAGGCCTACTAATGCATATAATCTGAGTTTAACTTTCAATACAATGAAAATGGTACTAATGCATAACAACTTGGTAAAAGGTTAAGAATGGAAGTAATATTAGTACATATATTCAAATTAATTTTGAGATCAATCTCTAGTTATTCAAGGATGGGTCATGCCTCAACTATCAGTAGATGATAAATTCCTCATGCAAACAAATAAAAGTGAGTAGCCTCAAGGAGAAAGTTTCATTAACTTCTTAGTTGAAGACACTTTTGTGCTTAATAAATTAAATTATATTTTATAAAATAAAATATCCAAGAGTAAACCTTTAGGATGTGATAATAATGTCGCTAAAAGTTCATCTAGTCCTCCTAGAAGGTAGAAAGGCATGGTTGTAAACATCATAGTCCCTAACTTTCCTACACCTCCTCCAAATCAGAATGGTGGAAGGCCTATCCAAATAAATTCAATTCATAAAGTTCCAAGAACTTCCTTACCTCCAAAATACCAATAAAAATTAGGTATTTTTGACCTAAACATTGGAAACTCATTGAAGAATACCAAGACATCCATTTCTCTTTAGGATGTCTTTCATGTGCCTAGCCAAAAAAAACTTTTGAAAAAATAACTTTCCACTATCCATGTTAGCCACCCACCACCAATTCATGGTCATAAAATGTATATCTTAAAAATTCCCCTAAAAACATTGTGGAACCATCTACCAAGCTTGATAATCCTCCATATTTCTATCTCACTCTCATTATGGGTGACAAAATAGTCCATAATTACATAATTGATAGTGGTACCTCTACATCAGTCATGCCTAAAGATGTAGCTAAAAAATTGGGCCTAAGGTATGAATCAAAATATAAAAGGAGTTATTCAATTATATGGTAAACCTACCAATATAATAGTATTGATCAAAGGGTTTAAGGTTTTCATCCATGACTATCCTAATTTTCTTATCCTCCAAGACATTATTATTATGGACTTGCCTACTCATTTTGAAATCTACCTTTCAAGAGATTTCATAGCAAATATAGTAGGCTATCTCTCATTTTATTGTTCCTTATTAGCCTTCATAACAAGATATGGATCAAAGTTAAAAATTATAACTCAACCACTTGCTAAATTTCATATTGAACCTTATGGTGAAGCAAGTTCAAATCTGAATTGTGTTATCAATGATAAAGAGGAACATATTACAGATGATAGTGCTTATTCAAAGCTTGAACTCATTTTTTATTTTTTTCTTGATTAGTATGGTACTAATACCTATGATAATAACCGTTATTATTTCATGGATGAAACTAATTTATGAGTGTATTTCCTACATGAGGAAGGACTACCAACACCCCTACTTATCAAAGAAGAAGTTGAGAATAATGGAATGTGTAAAATGTTTTTTGAAGCCTCAAGAATTAAGATTTGTGTATAATCTAGTGTTATGTTGGTTTCACCATATAAAAAATAGTACTATTATTCATATATGCACCATTTAATTTGTACTTGAAATATGTTTGAGTGTGAAGGTTTGATATATGGCCTTTAATGGGCAAGGAGAAAAGGAATCAAGAATTTGAAAGTATATGGAGATAATGAATTAATTATGAAACAAGTTAGGAATGTAATTGATGTAATTAATCATTTTATCAAGTAATATAAGCATAGGGTATGGTATTTTCTTAAATAGTTTTAATCCATTGAACATACAATTAGTCCTAAGGGAGCAGAATAATCATGGTGGTAGACTAGCTACCATAAGAGCACAATTTGATATACCTACCACCATAAAAGAGGACATAAATAAATCCCACATCAAGATCATTGTCATACCTTCCACACTTTATAATGATGTGTCTTGTAAATTATTTTATAGTGAAAAACACATTGCATACTTCTTGAAAAATGAAGCTGAGTTTTCCTCAAAAAACCAAAAGATACTCTAAGAATAATTTGATAATCAAATCATGTAGCTAAAAACAAACAAGATACCTGAGGGATTGGTGACATTAGAAATTATATTTATTAAATATTACCAAAGGGATAAGTAAAAGGTGATTGTGTCTACAAAAGAGGATAATTATGAAAGGGTTTTGATATTTAAATATAAACTCCTCAAACTAGGCAAAGTATGTTCTACATTACAGAAGCAAGCATTCATTGACTTGTGTAAAAAGTTTCATGACATATTTTATTAGGAATATAAGGACCTAAAAGGGTTTTATCCTAGCCTAAAACATCATACCATTGAATTGAAACTTGTACTTAAAATAGTTTTTGCAAAAAAAATACCCATCAACCCCAAGGTTGAACAACTCATGAGGTTAGAACTTTCCAAACTCCTTGAATATGATATAATATTTCTTATCAAGAATTCAACATGGGTAAATAACCTTGTGTATTTTATAAATAAGAATGGGTGAATAAGATTTTGTGTGTAATTTAGATATATTAATAGAGTATTACTCAAAGATCAGTATCCTTTACCCTCAATAGAGTAGATTTTGTAAATAATTTCAAGTTCTTAATGTTTTTATCTCCTAGATGGATATTCTGGTTATAATATGATTCTATTGAATGAAGATGATCAGTTCAAGACATCATTCACTTAAAAATGGGGTAGTTTTTATTATATTAATATGCCCTTTGGTTTGTCAAATGTTGGTGCCACCTTTAAAATGGAAATGGACATGGCTTTCAAAGGTTTAATCAATGAAATATTGTTGGTATATCTAAACCACATAAAAATGTTCTCTAAGGATGCTAATGAGAATGTCAGACACCTAAGGCAAGTTTTTGATAGGTGTAGGTAGTATTTACTATCTCTCAACCCCAAAAAATGAAATCTTTGTTGTCCATTAAAGGAGTCTCTTAAGACATGTTATTTCCAAAGATGCCTTAACTATTGAACCGAAAACAATAGAGGCTATTCTAGGCTTATCATTTCCCTTGTGCAATAAATAACTCCAAAGCTTCTAAGGTAGCAAAAAATTTATAAGGAGGTTCATACCTAGTTTTGAATCTTTGGTTAAAACTATGACAACCATTCTTAAGGAGAATAAAGTCTTCTCTTGGACTAAGGAAGGTAAAAGAAACTTTTAAGCCATCAAAAAACCAATTTCACAAGATCCCACTCTTGTAAACCCTATTTTTTCTAAATACTTAATGTTGTATTCATTTTCTAAACTTGATACTATCTCAACTATGTTAAGGCAAAATAATGATGAAGGTTTGGAACAACCAATTGCATTCTTTAGTTAAGGTTTAGAACATTATGAAGTCAAGTACACATTTTTAGAGAAACAAGTACTTGATATTATAAGAGGACTAAAGAAGTTTAAACATATGGTTTCAATAATAAGATTCATATTATGGTCTCTCATCCTATTATCAATATTTTATTTTGAGAAAAGACTTTCGGGAAAAGAGGGAAAGGTGGATTACTAAAGTAATGAAATATGATGTCGATATTAAAGTGATAAAGTTGATAATGGGTAAAGGACTTTGTGAACACCTAGCTTCAGACCTCCATGAGTCAAAATAAGAGGCTTTAGATAATCATGAATGTTTCCAACTAGATGATTACATGCCCATATAAAGCTAGACACAAGATGCCATAATATTTATTCAAAATGGTGAGTATCATAATGATATGAGTAAATCCAAAAGGAGGTACTTTAGATTCAAATTATTCCTTATCATCTTATAGAATTTGTACTTTTTAGAAGGGAAAATAATGGTGTGTTATTGAGATGCATTGAAAATTGTAAGTTTGGAGTGTTTCTTGAAAAGCTTCGTGATGGAATAGAAGGTGGAAATTTCACCCCAAGAACCATAACTACCAAGATCATGAGGTGAAGATATTATTGTCCTAGCATCTTCAAGGACTTATATGATTGGGTGAGAATTGTACAATGTGATTTATTTAAAGGAAAATAGAATCTTGTATCTCTCTTTTTGAGGACTATTCAAGTAGATTAACCTTTCATGTAATGTAGTCTTGATTTCATTAGCATGATACACACCCCATTAAGTGCAGGTCATAGATGAATCCTCATAACAACTAAATACTTCACAAGGTGGGTTAAGGAAATGGCATTGAAGTAAGCTAATGAAATGTTATCCTAGAGTTCTATGAAATTATCATAACAAGGTTTGGCACTCCTTATAATATCATTTTAGATAATGCACTTACTTTCATGGGTCTTATAAAAATTTATCAGGCAAATATAAATGGCATATACTTGAGCACTTCATCCAATGATTACCTTCAAGGTAATGGGTTAGTTGAATCTACTATTAATAATATGATTAGAATCATCAAGAAAACTTTAGAGGATAATAAAATGGCTTGGCACACTAAATTGAAGACAAACCTATGGGATAATATAATACTCCCAAGAGATCAATATGGAATTCTCCTTTTGTTCTTATTTATTAAATGGAATATAGGACAAATATATCCCAAGATCTTATTGTATTGGAGTTGGCACATCAAGTGGAGTTGCTTGAGAACACTCTAATGGAGGTAAGGTTGATAAAGATAATGGAGTTACAAGAGACTAGACATAAGGCTCACCCTACCTTGAAACATCACCAAATTATAAATAAAAGGTATTTTTATAATAATGCAACTCCAATAACATTCCAAAAAGGTAACATACTGTTAAAATGGGATGAATAGAGAAAAGCTAGGGAGACATACCAAATTTGTTACCTTATGGAGTCAACCATATGTCATCATTGAGAGAAAATAAAGCAAATATTTTCAATTAACAAGGATGAGTCAAGAGGAATTACCTATATCTATGAATGGGATCTATTTAAATCCCTACCATTGATTGAGTCAAGGTTAGTGCTATAAATACTAGGTTCGGTATGTGTTTTAATTTTACTTATGTATGTATTCCATAAGTGTTCTTGTGAACACATGTGTGTATTATTTTGTGCTTCATTTATTTATGTTTGGTGTTATTTCAAAGTAAAATTATGTTTAAATATTTTTTATAGGTGAATCCATGGCCCAATGGATAGGATTAGGCTACTGGTCTTGGCATAACAAGCATACCACCCTTGGGAAATCATCAAGAATGTTGACTATTTTGATCAACCACAAGTCAAAATAAGTAAACCCATATAGTAAAAAACTCTATATATGGGTATTTTATAATGTTATAAGGTGTGTCATGGTATTTTTTTGTCATTTGGTATGTCGTTAACTTAGGTCATAGTCAAATTCTTTCCTAAGTCATTTTATGTCACTTAAGGTGCATATTAGAGTCATTTATGAAGGTGGTATGATTTTAATAGGTATAAAAGTGTTTTAAATTCAATTAAAAAATAAAATATTTAATTAATTATCAATAATATCAATCTTATCTAAAACTTATAGGTTTCTAACTAAAACAAAGAAAAACTGAAAATAAAGAGATTTTGGTAGTAGTAAGGCCTATGAAGGAGAAAATCACATGGGAAAATATTATGTAATGGATATTAAACTTAACTAACTTCATTTTAATTCTTGATAAACTTTTTAAGTGTCAAAATTGACTAAAACCATTCTACTTCTCCATCACTCCATTAGACATGCAAAACTAGTTAACAAGTCTTTTGATAGTATGACTATTACGAGACGTTCCAAATTAAATTATCTTGGTGGTAGATATTAAAATTGGTCTAATTAATTTTCATGGTAGGATTTTATAAAATGTTTTCATATGCTTTATGAACCATGTTTAATAATTTGACTATCTTTTTCTACATACTAATCCCCATACCCTATAGGTTTTCTTTTTGCATGAACTTGTCCATATGATCCAGTTGATTAGTTTTATTCTATATGATGTGTACATAATTTTTTCATGGTTTTAATATTTTTTTTTCATGTTTGGAAGTGAATTTATAAGTCAAGCATCTCAAATTGTAGGTTAAGTGCTCTATGGCTAAATTATAGGCATGATCTTTAACTACAAAGGTTGTCATTACCTATAGTGGTTTCAATAAATGTGATATGATTTTACATGTATTTAAAATTTCATAAAAATTTCCCTATTTTCCAAGCTCATTCTCAAAGTAAATCATCTATGGAATTACAATCAAGAATGTGATACAAAATCATCTCTTTGCTTGTATTCACTTACAGTCATGGTGTGTGAATCTCCAACCATGGTCATGTAGGTGTAATGAAATGTTCAAAGGTTATAAAAAAAATTATTTGAGCATGAAAAAACAATATAGGTCATTCAAATGAAAATTTATTGACTATGATGACTAATTCAGTCCTTAACATAGTCTTGCAGTCTAAATAGGCACCTACAAGTGACCTATAAGGGGTTGAACACATTTAGATAAGGCATTGTAACTAGTGTGAACTCTTTCATGGTGAAAAACATTAATTTGAATACCTTGAGAGGGTATAATACTGAATATAAGCCCATACACTATTCACATGGTCCAAATATCATCTACACTACATATATACTAAAATGTTCACCTACAAGTGGCTCCCACATAGACCTGAAGATAGTCATGGAGTCATCTAAACTTGTTTGATCCCTCATTAGAGTTTGAGATTTTTGACTATGTCATAGGAACAATGTTAAAACCATATAGTGTAAAACATACCTAAGGAGTTATATTCATAGTTAGAGAAGTAGTTTTAAGGATCATTTTCCTTAAAAACTCTAAAATAGAGCCCTATGTACTTTTGGAGCTATCATAAAATAGTGTATCAAAAGGTCTAGATAGATCTTGAGTGTTTCATCATGAATCCCTCAATAAGGTAAAAATTTTGAAAATAAAGTGAGTTATTTTCTCAATAGGATTCCATGATAAAAGGCTTCCAAGTCAGAAAATTGTTTACTACAACTTTTTAGTATTTACTACAGTACTTGACTCCAAATGGCCTTATTTTCTAAAGTGGCATAACAAAATAATACCTTTATGTTAGGTAATATTATTAATGTGAGTAAGATTTTTATGTTTCAAATAACATCAACAAGGTTTAAATTACAAGTTTTTGACCTATATACACACCTACAGGTGTACTCTTACTCAGAAAAGTCACCTACAACCTAACTGCAGGTGACTCACAAACTCTTGAGATGAATCTTGGGTATATTAGGCCTACATAAACAAAAATTTTCCATTGAGATTTGTTTCTAAGACCCCAAATGAATCATATGAGGTTTAGCATAAATTTCAAATTTTTATATGCATCTATAGGTCCCTTTTTCCTCAAGGATGGTTAACTATAGTGGACTATAGTATGATAGTGATCTATGAGCATAACCAGTCTTGAGGATGGCCTAACTTAAAGCATGGTGTGATCAATTGAAACTATTATATGAGATTTGAGGACATCAATAATGTATTTTATCAATGATACAAGGTCAACTATAAAAATTTCACTTATAGGTATCACTTCCTAAGTAAGACAACATAGTCATATTTGAACTTAATTTATCATATCAAGGTTAGAGGTGAAAAATGTAAGGTTTGACAAATATTTGATGATCAATATGTTTTATTAGATCTTAATATTGGTAATAGACACTTCACCTTATCATTAAATCAAGAAAACAAATCATAGAGTGGGTTGTTTCATGAAATACATAGTCCATATGCCAACCCTGCACATACTAAACATCACAGAAGTCTGCATTGAGGGTTTTGAAGATTTAAAAGGACTATAGTTGTAACCAATCCATAAAACTTTACATAGATTATCCTTATAAATTGGATAATATCCTCATATAGTAATTTTGTTTGATATAAGTGAGATGCCCTATGTTTTATTTCAGATAGAGGGCACGCCCAAAGAGATGTAACTACAGGTTTAAAAAGAAAATGGTAGGAAGGGGAGTTGGAGACCATAGAAAATATATATAAATGTGTATAAAGTTTATTTAAACATTAAAAATCATAAATAAATCACCATAAATTTTATAAACTAAATACGGTGGCTTGAAACCCTAGGTGTATAGATAGACTTCTAAGGTCTTGACTAGGCCTATTGTGGATAAGAGGTTCATTTATTTTTCTAACACAAGATGAAAATTACAAATAATTTGAACATGGGCATGGATATTTATAAGGTGTGTTATTTATTTTGGTTAAATCCATGAAGAAGTCATTTCTTGGCCTAAGATCATAACAAGGTGCACATAATGCCTTGGAAAACTCAAGTGATTAACTTTGCAAACTCATAATTGTACCATGACTTATCTTGGGAACCTAAGGAGCTATGATAATTTTAAGGGGGTCCCAATCAAGGATCTAGTTTATTTTTTTAGGTTTTCAATTTCATGACTTTATTAACAATCCTTATCGATCAAAACCACTTAAAACCATCTAAAACTCTTGCTAGTGACCAGATGGGAAAGATGAAGAAAGAGATACATCTAATAGGGACATAATGAGAGATAAAGTTATTTTACCTTGTATAAGAATCTGGAGGGCTACTTCACATCATTTTGGCTTCTACCCTACTTGTATGGATACGGTGTAAATGGATTTTATTGATAGTTTTTGGTTTCTTATAGGTAAAAAGGATTTTAAAGGATTAAATTCACTTTGGGATGAATAATGGGACTTAATATAAATCATCATGTTCATTTAATAGCTCATATAAGTTCAAAAGTGATTTTGCTAACACCTTCATCTTAGCCAGTCCAAATTGGCATAGTGAACAAGGAATGACCACCAAGTGAGAAGGTGAAAAATCTAAGTGGGAAGAATTTTAAGGTTTTATTGATGTATACAATGGAATGAGGGATGAGTGAAAGAGGTTGATTATGACTACATGCAATGATAACACTTAGAAAAAAAATATTAGTGATTAGGGACACATATAATTAATGTTTTACAATTTTTATAAATCCTAATTATCATTTAAATGATCTCATATATCCCTAGTCTACTATGGAGTGTTCAAAGAAGGCCAAATTATGAATGTAGTTTTTAAGCAAGTAATTGAAGAGTTATATATCAAGTTCATGGAGTTTTATGATTTGAGGGACATTTTCGTAGTTAAACTTGCATGTTTTGATACATATTATTATCTTATACATATCCAACTCTTCCTCTCATCTTTAAAATTCATTTAGTGACTCTTGGACTTCATTATCTTCTCTCCTCTCTCAAATTCTATAAGTACTAACCATTTTGGCTCTTGTTGGTTAATACTAAAATAGTATGGTGAAGCCATATTGGCTTGATGTTTTGATTTAAATTTAATAATATAATAAATCTGTTTGAGTTCATAAACATCTTGCTTAAGTGTGAAAAGTGATGAATAATTAAGTCTAGTGATTATATCCTTATTTTTCATTAACCTTTCATGTCTTGTGCAAGAAGTTCTCATTCTAGAAAATCATATAGAGTGTATTTAGTGTGTTTGTATTTATTCAAGTGTGAAAGTGTCCTTGGATTCATAAACATGATATTTGGTTTACTTACCTTGATTTTTCTCATGCATATCACCTCTATAATGAAACAGCTATGTTAGAACACCTTAGGACTCTAAGGCTAATTTTTAGGTTTTGCTCTTAGTGAAAATAGTATGATAGAATAAGTGTATATATTAATGGTGTATCACCCAATTATATTATATTTATTTCATGCATATTTTTTTCCCTTTTCCCATAATCAATCAATAGTATAGGTGACTAACACTTCAAGATAAATTCAGGGCGCTAGCCCTTAAACCTAGAGGTTTACTTCTTCTATAGGTAAACCCACATACCTAGAAGTATTCAAATGTTTCCCAAATATTAGAGTAGGATTTTAAAAAAACCTATATGGTGAAATATTTGGTGATAATAGTTTTGGAATTCCCAATAAGACCCATTGTCCTAAAGACAACTTGTCAAGGTGAATGTTAGTCTTGACAACATTAGTTGTAAAGTGGTATGCTACTCAACATTTGGTGACTAAATTCAAGGTAAAATATGGTTGTATACCATTTTTTTGTCTTATATTTTCTTTAATAATTCATTTTACTTACTATTAAATATTTTATTAGAGTTCTCGATCTCATCAATCCACCTATTTAGCCTTAACTTCCTCTTGAAGTTCAACACCCTCAACCTATTTTGCCCTTTAAAGAGCAAGAGGATTTTTTCTAGCCAAGAAAGTGAATAAATTATGGATAGGAAACATGCCTTCATATCCTTAAGCACTTAGAATCCAATCCATCTTGATGCATATGATTCCATTTTCCCTAATTTTATAAGGAGTGTGCCTAAATTCAATGGTGAAGGCCATATCACACCTAGTGAACACATTAGGGATATCTCTAATTTTTGTAGTTTCCACAATATCACTAAGGAAAATATTTCCATTAGAATCCTTTCCATGTCACTTATATGGAAATTAATTTACTAGTATAGGGCTTTCACTAGTGGATTTATCATAACATGGGATGATTTTGGAGTATTGATAACTACAATGTTTTAAGGATGAAAGAGACCATACTTGACTCATACATAATCTCAATGTAATAAAAATATCCCACAAGAAAATAAATCATGACTTTAATGAGAGGTTTCAAAAGACTTGGTATATATCTCCTCATCCTACGAGACCACCTGCTAGCTTTGTGTTTCCTAGATACTTGAGAGCCATTGGTACTGATATTGCCATCATGCTACAATCCATGGGTGTTTTCACTCTTATTGAAGCATATTAACTTACCATTAGATTTGATAATGGCCTAATTAAATATATAAATATAAATTCTAAAGTCTCTATGCCTATGATACCTAATATTTATGATTCTACTCTAAACATTGCCTAAATTCTAAGTGAAAACATCAAACCTAAGACTAGTCCTAAGAAGGCAGAAGATGATATTGATTGGAGAGAAAGAGTCCCATACTTAGAGGCTTAAAATAGGCAAGATAATAATTAATAATTTTCCTATTAAAATCCTTATACTTACCAATAGTAATATGGTAAAAAATATGGGTAAGGGAGGGGTCATGAGAAACCTAATTTCAATAGGCCTACCAATGCATATAATCCTACTTTAACTTCCAATACAAGAGAAATGGTATTGATGCATATAAAATTTGTAATAGGGGAAGAGTGGAAACAAGATAATTTAATATATTAAAATTAAGGTATATATCAAGCTCTAGTTGGTCAAGGAGGAGTCACCTTTTAGCTTTTAGTAGATGATGAAGTCCTCATGTAAAAAAATTAAAGTGAACAACCTCAAGGAGAAATCTTCACTGACTTCTTAGTTGAAGACACTTTTGTGCTTAATAAAGGAAATTATGTTGAAAATAATTCAAGATACAAGATTAAGGCTCTATGTGGTGATAATAATGTGCCTATAATTTCATCTAGTCCTCATATAAGGCAATAATGCATGGCTGTAACATGACAATCCCTAAAATTCTTACACCTCCTCCAAATCAAAATGTTGTTAAGCTTGTCTAAATTAATTCAATTCATCAAATTCCAAGAAATAATTACCTATAAGGGCACAATAAAAATTATGTATTTCTTCCCTAAACATTGTGGATTCATTAAAGAATACCAAGATATCCATTTCAGTTTGGGATGTCCTTCATATGCCTAGCCAAAAAGAGCTTTTGCAAAAATAGATGTCCACTATCCATGCTAGCCACCCACCACCAAGTCATTTTCATAAAAATGTATCTCTTACTAATTCCCATTAAAACATTATGGAACCATCTACCAATTATGATAATCATCCACCTTTCTACCTCACTCTCATTATGGGTGACAAAGTAGTCCATAATTGCATAGTTGATAGTGGTGCCTCTACATCAGTCATGCCCAAAGTTGTAGCTAACAAATCGGGCCTAAGGTATGAACCACAAAGAAAAATATTTATTTAGTTATATGGTACACCTAAAAAGTTAATATTATTGATCAAAGGGTTGAATGTTTCCCTCTATGACTGTCCTAGTTTTCATATCCTCTAAGACATTATTGTTGTGGACTTGCCTACTCATTTTGCAATCTACCTTTCAAAATATTTCATAGTTAAGATAGGAGGCTATCTCTTATCTGACTAGTCCTTATTAGCCTTCAAGACAAGATATGGAGAAAATTTAATAATTCAGACTCAACAACTTCCTAAATTTCATATTTAACCTTATGTTGAAGTAAGTTCCAATCTGAATTATGTTATTAATGATAAAGAGGAACCTATTATGGATGATAATGCTTCTTACAATATTGAAGTAATTTCTAATTTATTTCTTGATTAGTATGTTACTAACACATATAAGAATTAAATTTATAATTTCATGAAGGAAATTGATTTAGGAGTGTATTACCTACATGAGGAAGGAATACCAATACCCCTAGTTTCCAAAGAAGAAGGTGAGAATGATGGAATGTGGAAAATGTTTTTTGATGGCACAAGAAGTAAAATTTTTGTAGGAGATGGAATTATGTTGGTTTACCCATATAAACAATAGTAATATTCTTCATATATTTTCCTTTTCATTTCTACTATCAATGTGGATGAGTATGAGGAATTTATTTATGGCCTTCAATGGGTGAGGAGAAAAGGAATCAAGAATTTGCAAGTTTATGGAGATAGCAAATTGGTTGTGAATAAAGTTAGGAATTTGGTTACTATGAATAATAATTTTATAAAGTCATATAATCATAGGGAATGGTGTTTTATTGAATAATTCAATCCATTCAACATAAAATCAATCTTAAGGGAGTAAAATAATCATGTTGATAGACTAGCTACCATGGGAGCACAATATAATACACCTACTGCCATAAAAGAGGGAAAATGATTCCAAATAAATATCATTATCATACCTTACATACCTGATAATTAGGTGTATTATAAATTTTTTAATAGTGATAAATACATTGTATACTTCTTGCAAAATGAAGTTGAATTTTCCTCAAGAAACTAAAAGAGACTCCAAGAACAGTTTGATAATTAGATTGTTCAACTAAGAACAAACAAGATACCTAAGGGATTGGTGACCTTATAAAGTATATTAATTTAATATGACCAAAGTAATAATGAAAAGGTGGGTATTTCTACAAAATATGATAATTATGAAAGTGTATTGATCTTCAAAGATAAACTCCTCACACTAGGTGAGGTATGTTCTACATTAGAGAAGCAAGCATTCATTGATTTGTGTAGAGTGTTTCATGACATATTTTCTTGGGAATATAAATACTTAAAAGGGATTGATATTAACCTATCATATCACACCATATAATTTAAACTGGTTAGGCAAAAATAAAAGTCCATCAACCCCAAGGTTGAATAAATCATGAGGATAGTCTTGACCAAATTTGACTTTTAGGTCAAATTAGGGTACTCCTAGTAAAAAACTTGAATTTTTAGGTCTATAATGGTGTATAATATACCATCATGAGGTTTTTATAGGTTAATTTATGTCAACTAATGCTATTTTAGTTTTGGTCGATTAGTCTTTATGTCCATATATCATTTTTGGGTCATTTGAGGTGTCAAAATAGTGCATTTAATGATTTATATGGGTTTATTGAGAAATTAACACATTTAAAAACATTATTTAATTCCCCACGTGTAATTTTAAGTCTTAGATAACTAATAAAACTAGAATATGGAAGGTTATGTAGAAGAAAGGGTAGTTTTCTTAAAATGGCACTTGTATAACTTATTTGGGAAGTGTGCCATGTGGGATAGGGTCAATGGATGCCATTTTATATTCATTAGGTAAAATACACATTTTGAATTATCTTAAAGTTCCATTTCTAAGGAAAAACCTTTTTGTTCCAGTTTTGTCCGTTTTGGCATACAAGGGTGACTTACAAGTTTGTACTTGGTATGACCAGTAGAAAGAGTTTAGATAAAATGATTTTGGGAGGTTGTTTTAAACTTTAGAAATAAATATTCATATAAATATTTTTTATAATGATCTATTTTTATTTATGAATCATCTATTTCAAGTTGATTGTACAAATCTACCTATTAGTCTATGTACTCTTTAGGTTTTGCCTTGGATTAGAGAAATTTGTATAGTATAGCTACTAAGATTGCTTATAGAGGATGTTTAATCATTTTTATCACATTTTACATGATTTATTTTAAAATTTAAAGTTGATTTTATGAGAAAACTAACTTATTTTTCAAGGAGGAATGCAGGAGTGAAGTTACAATCATTTCTTCCAATTGTTGAGGTTTTCTTCTATGTTTTGGTTGATAAAGAGTGTGAAGTGATTTTTTATTGATATTATATGTATTAAATTCATCTTAAATTCAAAATAAAACTTAAAAATCCAATTGAATATCCAATAAAGTAAGCAAATTCACAAATTATCCATCTACAATAGTTGTACAACCTACCATCAATTAGAGGAGCATGAAATGTGTGTTTTAAACTCTCTATGAAGTTTAGAAGTATTAAAAATGCTTGGTGATAATTTTAAGGAATGTTTATAATAGGGGATATTAATTGGATCCAAGGATACCTTATAAATAAAGTTGTGACACTTTGAGATAATTTCCTAAAACTACCAAAATAGAGGTCTAGGCCTTTTTTTGGGTATCTTCATATAAATTTATATTGAGTCCCAATATATCTAGCTATACTAATATAAAATATTATATATATTCATATACTATTTTAAAATAATATAGATTTTTAATCAAGGAAAGTGGTTTTATTAAGCTCTGAAGTTGCTTTCTACGACAATGAAATTATTTAGTGTTATTTACTACCAATAGAGTACTTGTTAAGCATTGGAAGCATAAAGAAGGTTTTGATGTTTTATGAGGCCTTAAATTATTTTATGTGAACCATAAATTACACCATTAGTTCATGATATATCAAGGATAAATAATACTTTATAATCCTAAAGTGAGACTAAGAAATAGTTACCTATAGCCAATACACACAGTTGTAGGAACTAGGAAAGTACTTGGAGTAACCAAAGTAAGATTCAAGGTCTTATTGATGACCTTATTGTTTTTTTAAAGGATAATTAAGTATAATTATTTTATAAGCTTAAAAATATAAGAAATTAAATGTGAGGCTAAGTTACATCATAACTTACCACATGCACATACAACCAAGCCTAAAAAGGGAAGACACAATCTTGTAAGTCACAAGGAAAGAAAGAAGGCCTAAAATAATGTTTTGAGGAAGTGTAGGCATGATACATGGTTTTATAGGTGAAATAAGTATCTTAAAGATATTTGTTTTATTTTAAGACCTTACTTTCCTATAGGGTAAATAAATAATCCATATAGTCATCTAGGTTGACTATCTCAGGCTTGTGACCAAAAGACACCTTATTCACCAAGGTTGTAACTTGAATTTACTACCATAATGATAATATTTAAGAATTATAAGGTTAATATTTATGAGTATAAATTTCACCCAAAATAATGATACTTTGTGTTTTACTTTCAAATCATACACTTAGTCTATACACAAGGAGATATAGGCACCTACAGTAGATTGTCTTTGTCAACAAGGCAAATAGTGAAGTAAACTTGGTGAATTAGTAGTGTTTTATCCCCCTCAATGTTGAATGCAGAGATGAACAAGTGAAATATACTATCAACATTTAATATTGATCTTAAAAAATCATAATAAGTGTAAAGGCATCTCATAAACATATATAATAATCAAGAGATAGAGGTGTCTTTGTTAGGGTATAGAGGGACCTTAGTTGGTGAAACTAGAGTGTGTAAAGGGTATAGGGAAGGAACTTAGTTGGTTAAAACTGGCGTAATGCACAAGCTAGTGAGAGGGGTGAAAATCTTCACTTGAATTTATTTTAAAGATTTATTTATTCTTCTAAGGACATGGAGGGTCTTTAAACTCTTAATTAAACCTATCCCATGTATTTTCATGGGAAAATGATGCCAGTTTTGAAGCCAAGTGTGTAGGGTACATGAAAGGGATATTTTCTAGACAATAGATGATGATGGCTCACTTTTAAAGGTTTTTAAGGGACTAGTCATGAAACAAATACATGGAGAGGCATGCATGATGTCCTTAACCTTCATTAAAATCATCAAACCTAGTCCTCATGAGTTATGGGACGTTTAAATAATCCCAATCATGAAAGTAGTTTTTTGTGTAGAAGGAGGAGTTTTGTGCCACTTTGCATAAATTTTATGAATTGACTTGACATTTTTTAATTCATGACCTTGAATGGTTATTCCCATGTATTCTTCACATACATAATTAAATCCTTTTATTAGCTTGACAAGTGTCCTTATGAGCCTTGGTCTTCTTTTCTCTTATCTCTCTCAAGTTCTATAAGAGCTAGCCATTTTGGCCATTTTATTCTATGTTCCACCAGAGTAAGGAAAATACTTTCTCATTTTTATACATTTTATCAATAAAATTATTAATTTTTAACTCTTATATGATTATTAATAGTTTCTTTACTTGAATTTTGAATTTGCTTAGTGAAGACTATGGATTCTCTAGCAAGTTGCCACATTCTTTCACCTATTTGCAGACTCTTCTTATAGAGCATGTGATGTGTTCCAGGGAATGTTAAAGTATAATTGAGTTAGTCTCTTAATTATTGTCCTTATATTACTCTTGTTTAATCCTCATAGCTTTGCACATTTATCCATAACCCCATAATGTAACATTGATGTAAGAAGACATAGATTAGAGAGTGTATGTTTAGTTGTCCTAGATTTCAAGTGTAATATTCATATGGTTGGATGCAATCAATATATTTGGTATATCACCTCCCTTATGTTAGTTTAATTTCAGTTATCTCTCTCTCTTTCACCACCAAGTTTAGTTGTAGGTTTAATCCTAAGTGGTACATCAAGGGAGCTAGCCCTATCTAGAGACTCACCTCATCCTTTAATCTACCTACAATCCTAAAGGTGATTCCATTATGCCACTTGGATGAGGATAGATTTTCATCTCCTCATGGGTGTAAATCCTAGTGAAAATAATTTTTTTCCATGCTTGGTGGGACTCTTATTCCAAGAGATGGAGATATTTTTGGTGTTGTCTCTCAACAATCAGCCTTTGGAGGCATCTTTTCAATCATCAATGGCGACTCCAAAGACACATAAAATGGTCAAAAATCCTAGGTTATCCTATTTTTATTTATGGTAACATTTTTTCTTTGTGTTCTTTCTTTTAATAAAGATCTATGGCTGACTTTGGTGTTGATTTCTTATTTACACAAGTTGGTGAGACAATTAAAGCTTGTGTCATTCCCTATAAATATGAACAAGTCCTTGGTCAATCTTGTCATGAGCCTTACCAACCCCAATATTAATTTAATAAGATCCAATATGATCATATCCAAACCATACATGATCCTTACTAGTCCTATATTCAGCCTTCTCAATGTCTTGCTCCTAGTCAACCTAATCCTTTCTCCAATCAGCCCATTTCCACCTTCAAACAAGCACTTTTAGGCTATGAAAGGTATATGTTGGATCTTTATAATCTAAGGGGATGTGATCAAGGGATTACTAATCATTCCATCTATCAAGTGATAAATGATTAAAGTTGGTCAAGAAAGAGTGGGTACCTATTGAAAGAGCCAATTCGCAAAGGCTCACAAGTGATATACTAAATGTGAGTGGTTTGATTGCATATTTGGAAGAGAAGATAAATATTAATGATAGGAATATTTACCAAGTCTATCAACCTTCATACCCACTTCCCTGAGCTCTGTATAAACCATACATGACCCCTACTCATGATCCAAATCAAGTCTATCAAAGTCATCCTTTTCCCAATCAATTATAAGAGAGAGTTAAAAAGAGAATTCTTATGTTTGACACAAATCTTGATAGCCAAATTGTGTTGTAAAATATTCATATGCAATAGTACATGTTGGTGGAAAAGGAAATGGAGTTTAAACCCTCATTTCCCTATCATATTTAATCCCCACCACCTCAAAAGGAGACTCATAATTGAAATGTCCTAAGTTAGAGTAAGATAGTGGAGTCATGGGGAAATAAGGAGGAGAAGATTCTTGACCAAGAGTGTGAAATTGAGAAGACATCTAATCCTGATATCCTAAGCTAGAGAAAAATAGTAGATTCATGGGGAAAGAAAGAAGATGAAATCATTTTCAAAGAGTGTGAAGTGGAAAATTGAGTTGATATTTTGCAAGACCATTCCACCCTTCCTCAAGAAGCTTCCTTTGTTCCTTGGAAGCCCTCATGCTCTCCTTATCCTCATGATGATTCCTATGAGATTCAAGAGAAACTTTTCCAAGTATAATTAGCCAATCAAATAACTGATCTAGAGATAAAGATGAAGCTACTAAGTAAATGATTGATGGAAGGTTTAGACTAAATAAAATCCTATTCCTAAACACATCCCATCTCCCCTCCCTTAATAACTTAAAAAAGAGCCTCCTACCTTGCATTCTCAATCTTATTTGGAGTTTTATGTGCCACCTCTACTAACTAATTCATCTTGTCCTTACCCAAACACCATTTGCCCTGATGGACCTATGGTATGGGAACTAAAGGAGGATCAGTTAGTTGATAAGGAAAGATAACTATTGCATGAAGAACACATATCTCCTTAGCAACCTCATTAGGCTAAGCCACATGATTTCAAGCTACCTAGTCTTGGCATCACCATGAAGGAGGTTAAAGATATTGAAACCCTTGAAAAAAGAGATCAGATTATGAAAGTTGAAGTTAATTTTGAAAACCCTCAAGAGATTTTAAGTGATGAAGAGAAGGTAAGTCCTTGTGTTGAATCTCTTTTCTTAGTTGATGATGAAGAATGTTTTCTTTGTGTTGAAGAACCTATCTTGAGAGAGGCAAATGAAGAGGAACATGCTCAATTCATGGCTGATAAATAAGACCTCATGAGTGTTTATGAGGAATAAATCACCATAGGGACTCCATTTGGTGAAGAAAAAGACAATTTACAAGTTTTTGCCTCCATATTTGAAGTGGAATGTGCTATCAATAAGGAAGAACATTTTCAAGCCATCTCTCAAGAAGAGTTAGTCTTGAGAGAGTCTCATGAGATAAAGATATAGGAATTAGAAATTGACTATGATCTGATCAAAGATGAAGAAAAGGTGATTTATTGTGTGGAGATTTCAAACTGGGTTGATGAGGAAGGATGCTTTCCTTTTTCCAAAGAGGAAGAAATGATCATTAACTTTTTTCTCATTTTGCAAGATACCATAGATGGGCAAGGACAAGTTCTTAATCAGATTTCATTTGAATTTTTTGAAATAATTAAAGTAGGATATAATCTTAGTCAAAGAGGCTATGATTTGGTCAAATATGGAGAAGGTAATATTAGTGCTCAAGTAAGTATGCAAAGGAAAAGCATTCTTTCAAATCTACCCTTTCAAGAAGCATATGAATTTGATGATGACATGTTTAAATTAATAATTATTGGATAGAATTATCTAAATTAGTTTAAAGAAACACATCAGCTCTTGAAGGATGTGACAAGATCCTATTTGCCTCAATCTTCTAAGGAACAAAAAATCAATCTTTTTGGAGACATGCCTACTAAAGAGATACAAGCTTATTATGAAATGAAGAGTGGGTAGAAGTATGAAGTATGTGAACATGTTAAAGAGGAGTATATATACTTTTGAGACTTTTTTAAGGATGATCTACTTAATATCAAATAAAGTGAAGTGCCAAGGAAGAGGTCTGATCCATAAAGTATTCAAGACAAGGAGAAGCATGCTTGTCACTATGTTTCATCTCACAATGAAGATGATTCAAAAAAATTTCATTTTGATACAAAAAAGGAGGTATGTTTAGTTTATAGTTGTGCATAATAGGTTATTTTGTAATTCCCCACTGAATATCAAATAAAGTGAAGTGCCAAGGAAGAGGTCTGATCCATAAAGTATTCAAGACAAGGAGAAGCATGCTTGTCACTATGTTTCATCTCACAATGAAGATGATTCAAAAAAATTTCATTTTGATACAAAAAAGGAGGTATGTTTAGTTTATAGTTGTGCATAATAGGTTATTTTGTAATTCCCCTAAGTGCTTATAACACATGTGTGTGTTTGTTTTGTTGGTGTGTGTCCTTTGCTTTGTGTGGTTGAGGTAGTCATTAGTATCTTGTCTTGATCAAAGGTTTGTGGTTAATGGTCAAAATTTTCTTTCTTGTCTTAGTCCTTATATGACTCTATAATCCTAATGGAATAATAAGGCTACTGGTCTAGTAAGTATAACAGGCATACTAACCTTATGAGTCACTAATTTATTGAACAAATTTGACTTTTAGGTCAAATTGGTGTACCCCTAGTAAAAAAATTGGATTTTTAGGTTTATAAGAGTGAATTATATATTTTCACGAGGTGTTTTTTAGGTTAATTTATGTCAAATAATGATATATTAGCTTTGGTCAATTAATTTTTATGTCCTTGTATCATTTTTGGGTCATTAGAGGGGTCAAAATAGTGTATTTAATGCATTGTATGGGTTACTTGGAAATTTTTCAAGTGTAAAAACATTATTTAATGTCCCATGTGTCATTATAAGTCTTATATAAATGAAAAAAACTGAAATATGGTAGGTTATGTAGAAGAAAGGGTAGTTTTCTTTAGCAAAGGAGAGAAAATGGTAGTTGTATAGCTTCCTTGGGAAGTGTACCATGTGGGATAGGGTTAGGTGATGTATATTAATATTAATCAGCTTAAATAAAAAAATTAGTTATTTGAAAGTGCCATTTATAATCCAAAACCATTATGTTTCATTTGTGTCCTTGGCATACAAGGGTGACTTGCAGGTTTGTACTTGGTATGACCCATAGAAAAAGTTTCTGGTAGAATTTTTTTTGGAGGTTATTTTAAGCTCAAATACCTAAATTTTAATATTAATATTTTTGAGAATGATCAAATATGATTCATGAATCATCCATTTGAGGTTGACTATACAAATTTGCCTATCAATCTGTTCACTCTTTAGGTTTTGCCTTAGATTAGAAAAGTTCATAAAATATAGCTACTAATAATTCTTACAAAGGATATTTAATATTATTTCTCATGTTTCCCATGACTTTTTTTAAATTTAGAGTTGATTTTATGAGCCAACTAACTTAGTTTGCAAGGAGGAACAAAGGAGTGAACTTACAATAATTTCTTCCAATTGTTAAGGTTTTCTTCTATGTTTTTGTCGATAAGGAGTGTGAAGTGATGTTTTATTGATCTTATATTCCATTCATCTAAAATTACAAATAAAACTTAAAAATCCACTTCAAGAGCCAAGAAAGTAAGCAAATGCATAAAGTAGTCATCTACAATAGTTGTATGCTTATCATCAGCTAGAGGAGCATGAAATGTGTCTTTTGAAATATCTCCAAAGTTTGGAAGTTTTTAACATTTTTGTTGATCATTCTAATGAATATTTATAATAGGGGATATTAATTGGATCCAAAGAGATCTTCTAAACAAATTTATGACACTTTGAGTTAATTTCCCAATACTACCAAAATAGAGGTCCAAGACCTTTTTTGGGTATCTTCATATAAATTTATATTGAGTCCCAAGATCTCTAAATATACTAATATTTAAGATTATAGATATTCCTATCTACTTAAAAAATAAGAAAGGTTTGAATCAAGGAAAGTGGTTTTCTTAAGCTCTAAAGTTGCTTTCTGGGACAATGAAATTATTATGTGTTATCTATAGACAATAGATCACTTGTTAAGCATTGGAAGCATAAAGAAGGTTTTGAGGTCTTATAATCCTAAATTGAGACCAAGAAATAGATACCTACAGCCAATACACATAGTTGTAAGAACTAGGAAGGCATTTGGAATAACCAAAGTAAGGTTCAAGGTCTTGTTGATTCCCTTTTTGTTTTGTTGAAGAAGAAGTGAGTATTTAATTATTTTATAAGATTAAAAATATAAGAAATTAAAGGTGATTCTAAGTTACATAATAAACTTACCACATGCACCTACAACCAAGCCTAAAGAAGGATGGCACAATATTGTAAGTCACAAGGAAAGAAGGAAATCCTAAAAACATGTTTTGAGGAAGTCTAGGCATGAGACATGGTTTTATATGTAAAATAAGTATCTTAAATCTATTTGGATAATTTTAAGACCTTAATTTCCTATAGGGTAAATAAATAATCTGTATAGTTAGCTAGGTTGACTGTCTCAGGCCTATGACCAAAAGAGACCTTGTTCACCAAGGTTGTAACTTGAATTTGCTACCATAATGAGAATACTTATAATGGTAAGGGTAATATTCATGAGTATAAATGTCACCCAAAGGAATGGTACTTTGTGTTTGAATTCTCCAGCATACCCTCAGTCCATACATAGGGAGATACAGGCACCTACAATATATTATCTTAGTTAATAAGGTAAATAGTGAAGTAAACTTGGTATATTAGTAGTGTTTTAGCCCACTCAATGGCGAATGCATAGATAAACAAGTGAAATAGACTATCAAGCTTCAATATTGATATTCAAACATCATGATAAGCTTGAAGACATCTCACAAGCATCTACAATAGTCAAGAGATAGAGGTGTCTTAGTCAGGGTAGAGAGGGAGCTTAGTTGTTGAACCTAGAGTGTGTGTAAAGGGTATAAAGAGGTTGTAATGATGAAACAAATTTGTGATCACATTTTTAAAATTAATGATCACCTTAATGATCTATAAACAATGCTAAAACAAACCTATAGGACCCTAAAAGGACTCTTACATAATTAATTATTACTATCTTAGATAGTGAGCATAGAGTTAGCATTCTTAGCATGAATATGACATAGAATTCTAAAAAATGGACCTAAGGCACTACTAGTTAACCATGGGTCAGTATTGAGAGGGAAAATCAAGACACACAAGGGTCATTCTTGAGAGGGAAAAATAAAACATAGCCTTGTGAGTTTAAGCATATAAAGGAGTGTGTGAGAGGTTGAAAAAGAAAATGGATATTGGAATCAAATTAATTATGATCAATATCACCTTAAAAAAATCTCACAAAAACAAACCAAGCATAAGGGAGGGCACTTTCAAGTGCATACACAGTCTACTCTTGGAACCCTGCACTTTCTTGCTTCTCTAGAAGTCTATTTAGAATTTGGAAGGGTTATAAGGTCATTGACCTAGTTAGGATATCAATTTTTGTACATGGAATATTTTACACTTATATAACCCTCTCCAATACCTATTTTTTGTGAGAAAATAAGGTAAGTTCCCCTTATTTTGTCTCAAATAGGGGGTACTTTCCCCTTACACAAACTTATAAATCTTGGAAGGTAGGATGGAGATATGAAGCCAAAAGGTGTGTAATCTTGTAATATGGGTTTAAAATTTTTTAAATCACTTATACAATCATTATATCACCTAATAGGATCACGAAACTAAACAAGGAAGTATGAACCCCTAGCTTTACAAGTAGACCCACTAGGCAGGTTTTGGCCTAGAACCCAATTGGGGGTCCACTCTCACTTCTCTAATGAGTTAGACTCTATAAAAGTTTTAATACATTTTTATGGTTAATATAAATATTTTAAATCTTTCAATATATATGGGAACCCATAAAATCTCACTTTAAGCCTCAATAAATAACACAGTCCTATTAGACATGGTGAGGTTTATACCCAAATGAGTAGTCATTTACATTTTTAGCATAAATTAAGTATATAAATGACTTAGAACATGTTTTTTGGTCACTAGTATAGGTATATGATCTTTTTTAGGTAGAAAAAACATCAAAGAATCCATTCTTGACTCAAAGATAAACTTAGGCCTATGAAAATAAGGGAAACAATCTCGATAGGCAATTTTTAGAAGCTCACATCTTTTTGGAGGATTTGCATGATTGATAAAGTAGTTATAGGAAAATATCATGGGTATTTAAAAATTATTTTGTGGAATTTTTTTGTATACTACATGTCAAATCTTTATGAACCAAGCTTAAGACTCAAAACAAGCCTAAAACCCTACTAAACCGTTATAGAGACCAGCTTGGAGAAATAGAGCTAGAAATGCAATAAAATGGAATAGTTAGACTATGAAACCTTTTGTAAGTTTAATATTACTAACTTAATATACTTCCCATTACAATTATTTATACGGACTTGTATGAATGAGGGTAGAAACAAGAATTTTCTCACTATATTCTATGTTTTATAGGTTATAGGAAGTTTCAAGAGATGAAAAGAACATAGATGGAAAATATCAAGACTTAATATAACTCCCCATGTAATTTTAATTAATTAAAAAATTTCCTAAGTGTGTCAAACAAGTCCTTCAACTTAGCCAATCAAAATTGGCGTAATGCACAAGCTATAATGCATAAGCTAGTGAGAGTGGTGAAATTCTTCAATTGAACTAATTTGAAAGATTTCCTAATGATTCCAAGGACATGGAGGATATTTGAACTTGTCATTAAACCTCTCCCATTAATTTTCATGGGAAAATAATGCCAATTTTGAGGCCAACTGTGCAAGGTGCATAGAAGGGTAGTTTTCTAGAAAATAGATGATGATAACTCACTTTTAAAGGTTTTTAGCAGACCAAGCATGAAATAAATGCATGGAGAGGAATTTATTATGTCCATAACCTTCATTAAAATAATTAAAATTAGTCCTCATCAGTTATGAAATTTTCAAACAAACCCAATCATGAAGGCAATTTTTCTATGCAAAAGGAGGAGTTTTATGGCACTTTACAAAACTTTGATGACTTGAATTGAAATTTTTACTTAATGAAATTTCATGGTTCATCCCATATATTATTCAAATTCACAATTAACTCCTTGGATCATCTTTAAAGTGTCCTTGTGACCCTTGGACTTATTTTCTCTTCTCTTTCTCTCAAGTTTTATAAGAGCTAGCCATTTTGGCCATTGTATTCTATGTTCCACTTGAGTATCGATAATCCATGATAATTTTATGCCTTTTTATTAATAAAATTCCTAATTTTTACCTCTTATATGAATGTTCATAATTTGCTTTACTTGAATGTTGAATTTGCTTAGTGAATACTGTGGATTCCTTAGCAAGTTGTCACATTCTCTCACCTATTTAAAGCTTCTTATTGCAAGGGATGTGATGTGTTCTAGGAAATTTCAAAGTATAAGTGAGTTATAATCTTAAATATTTACCTCATAGGCCTCTTGTCTAGTTCTCCTAACTTCTCACATTCATCCATAACTCCATAATGTAACATTAATGCAAGAAGACATAGTGGAGAGTGTATGTTTAGTTTTCCTTGATTTGAAGTGTAATATGCATATGGTTGGATGTCATCAATATATTTGGTGTGTCACCTCCTTTATGTTAGTTTTATTTTATTTATATCTCTCCCTTTCCACCCCAAAGTTTAGTTGTAAGTTTAATCCTAAGTGGTACATCAAGGGAGCTAACCCTATCTAGAGACTCATCTCATTATTTAGGTTTCCCATAAGCCTAGAGGTGATTCCATTATGCCACTTGGATGAGGAGAGATTTGAATCAACTTAAAGGGTTAAAATCCTAGTGATAGTATCTAGAACTTACCAAACTCTTTGAATTTTAAATAATCTTTCCTATCAAGTATTCAACATGGGTAGCTAACCTTGTACCTATTAGAAATAATAATGGGGAAATAAGACTTTTTGTGGACTTTAGATATCTTAATAAATTGTAAATCAAAGATCACTATCCTTTGCCCTTAATGGAGAAAATTTGTAAAATTATATTAGGTTTTCAATGTTTCTCTCTCCTACATGGATATTATGGTTATAATTAGATTCTAGTGATTGAAGATGATCAATTCAGGACAACTTTCACTATAAAATGGGATAATTTTTCTTATAGGAAGATTCCATTTGGTATATCAAATTATGGTACCACCTTTCAAAGTGTAATGGACATGGATTTCAAAGGTTTTATCAATGAAATTTTGTTGGTATATCTATATGACATAACTGTGTTCTCTACGTATGATAATGAGCATGTGAAACACCTAAGGCAAGCTTTTTAAATGTGAAAGTAGTATAGAGTATCTCTCAACCCCAAAAAATTCATCTTTACTATCAATGAAGGTAAGATTTTAGGACATGTTATTTCCAAAGATGGTTTAACTATTGATGTAGGAGCATCCTTCACAATACTTTGTGAAAAAGAATAACCAAGTTTGAATAAGCCTTCTCAAAGCATGGACACTATGCACTAGGTGTTTGAATAATTTTCCCTCTAGAACCATATTTATTGTTTATATTTGAATGTAAAGTCTCATAGCTACATGAGAGTGACAATAAAAGGTAATTATCTAGGTGGATATGAGCTATTTTATCACCTAGGCTATGTAAGAAGAGGAATAATAGGTGTGTTATGATGTTATAATATCATGTTTGATTGTCATACAAGTTTTCCAAAACATCTTTAGCTATTCTTGTTTACAAATAGAGATATTATATCAACAAGAAGAGAGGATATGATGTTTAATTTAGTATGAAAGATCAATATAACTATGCATGTGCTTGGCATGAGATATCTAGACAGTGAGGTCAAATATATCCATATGAGGAAAAGGGAAAAATATTTATCATGTAAAGGATGAAGGATCTCATAGAAGATGAGCAAAGAATTTAGAAATCATGAAAGATTGTAAGGCTACAGACTTGGTAAAGTCATGCCACAAGAAGGTCAGATATTTTAAATATAAGAATTTGTGTTTCCCCTTAGATCTAAAGTTTGCATAGAAATAAATTAAATAATATGAGTTCATATTTCAATGCAAATTCTTATTTTTTCATGATCTACTTCCAAACAACTTGTACTGTGTTGTTTGTTCATTGCTTCCTTAAAATAGGGGATCAAACCAATCATCATAACTTTTTAGTCCCAACTCCAAATGTTATGAAATTTGCTATGTAGGTGAAAAAATTCATTATACAGATGTATTTTTAATATATTATAATAATTATAGGTATTTTTTAAGTTATGAATAATTTTCCTATCTAGTTTAAGAATGCATGCAAACCAATTGTTATAATGTTTGTTCAGTAAAATAGTCATAATTTTCAAATGTTTGGATGAAAATGGATGAAAATTGGAAAATATAATCTTGGTAAGGATTTATAAAATCTATGAGATTTTTTGAGTAAATGTAATTGTTCAAAGCAATATATACATGACAAAAAATTACTACAAACTATGTGTTCTTCAGAACATAAATTGGCAGTTCTGAGTAAGATGAGTGAAAGGTGAGTTTTTGATCTTTTTGAAGCCAAATTAGTGATTAATATAAAAATTATGGGGAATGGGTTACATGATTTAAATAGGTCATTTAGTTATAAACATACAAAAAAAAGTCTTAGTTGTAGTTAAGAAACTAGTGAAGTGAAGGGAAGAGCAAATTAGAGAAAAATAGGTAAGATGGTTGTTTACTTGATTATGGTTCATCAATAAGACGTATTTATGTATGGATCATTATTCACTTATCAATATTTATTTCAATTATAAATATCTTATGTAAAAAGGTGAACATAATCTATGATCTCCATAAAGACCATTATGACCTTCTCTAATCAAGATAGGACATTAAACAATAAAATAAGGACTGTCGGTTCTCATGATGAATGAGTTGCATGATTAATTTAATTGCATGTATTTGAGCTAGGCAGGCATCATTTTTGGTATGAAACACACCTTATTAAAGTTTATAATAAACATGACATGGTACATATCTATGGTAATAAAGTATACTCCATAGTTAAGAAGTGCATTAAATAATATTTAAAAGTTTAGCATTGGAACCATTTTTAAATTTGGGTATTTTATTTAAAAGAACAAAATAATGAGGACCACATATGATAGGTATGTGTTTAATAGTATTTGATTTTTTATAGCTTAGAATTTTGTACTAATGAATCTTCATCAATACCTTTGATAGTATGAATCAAGGTTTCAAAGGATATGTGTATAAATTGTTGAATTATTTAAAGATAATATATTAAAGTGGTAGTCCTAGTCCTTATACATATTTTTAAGTATAAAAAATTGAGTGTGGTAAAACTCCCTCTAGGAAATATAAAGAGGAAAGTTGAATGAGTATAATCTTTTGTCTAAACATTGATTAAGGTCATGTATTTTAAAGACCAATATAAAAGGGTAATTCATGAATAAATTAAGACATTGGTTATGATGCATAAGGTTCACTATAAATATAATGAAGGTCATATAGGTGTATTAATACCAAGATTCAAAGTGACTATTCTATATAAAGTTGTAAACTTCTTAAAAAGAGAACTAGAGACAAAGAGAGATGGATCCTCTTGGTCATCATTTTTGGTATCATAGTGAGAAGACCCTATTTTATTTTCATATGGTTTTTGTATTATGTTTTGATAATGGTGAAATGTTGAATGACAATGTGATTCAGAGTTATAGGTAATTGAGAAGAGACTAAAAGTAGTCAAGGCCTAGAGTGGCTAAAAGAGGTAAGTATGGCAATAATAAGTCTAAGATCAAGTTGAAACTCAAGAAGAAGTAAAAAGACCAAGGTGAAATATACTTGGGTGAGATAAGAGAATTAACCAAGAGACTAGGGTGAAAAAGACCTAGGTGAGGACTAAAAGGATTAATATGCCAAGGTGAAAAAGGTTTGGTTAAAGATCTAGTGAAATGGAGAGATTGAGAAGAGTGAAGGGATTTAAAGAAGGGAGATGCCATAGGAAAAGAAGAGATATAAACTTTGAAGAAGAGATAAATGATATAAGAGAAAGAATAGAGAAGTTGGGGTCTATGATTGAGAGTATGATGATCCAAGAATTTGGATGGGGGATAAGAAAGAAGGTGAAGTGGTTAATTGATCTAATAATGGATAAGAAGAGGAGGTAAGAGTTGATTACCTTGGAGAGAGAAATGAAGAAAGGTACTCATAGAAGAATGAGTTACATTATGAAGAGCAGATATTTCTCATTGAAGATAACATCAAACAAGAGGTGTCTAAAGAGGCACTTGAAAAAAAAAGCATGAAGAAGAAGAGAGTATCCATGATGGAGGCACTAATGAATATGTTTTGGCATATAGTTTTGTTTTCTAACTCTTTAGTTTAGTTTGCACATATAGGTCTATGATATGGCCTAAATAAGATCAAGGAAATCACCTTGAAATCAGAAAGAAGTGAGTTAAATAAATCATGTGTGAGGAAAGAGGAGGAAGATATAAGAGAGATTATAGTAGTTCAAGAAGAATAGATTTAATTGGGAGCATCCAAAGAAGAGGACAATAGAGTCAAATAGCTATAAAATAAAGGTATAGATGATGAAACTAAATTCTATGATGCATTGGGTGATGAAATAGAGAAGGTACATCAAAAGGAAGAGTTATTAAGTGAAGAAGTCTTGACAAAAGGTATGAAAATTTAGCATATTGATGAGAAGGTAAAAATAAAGACAAATTTTGATTCTTATCATGAATATAACAAAGAAATTTCAAAATCCAATTTATACAAGAAAGCACATATAGACAGGAGGTTTTTAAGATGAACTTATCTTCTAAACTTGATATTTCTAATGCCTCTAAGAATTAAAATGCAAATGCATAGGATATGAAGGGGATGAAAGAGGTAAAACTAAAAAAAATAGATTATGATCATGGCTACATAGTTCCTAAATGGATTAATAAATCAGATCCTAAGGTAAAAATTCAATTTTGGGTAGCTAAAAATGTAATAAATGATGGAAATACATCTCAAGAATGTGTATGTGATGATTGTGAACTTGAGAAGGTGATGATTGCACCAAGAAGCCAATGGAAAAATATTGAAGCAAATGCAAGCATACAAGAAGCATTCCATGAAAATAAGAGGCATACAAGGGAAATGAAAGGTAAAAAAGTTTTGTGTGATGATTTAATAGAAGATACTTATGAGTATACTTGTGAATCATTATATCAAATCAGTTTAAATGATGGAATATGGAATGAGATACCTATGTTGACTAACCTGAAACAAGGAGGAGGATCAAAATTGGCTTCTGAAGATCAATGTTATGATCAGGTGATGGAAAAGGATGAGAAACCATTAGATGAAGAGGATTCATACCTCTTGAATGAAGCTTATGAAAATTTCTTGAGATAATAAGAAGTGATGACACAATGCTGATGTAAAAAAGATATTAGAGGAAGAAAACAGAGTTGAAGAAACATCATTAGAGCCTAAATTTGATGAAGTCTATAATGATATCACATTGAGTGAAGAGTTGAAAAGGATAGAGGAACTATTGAACACTTTTAAGGGGTTATATACAATTCCAAATAAGAATGAATAACTCATGGATCAAATTGAAAATTTTAGCAATGTCATTGGAAAAACAAATAAAGATGAAGAAAAATAACAATATGAAGACATTTAAGGGAATTTTTGGCCTCAATATTTTACTTATAATGTTTATTTTTATGTTTTGAATGAAGGTTTGAAATATGTTGAGATAAATTAAGTACATAACTCCATGAGAGAACTCCTAAAATAAGAACTAGAAGATACTAAAGACCGATTGATGATGAAACATGGACATGGAGTTTTATAGCTAAGAAAGAGATAAGAAGGAAGACATACAAGAATAAATATAGAACCAAAAAGATGAGATACAAATAACATATCAATAAAATCCAAGAACTAACACTTTAATGAAGACCATGTGATCTAGGCATATAAATAAGATCAAATAGAAGATGGAATCACAAGACATTTAAACTAGAGTTCAAATCCTTTTCTTACCTAGGGAGTCTGATGTAGGTGCATCCATCATGATGATTTGTCAATGATCATAACCAAGTTTGAATAATCCTTCTCAAGGCATGGATATTATGCAATAGGTGTTTGAATAATTTTCCCTCCAAAATTATATTTATTGTTTATAATTGAATTTGAATGTAAACTCTCATAGTTAAATGAGAGTGAAAGTAGAAGGTAATTATATAG
Organism: Torreya grandis; assembly: GCA_037957365.1. Classification (NCBI taxonomy): domain Eukaryota; kingdom Viridiplantae; phylum Streptophyta; class Pinopsida; order Cupressales; family Taxaceae; genus Torreya; species Torreya grandis. Next base: position 155,862 of record JARHVA010003761.1, on the reverse strand, counting down.
GTGGATATGATTTATGTTATCACCTAGGATATGTAATAATAGGAAGATTATGTGTGTTAGTATGTTATAATATCATGTTTGGTTTTCATAAAAGCTGTCCAAAATAGCTTTAGATATTCTTTTTCACAAATAGAGATATTATCTCAACAAGAAGATATGATATGATGTTTAATTTAGTATGAAAGATCAAATTAACTATGTATGTGCTTGGCATGAGATATATAGACAAGGAGGTAAAATATATCCTTAGGAGTAAAAGATAGAAAGAATTAGAATGTAGAGGATGAAGGATCTCATATAATATGAGCAAAGAATTTGGAAATCATGAAAGAATGTAAGGCTGTAGACTTAGTAAAGTCATGACACAAGAAGCTCACGGCTTCTAAATGTAATAATCTATGTTTCCCCTTATCCCTAACATTAATATGGAAATAATTTCAATAATATGAGTTCATATTTTAATGAAAATGCTTAATTTATCATGATCTACTTCCAAACAACTTGTACTATGTTGTGTGTTCATTGCTTCCTTAAAATAGGAGTTTGAACTAGTCATCATAACATTTTATTAACAACTCCAAATGATATGAAATTTGGTATGAAGGTGAAATAGGTCATTTTAAAGATTTTTTTTTTATATTTTATAATAATTCATGGTATTTTTGAATTTATGAAGAATATTCCTATTTGGTTTGAAAATGCATGAAAAATGTTTTCTATAATGTTTGTTCGGTAAAACAGTCATAACTTTCAAATGGATCAATGAAAATTGATGAAAATTGAAAAATATAATATTGGTAGGTATTTATAAAATATATAAAAATTTTGGATAAATTTTAATGGTTTATAAAAATATATACATGACAAAAAATTGCTACAGACTATGTGTTCTTGGAAACACAAATTGGCAGTTTTGAGTAAGATAAGCGAAAGTTGAGTTTTTTATCCTTTTGAATCCAAATTAGTGATTGATATAAAAAAAATTGTGATTGAGGAATGGGGTAAAATATTTAAATATGTTATTTAGTTATAAAAATACCAAAAATTTTCTTGGTTGCAGTCAAGAAACTAGTGAAGTGAAGGGAAGAGCAAATTGGAGAAAAAAAGGTAAGATTGTTGTTTACTTGATTATGGTTCATCAAGATGTATTTATATATGGATAATTGTTAACTTATAAATATTAAATTAAATTATGAATATCTTATGGAAAAAGGTGAACATAATTTGTGATCTCCATAAAGATCATTATGACCTTCTCTAATCAAGATAGGATATTGAACAATAAAACAAGGACTATGGGTTCTCATGATGAATGAGTTGCATGATTAATTTAATTTCATGGAATTGAGCTAGGTAGGCATAATTTTTGGTATGAATCACACATTCTTGAATTTTAGAATAAACATAACATGGTATAGATTTGTGGTAATAAAGTATACTCCATAGTTAAGAAGGGCATTAAATAATCTTTGAAAGGGTAGCATTGGAACCATTTTTGAATTTAAGTCTTTTATTTATAATAATAAAATAAAGAGGACTATGTATGACAAGTGTGTGTGTAAGAGTATTTTATTTGGGATAGCTTAAAATTTTTAAACTAATGAATCTTCATCAATACCTCTAATAGTATGAATCAATTTTTCAAAGGATATGTGTACAGATTATTGAATTATTTAAAGATAATATATTAAACTAGAAGTCCTAGTACTTGTACATATTTTTATGTTTAAAAAATTGAGTGTGCTAAAACTCCATTTAAGAAATATAAAGAGGAAATTTGAATGAGTAGAATATTCTATCTAAACATTGATTAAGGTCATGTATTTTAAAGACCAATATAAAAGGGTGATTCATGAATAAATTAAGACATTGGCTGTCATGTATAAGGTTCACTATAAATATAATCAAGGTCATATAGGTATTTGAAGACCAGCTTCAAAGTGACTATTCTCTATAAAGTTACAAACTTCTTGAAAAGATAACTAGAGATAGAGAGGGATCCTCCAGGGTCATCAACTATTGATCTTGAAAGGATAAATGATATTTTAAGCCTATCATTTCCATTTTATAGGAAAGGAATCCAAATATTCTTAGATAAGATGAATTTTTTAAGGAGGTTCATACCTAGTTTTGCATCTTTGGTGAAACCTATCACATCCATGCTCAAGAAGAATCAAGTCTTTTCTTGGAATAAGGAAGGTAAGAGTAGGTTTGAATCCATCAACAAACCAATTACATAAGCTTCCACTCTTGTAAACCTTTATTTTTATAAAGGATTCATGTTTTATTCATTTTCTAACCTTGATACTATCTCATCTATGTTAATGCAGAAGAATGATGAAGGTGTGAAACAACCAATTACATTATTTAGTCAAGGTTTGGAAGATTATGAAGTCAAGTAAACACTTTTAGAGAAACAAGACCTTACTATTGTAATAGGACTAATAAGTTTAGGCATATGGTTTCAAATAATAAGATTCATATTATGGTCTCTCATCCTAGTACCAAAGAGTTTATTTTGAGCAAAGACCTTAGTGAAAAGAGGGTAGGGTGGATTACTAAAGTAATGGAATATGATGTTGATATTAAAGTGACAAAGTTGATAATGGGTAAAGGCCTTTGTGAACACTAGCTTTAGACATCCATGAGTCAAAATAAGAGACTTTAATTAATCAGGATTGATCCCAACAAGATGATTACATGCCTCTACAATGTTAGACACAAGATGTCATCATATTTTTCTAAATTAATAAGTATCCTAATGGTATAAGTAGATCCAAAATAAGGCACTTTAAATTACAAGAAATTCCTTATCAACTTATAGATGGTGTAATTTTTAGAAGGGACACTAATGGTGTGTTATTGAGATGCATTGGCAATGATAATTTTGGAGTGTACCTTGAAAAGCTCCATGATGGAACAGGAGGAGGTCATTTCTCCCAAAGAACCATAACTACCAATATCATGAGGGAAGGATATTATTGGCATTTCCTCTTTAAGGACTACTATTATTGGGTGAGAATGTGTGTACAATGTGCTTTATTTGTATTAAAATAGAAGCTTGTAGCTCTCCCTTTTATGCCTATTCAATTAGATCAACCTTTCATGGAATGGGGTCTTAATTTCATTGGCATGACAAAACCCCCATCAAGTGTTGGTCATAAATGGATACTCACAGCAACTGACTAATTCACAAGGTGGGTTGAGGTAGTGGTATTGAAGGAAGCTAATTAAAATTATATCTTAGAGTTCTATGAAAGTATCATAATAAGATTTGGCACTCATAATATCATTTCAAATAATGCACTCACTTTCATGGGTGTTAGAAAAAGTTGATTGGGTAAATAGAAATGACATATAACTGAGAAATGCATCTAACTATTACCCTCAAGGCAATGGGTTAGTTAAATATATTAACAAGAATTTAATCAAAATCATCAATAGAACTTTGGAGGATAATTAAAGGGCTTGGCACACTAAATTGAAGACAACCCTATGGGATAATAGAATAACTTCCAAGAGGTTAATAGGTAATTCTCCTTTTGTTTTTGTTTATGGAAGGGAGGATAGGCTATCTATATCCCAAGATCTATCTACTTTAGAGTTGGCACATCAACTAGAGTTTCTTGAGAACACTATAATATAGGTGAGGTTGAGAAAGTTAATGGAGCTACAAGAGACTAGAGACAAGGATCACCAAGCCATCGAACATCACCAAATTCTAATGAAAATGTATTTTGGTAAGAAGGCAGCTCTAAGAAAATTCCAAGAAGCTGACATAGTGTTAAAATGGGATAAATATAGAGCAAATCCAGACATACATACCAAATTTGATACCTTATGGAGTGGACCATATGTCATCATCAAAATCAAACATAAAAACTCTTTACAATCACCAAAGATGAGTGGAGAGGATTTGCCTATCCCTATGAATGGGATCTATTTAAAGCCTTATTATTGAGGGAATGAAGGTTAGTCCTATAAATATTAGGTTAGGTGTTTGTTATTGTTTTAATTATGTTTGTGTTTCATAAGTATTCTTATGAACAAATTTATTTCCTTTAGTGAGTCTTGTTTTATGTGTCATTTATTTGTTTCTTTTATTATTTAAAAGTAAAATTTTTTGTCAAAGTTATGTATAGGTGACCCCATGGCCCAATAGATATGATTATGCTACTAGTCTTGGCATAGCAAGCATACCAACCTTGGGAAATCACCAAGAATGTTTCCTATTTTGACCACAAGTCAAAATAAGTCAACATTGTATAGTAAAAAACTTGATATAGGGGTATTTTATAATGTTATAGGGTGTTTCATGGTATTTTTATGTCATTAACTTAGGTATAGTCAAATTATTTCCTAAGTCATTATATGTCACTTAAGGTGCATATTAGAGTCATTTATGAAGGTGGTATGGTTTTATTAGGTATAAAAGTGTTATAAAATCCATTCCAACGTTAAATATGTTAGATTCCTTGTCAATAATGTTAGTCCTATCTAAAACTTATAGGTTTCCAAATGAAATCAAGGAAACAAGTAAAAATAAGGAGGTTTTGGCAATTGTACATACTATAGAGGAGAGTGTCACATGGGAAAATCTTATGTAATGGCTCTTCAACTTCCCTGACTCCATTTTCACACTTTTTCACATTTTTAATAGTCATAAATGGATCAAAAACACTCTAATTCTCCCTCACTCCATTAGACATGCAAAACTAGTTAACGGGTCTTTTGATGGTATGGCCAGTAGGAGAGGTTCCAAATCAAATGATCTTGGTGGTGGATAGAAAAATTGGTATAATTAATTTTCAAGGTATTATTTTAGATAATGGTTTCATATGATTCATTAACCATGTTTAATAAGTTGACTATCTTTTTCTATATACTAATACCCACACCCTACAGGTTTTCTTCTTGTATGAGCTTGTTCGTACAATCCACTTGATGAAATTTATTAAAAAGGGTTTATAAATCCTATTTTCATGTTTCAATCTTTTTTTGCATTTTTAGAAGTGAATTGATGATTCAATCATCTCAAGTTGTAGGTTAAGTGCTCCATGGCTAAGTTAAAAGCATGATCTTCAACTAAAAAGGTTATCATTCCTTATAGTGGTTTAAATTAAAGTCATATGATTTTAGATGCCTCTAAAATTTCATAATAATATCCATATTTTAAAATCTTAGTCTCAAATTAAATCATCCATGGAATTACAGTCAAGAATGTTATGCACAGTTAGTTCTCCTACTTGTATTCACTTATAGTCATGGTGTGTGAATATATGATCATGGTCATTTAGGTGTAATGAAAGGTTTTAAGGTGATAAAAACATTCTTAGAGAATGATCAAACAATTTATGTCATTTAAATTACAAGTGATGGACTATGATGACTGATTTAGTCCTTAACATAGTCCTGTAGTCTAAATGGGAACCTACATGTGACATACAAGGGGCTGATCACATTGTGATAAGGCATTGTAATTGGTTTTAACTCCTTCATACTGAAAAAAATACATTTGAATACCTTTAGAGGGTATACAACTGACTATAATCCCATACACTATATATATGGTTTAAATCAAATCTCTACTGCATCTTTATTGAAATTTCCACCTATAGGTGGCTCCCATTATGACCTAAAGATAGTCATGGAGGAGTCTAAACTTGTTTGATTCCTCCTTCAAGTTTGATAATGTTGAAGATGTCATAGTAACAATTTTGAAACCATATAGTTTTGAACATATCTAAAGAGTTATATTCAAAGTTGGAGAAGTTTTAGGATTTTTTCCTTAAAAACTCTAAATCAAAACCCTATGTACTTTTGGAGCTATCATAAAATAATGTATTAGGAGGTATAGATAGATCCTAAGTGATCCATCATGTGACCTACAAGGGGCTGATCACATTGTGATAAGGCATTGTAATTGGTTTTAACTCCTTCATACTAAAAAATATATATTTGAATACCTTTAGAGGGTATACAACTGACTATAATCCCATACACTATACATATGGTTTAAATCAAATCTCTACTACATCTTTATTGAAATGTCAACCTACATGTGGCTCCCATTATGACCTAAAGATAGTCATGGAGGAGTCTAAACTTGTTTGATTCCTCTTTCAAGTTTGATAATGTTGAAGATGTCATAGGAACACTTTTGAAACCATATAGTTTTGAATAGACCTAAAGAGTTATATTCAAATTTGGATAAGTTTTAGGATTTTTTGCTTTAAAACTCTAAAACAAAACCCTATGTACTTTTGGAGCTATCATAAAACAATGTAGTAAGAGGTATAGATAGATCCGAAGTGATCCATCATGAATCCATAATATAAGGTAATAAATTGAAAAATAAATTGAGTTATTTGGTTAATAGGATTCTATTCTATAATTTTTCCAAATCACATAATTATTCAATGTAACTTTTTAGTATTTACTATAGTACTTGACTCCAAATGGCCTTATCATCTAAAGTGGCATAGAAATAGCATAACTTTATGTTAGGTCATCCTATTGAGATGAGGAGGATGTATTTTTATGAAATAGAATCAACAAGGACTTAATTTTAAGTTTTTGACCTATATACACACGTATAAGTGTACCCTTGCTCAGAAAAGTCACCTACAGCCTAATTGTAGGTGACTCACAAACTCATGAAATGAATCTTGGGGATACTAGGCCTACATAAAAAAAATTTTGCAATTGAGAGTTGGGTTTAAGACCTAAAATTAATCCTATGAGGTTTAACATATACTTAAAGGGTTTATATGCATCTACAAGCCCCTTTTTCCTCAAGGATGGTTAACTACAGTTGATTGTATATGATAGTGATCTATGAGCATAACTAGTCTTGAGGATGGTCTAACCTAAAGCATGGTGTGAGCAAGTGAAATTTTTATATGAGCTTAAATGACCTTAATAGGTTATTTTGGTAATCATACAAGGTTAAATATTCAAATTTTACCTATAGGTGTCACTTCCTAAGCAAGACAACACAATCACAGATGATTGTAACTAAGCATATCAAGGTGAGAGATAAACAATGTAAGGTTTAAAAAAGTTTTGATGATAAATATGTTTGAAGGGATATTAATAGTGTTAATATAAACTTTACCTTAGCCTCAAATAAATAAAATAGAGCATAGAGTGGGTTTTTTATCCATATGTTAACCTTGCACATAGTTAACACCACAAAAGTCTGCATTGAGGGTTTTAAAAATTTAGAGGGGCTATTCATGTGACCAAGGCCTAAAACTTTACATAGAGTATCCATATAACTTTAATAATCTCCTGACACCATAATTTTGTCTAATAAAATAGGGGATATTCCCTCTATTTTATATAAAATATATGGCAATCCCAAAGAGGTGTAACCTTAAGGTTTAACAAGCAAATGGTATGAGTTAGAGACTATATAAAATTTGTAGAAAGGTGAATAACGTTTGTTTTAACATGAAAAAGAATAAATAAATCCCCATAGGTGTTAAAAACCAAATAAGGTGGCATAAAACCCTAGGTTTTCAGATAGACCTATAAGGTCTTGACTAGGCTTATTTCTGAAAATAGATTCATTTCCTTTTATAACACAAAATTAGAATTATAAATCATTAAAACATGGGCATGGAGAGTTATAAGGTGAAAATAATTCCTTGGAGAACTTGAGAGATCAACTTGGGAAGATCAAAAATATATGAATACTTATCATGGGAACCTAAGGAGCTAAGATAAGTTTAAGGGGTCCCAAGCAAGGATCTAATGGAATTTTTTTAGGGTTTTAATGTCACCACTTTATGAACAATCCTTAGAGGTCAAAACCACCTAAAATCCTCTAAAACCCTTGATAGTTACCCAATGGGAAAGATGAATAAAGAGAGGCATAAAAGAGGGATAAAATGACAAATAAAGTTATTAGATCTTGAATTGGACTCCCCAAGGCTACTTCAAATCATTTTGACTTCTACCCCACTTGTATGGACAAGGTATAAAAAGGCTTTTCTTATCATTTTTTGGTGTATTGAAGGTAAAAAAAATAGTTTAAAAGGATGAAATTCACTTTGGGGGGAATAATGGGACTTAATATAACTCACCATGTTCATTTATTATCTCATCTAAGTTCAAAAGTGCCTCTTCTAACACCTTGATCTCAGCCAGTCCAAACTAACATAGTGAATAAGGAATGGCCACCAAGTGAGAAGGTGAAAAATCTAAGTGGGAGAATTTTTAATATATTATTTATGGATGTAATGGAATTAAGGCTCTTGATAGGAGTCACATAACCTTTTTTATGTATTGGATTTGAAAACTAAACACTTAATTGGTGCCAAGCATGAAGGGTGAGTGAAAAGAGGGTGATTATGACTGTAGGCAGTGAGAAAACTTGGCTAGAATAATATTTGTGATTAGGGACACACCTAATACATGTTTGAGAATTTTTTTAACTCATCCCTCTTATTTTAATGATCTAATTTTTCCCTAGTATACTATGGATCATTCAAATAAGTCCAAATGATGAAGGCAATTTCTGAGCAAGCAATTGAAGATTTCTATGCCAAGTTCAAGGAGTTTCATAATTTGAGGTACATTTTTACAAGTAGACCTTGCATGGTATATTCCATATTCATTTATCCTATATATTTAACTCTTCCTTTCAGCTTATCAAGTACTTTAGTGACTCTTGGACTTCATTCTCTTCTCTCCTCTCTCAAATTTTATAAGTACTAGTCATTTTGGCTCTTGTTGGTTAATACCACGCCTGGTATGGAAAATCCATGTTATTTTGATGTTTTAATTTTACATTAAATAATACAAGAAATCTAGTTGAGTTCATAAACATATTTTTTAATTGTGAAAATTGATGAATGGTTAATTCTAATGATTTTAACCTTGTTTTTCCTTATCCTTTCATGTCTTATGTAGGAAGTTCTCATTCTAACTGGTCATATGGATTATAGTTAGTGTTTTAGGCTCCCTTAAAGTGTTTAAGTGTCATTAGATTTAGAAACTTGATCTATGGTCTACTTAACTTGAGTTGTCTCATGCATATCACCTTTATATTAAAACACTTATGTTAGAACACCTTAGGACTTTAAGGTTAGTTTTTAGGTTTTTATCTTAGAGAAAGAATTATAATAGAATAAGTGCATATATTCATGGTATATAATCCCATTAGAGTATACTTATTTCATTCATACTTCTATCCATTTTCCCATAATCAATCAATAGTATAGGTGAATAGCACTTCAAGACAAATTTAGGGAGCTAACCCTTAAACCAAGAGGTCTACTTATTCTATAGGTAAACCCACATACCTATAAGTATTCCAATGTTGCCAATAGATTAGATTATACTTGAGAAACCTCCTATAGGGTTCAAGCTTTGGTGACAATAGTTTCCTAAGTTCATATCAAACTCCCACTAAAATTGCATATCACCATGTAAGATCATATTAGGTCCCTGTGATCCTATTGCAACTCCTAATATAGAAGAGGGTGGTAGAGATAGAGGTGGAAAGTGGAAGCATGGGAGGATGAAGAATAGATGAATCATAAGGAAGGAAGGAAGGAAGAGAGTAATGGATGAGAAGGATGCATGGGGTGAAATGAGAAGTAAAATAGGAAATCATGTGGGAAGATTTGGGCATGCCACTAGCTTTGTGTCAAATTGACTTGTGGGCTCATAGTTTTAGGGAGAGGAGTATTCAAAGGAACGAGGAAATTAGTTGGTTAAATCCAAATCCTTGGGTATATAGGATAATGGAAAAGGGTAACTTGGGAGGTACATAATGAGAAACAATGGATTGAGTAGTGGGAGTTACCTTTTATTTCTTCTTAGGCCTCTTATATATATCATCTTGTGATATAGTAATAGAAGGAACAATGGTAGTAGTGGTGGTAGTCAATTGGAGAATTTGTACAATTACTACATGTGTCAAAGATGTAGCTAGATAATATAGAATTATTCACATGGGTGCACTTATTTTTGGGTTCATCGATATTTGATTTGATATAGGTATAGAAGTATCCACATGGTGTGCACTGAATAATGGGGGTGTTGAGATCTAAGCAACTATAGCACTTGAAGACCAAATGTGAACTATAAGGATCCCTATTGATGTAATGGGTTAAGTGGGTATAAATTATGATGTTTTTATGTTATACATGGACAAAAATAGAGGTAATTGAGAAAATTATAGGTGCTTGGAATGGGAAATAGGGGAGGCACCACCTGAGTGGGCCTAGTATGGAAAGGGAAACCATGGGGTCCTCCACTAGGTTTTTTAAGTATGGTGTAAGTATGGGAATGGATATTCATGGATTACCATTTTTGTTTATTTTTTGGGATTTAATCAAGGTTGTTATTGATTTAAAATTATAATTATTGCATAACCTATGGCTAAGTAGTCTAAATTGTAGGGGGTGGGAGAGCTAGATCAGAGATTAGGGGAGGTGAAACTTATGGAAGAGATGGAATTGGGGCCTCATAGATTATTTTTATTGAAATATAAGGTATAATAACTTGAATATATCCCTAAGTCTGATTTTTTATAAGTAAATTATGGCCACTCTAGGTAGATGGCATGGGTTAAACCTTATTTCCCTTCCTTTTCTTTGCCTCAAGCCTAGTGAACACCTCCTTGTCATCAGTTGGGTTGAGGTGGATCTCATAATATAAGTGAGGCAAATAGATTTATGTGATATTAATTTGAGCTTAACACCTCATTACATAGGCTTTAACTATACCATGAGGGTCCTAATCTCTATGCTCCACTCTACATAGGGCATAAGAATCCCTATTCACTATCATCTTCTAAAATAGAGGTAGAATCTTATATATTTGATAGTGAATGATGATATGGAAGGTTGGGAAAGCATTTTATTAGTAGTGAAGGTAGTGTCTAAAGATACCTTCTATTATATGGTAAGATATAACATACTTGGCCAACTAGTTTGTAGATTGATAGGACATGTGGATGGTGCCTTGTGAATAACTACCATTCAGATGATGGTGTCATCCTTATATGACTAATAATAATTTATGGGGGTAAGAGATTAATTGATTTCATTAGATAGTTGAGACATGAAAACCTCATTGATGTCCATCTAGACCATCAAGTCAAATGACTCACAAATTCCCAAATGTGATTCTGGTAGTGTTGGCCATATAATTTGTAGAAAACTACATGTACACTCCACCCTTAAGATTCCATGGTGGGAAATCATAAGGCTTAAACAAAATAATAGCACTGACTATGTCCATTAGATAATTCATCATGTAAAATTTACCACCATATTGAGCCTCCTTAACATGGTGCACTAGTTAGAAGTTGATAATACCCCTAAGGTCTGGGATTTCCTCTCCCTTGAGGATTATGCTAAGAAAGGGTATATAAATTAGATTGACACACACCAAATCTCTTACCCTAAAAATTTTATTAATTAAGATCATCTAAACATGGATCCCTTCTTTTAAGGTGCAGATAACGTAGGAATTAATATCCTCCTTATGGACCCATTTGGCACTGGGGTCAACTTCCCAATCTTGAAATACCTCATACATTTGATATGTATTAGCCCAAACATCCATGGTGGTCTTATCATAGGTGATTTTGTATTTACACTTTTAACATAATTCTTAAAATGTCTAAAATCTTGTGCTTGGATCTTATAGAGGACACAGTGTCTTGGTCACCATCTTTCACCCAATAGATGTGATTAGAATATTTCCTAAGAGGTCAACATAGAGTAAATCCTCTATTTTTGTCATAGTCTTATGTAAACCACACCTTTCATATGCCATGAGGGCATCTAGGAATTTGGTCTCATTTTCATCATTACTAGAGGGAAACTTGGGAACAACTTAGATTGCTTTAAATATTTCATTGTATTATTTTTAACGGGTTAAGTTCTTAGCAAAGGTGGAATCTCTTTATTCAATCTCATCCTTAGGGTTAGAGGATGAAACAACCATGGTATAAAAGGGAAAATATTGATATTAGTTAATTTTGATAAAGGAGGGCATAAAAGGCATAATACTAGTTAAAATCAAGGATTAAAACTTTATGAAATTAGTAATGAATAATGGTAAATTATCTTGCCTCTGGGAACTTATGGGGATATGAAAATATCTCTTATATTAATAACATTTTTTGGCTCACCCAACATTAGTTTAAATTTGAGTTATTGGCATAATCCACCTATTATTTCTCAATCTAACATCGACTTAGTAATTCTAAATATACACTCTATGTTAGATTTGGTGACCATGATGAGACATTTTAAATTATCCAATTAGGGCCCAATTTACCATTTATTTAATGTGAGGAGAGTGGTAGGCAAATGACTATTTCACCCCTATATCATCCTGGGAAGCTCTTGGTTATGCCATGTGTTTATCACTAGTTGGTCCTATCTATTTTGGAATACCAACTAAGTGTAGTTGGGTATTGCACTTTACTATTTTATAATTAGAATTATCCACATAGAGTATTCAGGTGATTCATGACATCCTCTAATTAGTTTCTAAATTTGACCATACCTCTTCATAAACATCTTGGGCATCTTAGGAATTTTATACCAATTTAGTGCCATATGTCTTGGTCTGATAGGTTAGGATATCCTAAGATATAAAAGCTCTAATAGGTTTTATAGAATAACACATATGATTAGATCCACCATGTGGTACTTCCTCATTTGATCAGGTTCTCTCAGGATCTAACTTCTTTGATAGGTATACAAGATTGACATTTATGATAGTTGGGTTGCTTGGCACTTCCTCATTTAGTTGGGATTTCCCATTCTCTAAAATATTTGAAAATTTCAAGAAATTGACACCTTTGACAATCGGTCCATATGTCACTTCCTCATTTAGTTGGGATCTCCTTGTCTGACATCTCTGACATGTCTAGAAGAGTAACACTTCTGATAGTCATGACCATGGTGCTTCTTCATTCTTGGGGTTCCCCTACAATTTTTCATGAAAATTGACTAGAGTTAAAATAAATCCACCCAATCAATTAAAATCTCACATGTATATCATCAAAGCTTTATGAAATACTAAGTAAGACTCCATGATACTGACACTCTAGGAAAACTAACATGAGTCCAAATTTGTGAAAAACACAGTTAGCATAATAAAATATTCTAAGTATGAAAACACTTTATTCTTTTATAATGTATCAAGGACATTACTATGTTTAAACTCAAAAGATTTCAGGGGTCTTTAACAAATACCAACTTGTCATTACAAACATTGCTAAACACTTGGTAGACCAAGGCAAAAAAGAGGTTCAAAGATTTTTCAAATAATATGTCAACTAGAAAAGACTAAAACTATGATAACTTTGATTTGATCACTTTCATAGGGTTCCCCCACTTATCTAAATAAAGGGGTGTGTTGGCCATAATAAATGATAACTTTGTAGGTAAAATGCTGTCCTAACATTTATAACCCAAACTATGATCATCCAATATTAAACATAGAGATAGGAAAGCCAAACTTTACCTAATATACTTTGAGTATGAAAATCTCTCAAAACTATTTCAACAAGTAACATACTAGGCTCTAACTCCTTTTGAGGCCACTTTGTACATTAGTTTAGGATTTCACTTCCTTTTTTTTATGGATTATTATAATAATATTAGGTACATCTAGGATATTGAAGGACTTGTGAGTGGGTATGCATCTCAAAGAAGCTTATATAAGGTGGGAATGTTTGAGAATTGTTTTTTGGATATCCAGTCATTTATAAACCCAATAGAGATACTTTTAGTCTCACTTATAGCATTGCTTCATTACCAGCTAAGCTAGAAAGCCTATGATGGAGATTGTCTAAATCACCTTTTCTGAGGAATAAAATTAACATGTAGATATTTTATAATTCATACTTAATTTGTTTTGATATTTAATGTTTAATCCATGAGGGTTGGAGACTAGGGTAACTAGGGTTGATGATAATCTTAGCAGGCTTCCCATATCTAGGGGATCATTATTTTGTCTAGTTATTCATAATATTTTTATTATTTCTTTATGGAATGCTTGTGATGGCATTGGTTATAGTAAATATTTTATTAATTTACTTGTTAAGTGTTGAATCAGAGATTTTTAAATCTCTTGATGCTTCTTGTAGAGTTTTATTACTTATCATTATGTTCAATTTAGAGGTTCACCTTTTTATTTCTCATTTTTGGTACTAATTTTCACTTTTTAGTCATGTTTTAGAGTAGTAATCACTTTTTATATGTTTAGTTCCTATTGGTGAACCATTGGGGTAAGGATTACCCTCTCAGGAGGGGGAGATGGGGGAAAAACTATTGCAAGGTTGGAAAAATAAGTAAAAGGCACTAAAACACATAAGATGAAGGAAAAAAACAAACCATAAATGTAAACAGGTAACCAAAAAAACAAAAAACAAATAAACACAATAAAATAAAACTAACCTAAGTGTAATATAATATATGAGTACCACCCTTGTCCATGTAATTTTTAGATTACATTAGAAGGGATAACTGATAAGTAATGCTTAAAGAACTATCCATCATAGGTAGTAAGAGGTCATTACCTTCAAGGTCCTAAGGCAGAAAGCATTTTACCCAAATAGGTAATTTATTTGGTATGGGTCAATTGAATTAGATCAAATTTGGAATTTTGACTCTTATTCTCATGGGATTTATCCCATAGTAACACTAGATCTGAAATCTTAAATGACTTCACCTTGACCTTCTTTTCAAACCATCACTTGATAGTGCTTTGATGCTTGTTAAAGTTTAGTAAGGTTTCATCTTAAAATTATTTTGATTAAAAAGTGTCTAAAAGCCTAGAATTTACCTTATTATGTTCCATGTACTATTGTATAAAATTTTAGGTGGGAAGATTGAGTGTAATTGGTAGAACTATATATAGTCCATAGATTAGTAGAAATGGCGATCTTTTAAGTGCATGCTTATGTCTAGTGTGGTCAACCCATAGAGCAAAATTCAATAGTGAATGATAGTATTTAAGATTCATATTTGTATACTTTTTGATGGAATCAATAACATTTTTTTGGTTGATTCTATAAATACATTCCCTTATAGGTTTTAATTGGATGAGAACCTTAGAGTGATCCCATTGTCATATGCCCACTCAGTGAATTTCATAGATTGGAACACATGGCCATTATCACAAACTAATGAGATAGGAGTCCCAAACCAAGCAGTCAAATTATTTTCCATAACTTTATTACTTCACTTTATTTTTTTATATTGGTGCTCAAAAAATCAACATGATGTTCTTTTCCATCCAATCTCTGCATGAGGTAGGCAACAATGGTGTGTTTAGAGGCAAAAGGACAAATGTATAAATCTCTATCATAATATAGATTGACTATCACCAGTGATTATGTGATGGAATATTTTATGTCTTAAAATTATTTTTTTAACTTATCATGCCACTTCATTTTAGCATCTTATTTCAACATAGCATTTACAAGCTTCACAATTTCAACAAATCCAGAGATGAATTTGCAAACAAAATTGATTTTTATAAAGAAAGATTGTAGTTTTTATTAATATTTAGTTGATATAATTTAGAAATTACTTTAGATATTTTGGGATTTATATCAATACCTTATTTTTTTGTTATGTGACTAAGAATATTACCTTCAGTGACACCAAACATGCTCCTTTTTGGGTTCAAGGAAATGCCATACCTTCTATATCTTTCTAACACTTTATGAAAATGGTGAATATGATTTGATCTAAATTTATAAAATATATTTAAATAATCCATGTAGATTACTATACATTTATCATTTTACCTTTAAACTCAAAATATATGTCTCTTTGAAATATCACTCTAGCATTGATCAATCTGAATGGCATTCATTTGTAGGTAAATGTGCCCCATTTCATTGTAAATGTAATTTTATTTCAATCATGAAAATTCACCAAAAATTGATTATATCCTAAGAATCTATCCAAAAAAGACATCATCTAGTATCCATTAACCATTTTAATCACTTCATCAAGAGAAGGAAATGGATAATTATCCTTATCTAAAGCTCTATTTAGATTTTGAAAGTTTATGAATAATATAATTTCACCATTATTATTAGAAATAGGAAATAAGTTTTCCAGCCAAGTGGAATGGTGAAATGGGAAGATTATTCCATTAGAAAGGAGATTGTGAATGTCTTTGTATATTAAAATTTCAAGGATTGGATTCATATGCCTTTGCTTCTGTCAAAATGGTATTTAGTCTAGATAAAGGGGGATAGTGTGAGTGATCACCTTTAGGTCAAAGACTTTGAGGTCACGATAGGCCCAAGAAATTATTTTATTATAACTCAACGGTAACTTTTCAAGCTACTCCATCTCTACATTAATCTAATCAAAACATATGTTGATAGTTTAGGGTCTTTCCAAGGAGCCAAGGTTAATATTATGACACTTATTATTAATAAATTTAGGTTTATTAAATAGGGGAATTGGGATGAATGTGTAAAATTACTTTTATAGAGAGATTGTCCCCTTTGGGATTTGATTTCCTTAGATATTGAAAATTTTATCTTTATCAAGTTTAGCTTTAGGAGTGTCACTTTCCTCTTCATTTATTATTTAGGCTTCAAATTCCCTAACACTATTCAATAATTGGGTTAATTTTTTGGTCATCTTCAAAGACTTGGAATTATAGAATAGAGGTGCAAAGGACTATTTCAATAGTGAGTTCTTTCAACTCAGTGTCATCAAGGGGAGTTAAGCTCATAGTTAAAGATGCTAATGAGTTATAAATCTAATTTTATTCCTTAGTGATGGGGATGAAGTTTAATGCATTAAACATTTTTATTAAATCCCATGTCATATGTTTTTGTTTCCTAAGGGATTATAATTTGCACTAAAATATGCTTTTAACTTAGTTCACAATTAATTCAAAAATACTAAATAATCTTAGCTCTTTAGATTAATGCCTTAATGCATTGTAGTCCTAGAATCAATTCTTATATTCTTATAGATAATTAGTTGAGGGGAATTAAAACCTTTATGAAGCTAAGCATCTCTTTCCTTGTGGGTTTATTAGTAAAACTCATTCACCTCTACCTTGTTTGAAATGGACCCCATCAACATATAAGGACCATAAACCTATAAATTTAGGATCATTATTATCTCTATCTTTAGTAGGATTCATACACAATGTATACATTCCTAAGTTAGAGGATATTAGGTTTACTTTATCATTGACTATGTTTTAATTAGTTATCATGTGTTTCATCTCAAGTTCCCTATCTACTTTAATCTAATTGGATATGTATCTCCAAAGAAACCACATATGAGATAAATCCATTCCATGTATCCATTCACGGATTTTGATTGATCCTAACAAAGGAGCATCTTATAAGATTGAGGGATCTCCACAACCTAAATATCCATTAATTTTTGGATCTTAGGTTCTAATTCCAATTACTTATACACATTGAGAATATCACCAACTACCTTAACCTTAAAATTATCTAGTTGGACTACAACCTTGTCCAATTTGATGGTGACTAAACCTAATTTTTCAGAAATGCCTATGGGCATAACACTAGTTGAATTTATTGAGTCTACGAAATAATTATGTATATTCTTCCCAAATAGTCTAATAGTTAAAAGAAAGGGAGGCACCTTGGTATTATTCTTGTGAATGAGCACACTAGTGTGAGTAATATTTTGCTTTATTTTGATTGGCTGAGCTAGCTTCTTGGTGAGTGATTTTAGTATAAGATCACATTGCTCATTAATTTGGGAAATCTCATGAAGAGTGATATTTGCTTTAATCTTATTTATATCTTCTAATATGCTTTACCTAGATTTGCCTTAGGTCCACTAGGATTTCATATAGGCTTTGATTTCACTAAGATTTAGAGGTGGAGGGTCATTCCTATAAATTTCACTAGGTGAGTTACAACATTATTGGGAGGATTTGAGGTGGTAAAGGGTTGTTATTGCATCCTATTCTTAAGGGTGTAATTACTTCATTGAAAATTTTGAAAGGCCTACACCTTACTAAAACTCTCCTTATGTTCATTTTCTTTATGGATAGGGAACTCCATGGTTTATAAAATAATGGTTATACTAAGGGATCTACCTAAATTGGATTATTTTGGGAGGTTTGGTACCACCTTATACTATTCTATTTCACTTTCAAAAAATATCAAAGGCACTATATAATTTCATGAAATTAAGTCTTTGTGTTGGGTTGTGTTATGCACACATCACCAATTTGGAAGGACTATTTCATAGATGTTGATTTTAGTAAGTTTATTGGGAGAAGGATTTGGATGATTTGGGGGATGATTGTAATTTATTTTTTGTCTCTGGTAAGTAAAGTTCTTTTTTGAAATTTTAGTACTAGTTCTTCCCATTTGACTTTGTAAAGCAAAGAAATCATTACTTAGTCTTTGCACCATTCATTAAATAACATCCAACTCATTTTTTGTAGACTCTTAGGGTATGGTTTTGGTATTTTTATCTATTAATAATGTAATTTGGTGTTGTAATTAGGGATCCATTCCATTGTTCACTAGATTAATAAAACTTAAGTGTTAATTTGGAGTAGCATTTAAAGAAGTTGGTTAGTTATTAGTGGTGGTTGAGATAGAGGCACATTTTGGTTTGCGCTAAGAATGAGGTTCAAGGTTGGCATATTGGCTAGTGCACTAGGGATGGGAGGCATCATTTTATATTTTATGTTGATTTATCTATTGAGCTTCATAGTTTTAACATATGTCAAATGTAAGGTCATTACCATAGGGTCTCATCTTAAGAGCATCACAATATATGGGTCTAATGCATTTTATACCTCTCTAATATTAGTTGAGCACTAGGATTGTAGATATTGGTGAATCAAATATACATATTATATAAGTGGTAATTTAAATTCCTAATGGGCTGATTGGGATCTCATTTAATACATGCAAACTATTGACATAGAATGATTGGGTTTATAACTTGCCCAAATTGGGCTAGGAAAGTACTAATAAATTAGTCTTAAATTATAATGGAATCATCAAAGAGATTTATAAATTAATCATATGATGCATCCATAAGTGTGAACTAGAATATTCTACAAGCCACATATTTATGTTCAACATTGAGAAGTATTAGAATCATTTTTAATGATGTTGCATGCTCCTCTACAGTCCTTCCTACAATAGGAGTGAATTTTGGAAAGTATCTCTTTATATTATTAGGTAAGTTATGGACAAACCTAGGTATGTTTATGTTGGACCTATTAGAAATTTTTTTCCCACATATGAAGTTCTTGCATGGTTTGATAGAGTAGTGGATCAAAAGGCTTAAAAATGAGTTCAATAGTGAAAATGGAGGGATCCAATAAGATCTCATATGTTACAATCATTCAAGAGCATGAACTAGGTTACACAAGCCTTAGAAAATAATTTAAACCTTGAAATAATGATCAAAAGATGAATGTGGAAAGATTTCAAATCTAGACCATCACTAAGACATCATGTAGAATTGATTGGACATGTCTACTTTTGCATTTTTTAAATGCACTTTGAGAAGACTATGTAAGATAAAATATGGTAGCACCATGAATTTATTCATTTATTATCATCCTCAAAAAGTTTCATTTCCACATGAGATTTATATCTCAAGTTATAATCATGAAAGGATGGACTTGTAGAGTGAGAAGTTCACACTAGCGTCAAATTAAGCCCTAGTAAATAACCTTTTGATTTAAAAAGACCACTAGAGTTTAAATTTTGATGGGATTATAGATTTCAATGATGGGCTTATAAATGTCTTTTATGGTTACACAAACATCAAATTTAAGACATAATAAAAAAAAATCCATTGTATCCTAAAATTAATTGTCACATGAACATCAAATATGTTCACGAAGACATCAAATTATGGGCACATAGACATCAGTTTTAATATCATGAGTTATCCACTTAGGTTCAAATAGTGGGCCCTAGTAGATTTATATCTTGTGTTTTATCATAAATCTTGATTTAATGGTGTGAGACAAGTCAAAATTTAGAGGTATCAAGAGGTTGACACATGGTGTAAGCATGTGAAGCTATAGACTAATAGTGAATCCTAAAAACTAACATATGGGTGACATGTGGCACCAACTTGGATATATTTGACAAGTCAAATGGAAATATCAATGGATCTTGCTTGATCATATAGATCAAGATTGATGGTGTGAGTAAATTTTAATATGTTAACAAGCTGAGTCAGATATTGATATCTAGTTAAAATAAAGGTGAGCCTAGGACTATTGATAGAAGTCAAGAAACCATTTTTTACCAAAGAAAATAGGTCTTTTAGGATCATACTATCACCATTGAACCTTGATCCAATGCCATTAAAGGAACACATTGATGTAGCCAAGGTGATAAATAATATAAAGGATAACCATTAAGGATAAATATGGACCTCTGGTTCATAAATTTGTATTGGGTAGGGTTATTTCTACAATTGTGTTCACCATTTTTAAGAAGGATCCATGTATATGGTGAAATTTTGGTTCCTATAGAGATAGATTGGGTCTTTCTAACCTAAATTTTATATATAAAAAAGGTTATATATTTTATAATTCTACATTAGTATAGAAAACTATAGGAAAACAAATAATCTTAGATTGGTTTTTTATTTATATATGAACGTATGACCTAGCCATAGAAATGGAGTAGATACATGATTAATGTAAAGGGTCTCATTTGTCAATGTCGATCCATCATCAATAAATAAAGTACTAACCACCATTTATGGTATGACACTATCAATTTCAAGATTCAAGGATTTGATCCTCATAAATACATCAAGTGGAATTACAGTCCCAAGATGGTGAACTAGTAGTTGGAGAAATAGTTAAGGGCATTAATTTCATTTAAGTAGATTTTGTCATCATGCATAAGGAACCCTTGGATTCTAGTGGGGATCTCTCATCCAATAAGATTAGCTTGAGGACTATTAGAATAAAGGGAGGTCTATTTTTTGATCAAATCACACATACAAAACTCAATCAATGAGCTACCACCTCACTCATTGATCTTGATGACTTTTCTCCACTCTTCAATGTATTGTTCCCATCTCTCTCCCCTTATTTTATATATCTTGGTCTCATTACCATTATAGATATTCTTATATTTTAGACTATTTATCTTTCTGGGAGATAATGATACTCTTTGAGATATTATAAAGTATGATCCTCTTGATTAGGATCAACCCTATCAATCATTTGTAATAACTACCTCTTGATGAAATATAAGATTATTTACCTATTTCTTACCTTGGATTCATGTTTGGTGAGTTATGCACTATGGAATTGTGTAAAGGAGAATCTTCCTAATCCATTGTCCTTTCTTTCTCCTTTTCTAGGGTGTATTTAAGCTGAGTTATAGGTCTAGATTAGCGTTCCTTCTACCATTAAAGTGATATTTCATTGAGTCTTAAAAATCCTCTTTTTTAAAATTCGTTACATCATGAACCTCTTCTATGAAATACTTATGTACCTATCCTGATATTGAGGTTGTGTGAACTAGCATTATCTTCTATAGATCTAGTGTAGGTTTAAGCTTATGACAATATCTCATTTTTATTTGGTGCATCACCTAGTTAACTTTTTTAGGAGACCTTATCCTCTTTCTAACCATTTTCCTTATGAAGCATTAGTTTATCATTAATTTTAGGTGAACATTAAAGAGGAATTTTACCTACTCCAAAGGTTCAACCCCACCATAGGTGACCTACTACCTAGGGTTGTTCCCATTATGTAGTTTATTTGGAAAGAGCCTTAAGAACCCTCTTCAAGGGTGAAAATTAATCTTATAACATTTTAAGGCATGCCTCGTGGGACTAAGGTCCAAAGTAGTCAAAGGATTTTTGGCATTGTTCTTCAACATATCAGCCTTTGGAGGCATTATACAAACATCAATGGTGACTTCAAACATTTATCAGCTAGTTAAGCAACCTAACTAAGTGTCTAATCATCATAATCTAATATATATATATATATATATATAATTAGTCATCTTTTGATCAATATGTTTCTTCTCTACCTCAACATCACACTTATAAAGAAAATAATTTTGTGTTCCCCCAAGTGTCCCTTAAATAGCCTATCAACCATATCATGGCATTTGTCCTCTTCCTACCTCTACATATGACTAAGAACAACCTCCTTTGCTTTCAAATCAATCCTCTATTTCACTTTGTCAATACTAGGCTTACCCTATTACATCCTTATTAGGAGTTAAGCAATCATTAATAGTTTATATTAAGCTAATAAGGGAGATTGGTAAAGATTTGGGGTTTTTTCCAGTTATCCCTATATATGCTCTACAAAAAGCAAGGTGTGTTCTTTAGTTAGTGAATAATAGATGGTCAAGTTGTGAAAGTGAATAATGGTCATATTTCATGAATGAGGACATCACAATGATTAAAAAATGGTCCAAAATGTAGACAATATGTTAATATCTTATGAAGAGAAGTAGGCTCATTTAGACTAGCCTTGTGTGCCCTATCCCCTCCAAGAACCCCCTAGTCAACCTTGTCCAAGTCCATCCTTGTCAAAACTTAGAGAGGTAATATTAGACCAAGAAAGAAAAATCATGAAGATAAATGAGGGGGTTAAGATTGGATAAGAATTCCCTATTCATGTCATGGAGGGGATAAAGATCTTATAAGAGTTATAGAATGTATGGGAATCCATTAAAGAAACTGACTGCCCACATGTTGATAAGTAATAGATGAAAGGGTGTGTATTATCCATTGAATAATTTTTTGAGAAATGGGAGAAAGAGCCAATAAATTTTCCCTCTCCATCCCTATGCCCATTCTCATTCAAGAGCATGAAGTTATTCCATCTTGGATCCTCTCTTATGACCCTAGATATTTCATACCCTCTCTTATTAAACCACCCTCTCCCACACCCATTTAGGAAAATGAGAAGGTGGCCAATTCTTATGCATTCCCCTCATTGAAATAAATCAAGGAGGACACAAAGAATAAAATGGAGGTGTTAGTTGAGGTAGTCTAAGAACTAGTCCTAGTAAAGGAAGGATTAGTTGTGCAAGAAATGAATCAAGTAACCATATCTTAGATCAATGACCTTGGTGTATAAGAGTTCCAAGGATCTCTCTCCTTAGCTCAAGAACCACCTAAAAGAGCATTCAAAGTACCTAGTGGGAAGGATACCCTTCTAAGATTCAAGTAAGGTGAAATTCTTTACCCTCCCACCATCTCCCTCATGAAGGAGGAGCTTGTTCTACAAATGGTAGACAAGACTGTAGTCATATGTGAACCTGAAGAGGATAATATAAGTGTCTATGATGAATAAATCATAATGGGTAGTCCACTTCATCCAAAAAGGGAAACATCAAGTTTGGACCAACCTTGTTGGCATGGATTTGACACTAATAAACTAGATCCTGATGAGGTCAACCCTCAAGATGAAAATAGAGCATATTTTGAATGGAACATTAAAGGTCTATTCTACATAGATTAAGAAGAGGATCAGGACTAGGTGTCTAAGGTGGGTACACTTCAAGATGAGGTGCCAAATGAAAATAGCCCTGATATGTTAGAGCTAGAGGAAAATGAATCATATTTTGAGTAAAATAAGTGTGATATTTTAGAACTTGGATGGTAAAATAAACCATCTTTTTTATTTGAAGAACAAGATTAAATCTTGATTGAGGTTGATGAATGGGACATCTCATGTTCTCAAGTGATTCAATTTGATGGGCATACCAGTAAAGAGCCTAAATAGTTATGGTAGCAATTTAATGAAATAACCAGAGAATTTGGAGGCTAAGGGACATGTCCTTATTATATAAATCTATTAATATAATGATCTAAGAATGATCAAGCCTAATTTACATAAGGACAAGGTAAAATTTTTGAACCACCAATTAAACCAAGCGCAATTGCTCCCAAGATCCCAAATGAAGTCTTCATGTAAGACATTCTCAAGAGTGATGAGAAACATCAAGAAAATTCTCCCATAGTCTAACATGAACCAATCTTAGATGAATTAGACTAGTATGTATGCATTGGAGATATGTTCATTCCATTATATCCAATGGGGAGCACATCAAAATGATTGGCCATCAAGCTACTTGGTTCACCAATTTTGGTACCTCTAAAGCTAGGTATTTTTCATCTTAGTTCATTACAAGTGAATGAAAATCATTTTTTTCCATTTGACCCAAGTGAAATATACTCATGAATTGTAACCCTATATATTTTAAAGTAAGTTCATGTTTTTCTCAAAGTGATTTTATGTAAATGTTTTGTTCTAGGTTAGTTCCCCTTCAATAAGTGCCTTGAACACTCTATTTTCTTTTTCTCTTTTTGGACTTTATATTATTTCAATGATGGTTAGAACAATATTGGCAACTAGTTAGATCTAGGCCAATATGTTAGATCCAAGTAGAGACTCCATGCCTAATGGACTGGACTAGATAACATGGTCTTGTTTTATTGCATGGATAGGCACACAACCCCTGTGATTCACCAAAGATGTTGGAAATTTATGGCCCACATATGAATCTCTTGCATGATTAATGGAGTATTTGATCAAAAGGCTTAGAAATGAGTCCAATAGTCCAAATGGAGGGACCCACCAATATCTCATATGTTCTGAGCATTCAAGAGTATGAACCAGGTTGCATAGGCCTTAGAGAATCATTAGAACCTTGAAATAATGATCAAAATATGAATTTAGCAAGCTTGGAAGGCCAAACCATCACCAGGATATCATGTGAAATTGAATGGACAAGTCCAATTTTACATCTTTTTAATACACCTTAGGAAGATTATGCAAGCTAAAATATGGTAGTGCCATGAATTTATTCATGCCAAGATCATCCTCCAAAATTTTCAAGTCCATGTGAGATTTATATCTTAATTTATAATCATCAAAGATGGACTTGCAAAGTGAGATGTTCATGCTAACATCAAAATAAATCCCTAGAAAATAAATCTTTGATTTAAAAAGACCACTGGAGTTTAAATTTTAGTGGGTTCATAGATGTTAATGATGGGCTTACAAACATATTTGATGATCATGTAGATGTCAAATTTAAGACACAATAAAAATAAATCCATTGGAGCTTAAAATTTATGGTTGCATAGATGTTAAATATGTTCATGAATTAGCTATTTGGGTTTAAATGGTGGGCCCCAAAAGATATATGACTCACATTACACCATACATCTTGATCTAATAGTTCAAGATAAGTCAAAATTTTAAAGGGATCAAGAGATTGACATGTGGTGTAAGTGTGTGAGGCTATAGGCTGATAGTGAATCTTGAGAACTAACACATGGGTGATATGTGGCACTAGTTTGGATAGAGTTAATAATTCAATGGGATATATCAATGGCTCTCACTCAATCATAAATATCAAGATTGATAGTGTGAGTAAAGGTCAATGTGTCAATAAGTTGAGTCCAATATCGATAACCAATTAGAACAAAGGTGAGCCCAAGACTTTTAATAGAATTAAAAAAAGCATTTTTGACCAAGGCAATTAGGTTTTATAGGATCATACTGTCACCATTGAAGGTTGATTCAACACTATTAAAGGGACACACTAATGTAACCAAGGTGTTAAAGAATATAAAAGACCACCATTATGTCTAAATATAGACCTCTAATTCATAAATTTGTATCAAACAAGGTTATTTCTACAACTATGTTCACCATTTTTAATAAAGATCTATGTATATGGTGATCTCTTAGTTCTTATACTGATAGATTGGGTATTTTTGGACCTATTTATATCTAAAAAAGAGGCTATGTAGTTGATAAGTCTACATTAATATGGAAAACTATAGGAAAACTAATAATATTTGATTGGTTTTCCATCTATAGATGAACCTATGACTTGGACATGGAAATGAAGTAGATACGTGATCAATGAAAAGGGTCTCATCTATCTACATGGATCCATAATCAACAAAGTAAGTACTAATTATCATTCATGGCAAGGCACTATCAGTTTTAGGATTCAAATATTTAATCCTCATGAATATGTCAAGTGGACTTAGGGTCCCAAGATGTTGAACTAGTAGTTAGATAAATAGTTAAGGGAATTAATTTTGTTAAAGTAGACTTTGTCTTCACGCATAATTAACCCTCAGCTTCTAGTGGGGATATCTTAGCCAATGATAGTAGCTTGAGGAATATTAGAATAAAGGGAGGCCTATTTACTAATCAAAGGATACATATAGAAAGTAATGAATGAACTACCACCTCACTCCTTAATCTTGATGAATTTTCTCCACTCTGTAATACATTATTTCCATCTCTCTCTCCCCCTTATTCTATATATTATGGTCTCATTCCCATTATAGAGGTTCTCATATTTTAGACTTTTTTATCTTTCTAGAAGATAGGGATACTCTTTGATATATTGTAAAGTATGCTCCTCTTAATTAGGCTTGACCTTATCAAGCATTTGTAAGAACTACTTATTGATACAATATAGTATTTTATTTACCTATCACTTCCCTTGGATCTATATTTGGTGAGTTTTGCACTATGGCATTGTGTGAAGGAAAATATTCCTCATCCATGGTCCTTTCTTTCTCCTTTTCTAGGGTGTATTCAAGATAAGTTAGAGGACTAGATTAGTGTTATTTTTTCCATTAATTATATCTTTTAATGAGTTTTATAAATCTTCTTTGTTTACATTCATTTCTTCTTGAACCACTTCTATGAAATATTTATGTAACTATCTTGATCTTGAGGTTGTGTGAACTATAATTATCTTCTATAGATCTAGTATGGGTTCAAACTTATGGAGTATTTTATTTGGTGCATCACTTGGTTAAATTTATTAGGATCCATTATCCTCTTTCTAAACCTATTCCCTATGAAAAATTATTTTAGCATTATTTTTAGGTGAGCATCAAAGTGGAAGTTGAGCTACTCTGGAGGTTTAACCCCACCATTGGTGACCCATAATCTAGGGTTTTTCCCATTATGTAGCTTATTTGGAGAGATCCTAAAGAAACCTATCCAAGGGTGAAAATCAATCCTACAATATGACCCATTAATCCAAGCCATAGGTAACACCATAGGAATATGTTAATTCAAGGTGGTCTAGGAGGTTGAGATGATAGAGGTAACTAAAGGATTAGCTCTATATATAGAATTTTGATATTTTATAATGGTGATATAATCAACATACCATGTATATATTTGGATCAGGTAATGTATACACTAGGATCCAACTTGTTTTATCATACATAATTCATTTTTAGTTACTTTTGTCTATCTAACTATTCTTTGTGTTTAAACTTATACCCAAATGGGAAGGAATTAAAGACAATAAAATTAGAATTTGATGAATCTTAAAGCATATAGCAATTTTTAATTAATTCCTATAAACACTTAGTAATTTATGATTATTTTTGTGCTTGGCCAAAGATTAAACTATAACTTAGACATCCCTCCTTTTAGTGCCAGTTGGTGTGTGTGTTTGAAGAACATAATAATAGAGAAAGCATAAATGAGAGGTATCAAAATGCACTTAATAAATTATTCTTTCAAGGGTAGGATTCTTACTAGTAATTAATCTCAAATATCACTCCTTATAGTGTTGCCAATTATTCACCCTAAAAACTTGCATCTGAAGGCACTCATGAGGTTGAGTGTTCCAGAGAGAAAAAATAGGGGACAATGCATGGACAAAGATATCCCATTATTAAATTTAGGATTGATGTTGGTTAAATTCAAGGATCATTTAATTTAATGTATTCTACTTAGACAACATTAACTTCTACCACCAAAGTCTTAAATCTATATGATAAATACTAGGAATTCTTATTGACTGACTAGACTTTATTATCAATTTCTCTTGAGCCTAACCTGGCAATTTCTAAAATAAGGGAGTGTGTTTTGATTCCAAAATTAAAATAAAAATAGATAACAAGGCAGGGTAGAAATTGATATTTCTAATCAAGATAATTTTAATGACTAAGAACTAAAGCATGCAAGTCAAAGTTATACCACTATGTGCCTAGTTTATTGATTTCATAAACATTTACCCACTCATTAGGAAAGATTATTAAGGGACACCAATATGAATATCCTACTTGTAATTCATTCATATAATGCAAACATTCAAAATATTTATAGTAATGACACAAATATTTTGGAACACTTTATAATTGAAAGCACATAAAACATAAAATGCTTACGAGGAATGTAAAAAGAACATATAAAGAGTTAGACTAGCAAATGCAAAGTCTAAATTCCATATCCATCTATGTAAAAATAATGAAATCACTCATATTTCATAATAATCAACTCTAAACTAGAAATAATGGACCAAATTCCATGAGAAAAATACTAGGTTAAAATAAATAAAAGTATTATATTACAATTTTAACAATTTTTTTTTACACAGAGTGCTAATAAAAAAAGGTTAAAGTAGTTCACAATATATAAAAAGGATGTGGCTCACGGCCTAAGTATCATGAGATTCACATCATTAACCATGATGGCCTCCCATATTTGTTACAACTTCAAATATTCAAAACAAATAGAAGATTCCCCACTCTCTTTATAATATGCCTAGGTGCCCACTCAATTTATATGCTAATGAGATAGAGAAGAACCATTTCCTAGATACTTAGGCTGCACCTCCTTTTAAAGAAACATGGCTACCACCAAATAAAATTTTGTATCCAACTTGGCCAGGTTTATGGGATGCTCCTAGAATATCACCTCTAATGGGGATAGTAGTATTTGATGCACTTGGTGTGGGGCCTTAAATTAAACTTTCATCTCTAACACCTATTGATACTCACCATGGATTAGGTTGAAAAATCTATAATTACCTTGGATATAATGTTATTTACCTTGTCCACATTTCTCCTCATGACTTGGTTGAAATGAGATAGGTGGACCTCAAATTATCCTCTATATAATAATGTTTCATCCAAAAGGAATATCACTGTGATGTTGACTTCATTAAAGTAAGCCAACATCCATTATTTTCCTTCTTCCAAAGGTTTCAAAAATTTCTATGCCACTACCAAGTAATCCTCAATTAAGGCTCTCATGATTCTAGCATATGTTATATATAAGTTCAAATCAAATAGAGTCATAAGTTTTATCTCTAATAACATTCCTTTATTAGTAACCATATTGAGCCTTTTACACTTGTTATCTATACAAGAGATCCTCTCTAAGTATGCTTCCACTCATTATAGGTGATCGCTATTTATGGTCAATATTTTGACTACTTCCCCTAGAGATATGAAGAGATTATTAGGGACTCTTTTACTTGGACATTCAAGTTTTTAGGGAAGGTGATCTTCACTTGTTCCTAAAGAACTCAAACCTACTCTTTCATGTCCTCCATAAGTTTCTTAGACATGTCATGAGTAGTTCAGAGCACATATATTAGATCCTCAACCACCTTCTTCTCACCATTATATGTTCTCATTTTGAGAGGGAAAAGCATGTGTGCTTGGTATACCAAACCACTAGGTCTCCTCCTTAAGTGAATTTATACATGAGGATCATCTTCATGTTTCTTGATTTCCTATTAAACTCCCACTAAAATTTTGGATCATATTATAATATCATCTTGGGTCCTTATAATCTTGTGGCAACTCTGAAGGTATAACAAGGTGAAGGTGGGGAGGTAGAGATAGAGATGGAAGGTGGAGGGATGGGAGGAGGAGGAATGGATGAAGTGGAGGGAAAGAAGGAAGATATTAATAGATGAGGAGAATGTATGGGAGTGAAAGGGGGAAAGACAAATTGTGAATCCCATGAGAACATTTGGGTGTGTCACTAGGTTTGGTTCAAATTAACCTATGGGATTATAGTGTCAGGGAGAGTAGTGGTCAAAGTGAAAAAAGAAATTTATTGGTTAAATCCATATCCTTGGGCACCTAGGATAATGGAAAAGGGAGGCCTAGGAGGGACATGATGAACAAAAAAGGGACTGAGTAGAAGGAATCACATTTTTATTCTTCTTGGGACTCTTTCTTGGATCATCTTATGTTATGGTAGTAGGAGTGATGGTGGTAGGGGTGGTAGGGGAAAACTAAGGAGTCTACATAGTGAATATAGGTGACATAAAGGTGGTTAAAATTTATGGAATCATAAACATAATTACACTTATTATTTAGGTCACTAGGATTTGAGCCAATGTAGGTTTACTAATAGCCACCTATTTCACACTAAATAATGAGGGCATCAAGGGATAGGAAACTACAACTCTTAAAGACTAGAGGAAAGTCATAGGGATATATATTAATGGAATAAGCTAAGTGGGTATAAATTGGGATTCAAGGATGTTATACATGGTTCAAGCTAGAGGTACTTGAAGAAATTATGGTGAGGGTGCTAGAATGGGAAATAGGGGAGGCACCACCTGAGTGGGCTTGGTAGGGAAAAGGAAATTAGGGGTGATTTGTTAGGTTCTTAATGGATGGTGTATTTATGGGAGGAATCTACATGGATGCCTATTATGGACATGCATCAAGATCAACTCAAAGTTATTGTTGATGTCTAATTACAATGCTTACACAACAAATGGTAGAGTATCTTAAACTATAGGAGGTGACAGAGCTAGAGTAAAGAATAGGAGAGGTGAAACACATGGAGTAGAGGGAGTGGATACCACCTTGATGATATTTATTAAAATGTGGGTTGCAATCACTTGAATGTCTCCTTGGGGATGAGTTTGTGTAGTGAACTAGGGTCACTCTAGGTATATGGCCTAGGTTGAACCTTATTTCCCTTATATTTATTCACCTTGAGCTTAGTAAACACACATTTTTAATTATTTGGGTTGAGGTGGATCTATTTTTCCAAGTAATTAACATGTTTGTAAGTGATATTGAGGTGATATTGATATCTCGTTATATGGGCCTTGACTATGCCATTAGGATCACACTCTCTATGTTCCACTCTACCTAGGGTATAAAAGTCCCTTCTCATCACCATATTATAAAAAAAAGGTATTATATTATATATGTACATGAAAATGATGATAAGTAAGGATAATAAAATATCTTATTGGTGGTTGAGGTAGTGGTTAAATATAACTTCTCTCAACTGATAGGCTATCTCCTACTCAACCAACTAGTTTAGAACCTGATAGGGTAAATGGAGGGAGGACTTCTAAATACCTACCACTTATATGATGGTATCATCCTTATACTTCCAATAATCATCAATGGGAGAAATATATTTCTTGATTTTATTAGATAGCCGAGACATGGTCACCTCATTAATGACCATATAGACCATTAGGTAGAATGATTGATGGATTTCCTAGATGTAATTTTAGTAGTGGTGGCCATAACATTTATAGAAAACTACATGTCAAAATATAACCATATATTTCCATGGTGTGAAATTATAAGTATTAAACACAATAGTAACATAGATGTCATCCACTAGTAATTCATCATGTAAAATTTATCATCATCCCAGGCATCCTTGACATAGTGTACCAGTTAGAAGTTGATAGTTCCCCTAATGTCTAGGATTTCCTCTCCCTTAAGGGAGATGTTTAGTATGGTTACAAACTTTATATATATTTTAAATATATCACTTTACTTGAATATTTTATTAACTAAGATCATCCCAATATGAACCCCTTCCTTAAAAGTGTAAATAGATTAAGAATCAATGTCCTCTTTATTGACCCATCTGGCATCGAGGTCTATTGTCCATTACTAAAATACCTTGTATATTTCATTGGTATTGGACCAATCATCTAGGTGGCCTTATCATATATGAATATATTTTATATGATATTGTAATACACTTTAAACACAACTCCTAAAATGTATGTAATCTTGTGCCTAGATATTGTAGAGTAAAACACATCTTGGGCACTATCTTATACCTACATGGATGTGAGTAGTATATTATCAAAGATGTCAATACTAGGTAAAACATATGTATTATTAATATCCTTATGAAACCTATAACTTTTATATGCCCTAAGGACATCTAGGAATTTGGCCTCATGTTTATCATCATTGCAGGGAGATTTGGGCACAACTTTGATTGCTCTAAATATTTTGATGTAGATCTTGAAATGGGTTAATTTATTAGGTAAATAAGTATATATATTAGGCTCATCCATAAATTTTGAGGATGAATCAACCATGAAGGAAAGGTTAATCCAAATAGCAACTAATTATGAACATGAAGGACATAAAGGGCATATGAATGTGTTAAAAGTGAGGAGGTAAACTCTAGGAAACTCATAGTGAATAATGGTAAATAAAATCATATTTAGGAGCTTATATGGATCTAAAAATATCTCATGTGTTAATGATAATTGGTTACTCACCCAAAATGAGTTAAAATTTGAGTTGGTGACACAATCTACCTATTCATATTTTAATCTAGCATTAACTTAATAATTCCAAATATACGCTCCACAATAAATTTGGAAACTATGATTAGACATTTTAAATTGTCTAATCAAGGCCCAATTTCATATTTAGTTAATGTAAGGATCATGGTAGGTACATGGATATTTATCCCCTATGGCATCCTAGACATCTCTTGTTTGCACCACATGTCTATCATTGGTTGGTCTTGTCTAGGTCTAACTACCACCTAAGCATAATTAGGAGTTATTTACCTATTTTAGATATATAATTTTACACTCAGAGTATTGAGGTGATGTGTGGCATCCTCTAATTTTTTATAAATCTAGTTATACTTGTTTATAATAGTATTTGGTATCTTGGGCCTTCTTTACTAATTTGTTTGGAAGTGATAGGTGGTGTGGTCTAATAGGTTAGGCTATCCTATAATATGATATCTTTAATAGGTTGAAAAAGCTAACACATCTAAAATGATTTGTTAGAAACCCAAGTTGTACCCTATTGAAGTGGATTATTTGGATCTCCTTCAAACCTGGACTAACATTGGATTACTCTCTAGGCTATGAGATACATGTAACCTATACCAAACCTCTAGATTATGAGGTTAGTTATTCTAAATGTATCGACTTTGAATATTTTCCCTAAAACCTATTATATATAGGAGTGAAAAGAGTTATAAAGATAACTGAAAGGGAAAACCTATTCTAGTGATGGTGATGCACCTATATTGTTGATTCATTTTATACTTATACAACACTAATGAACCATAAATGGAATAAAATACTATTTTTGAGGTTTTTTATGCAATAGTGTTATACATTGAGGTCATTTTGAATGAATTTAAGTTGGAGGTGAAGGGAGAGAGGTATAATTTGAGACACTTTCAACCAGGTTACACTTAAAATATGATCACCAACCTTTAACACTTCATATAACCTAAATAAGATAATTCATCCACACATAGGTGTGGCAAGGGCATGTATGCAATCAGAAATGCATCATGTATATAAATCAATCCTAAATTGGAAAAGATAGAGAATACATACACTTTTGATTGGGAATACATTTGTTAAGCTAGAGCATGACCAATATGGGGATCTACTAGGCCCAATTAGGGGATCATTTATCATAATACAAAATTTTGTGGATGGTTCCAAAGTCTCTAGTCTAACACAATCATGTAATAACTCTAAGGGGGTCCTAATTTTTGATATTTCACCTAATCTAATAACAATATAATTATATCCAATCTAGTGCTCACCAAATCTTGTGGCATAAAGAGGGGGTTAGAAATAATAAAAATAAACATGCATAGAAGATATATACTCATATTAATGTATGCAAAATCATAATATATGAAATATAAGCACAAATGCATATCTATCTACTCTTATAAAGGAGAAATAAAGTTATTAATACTTACCTTTGAAGACAAACCCACCAAGCCTCGATCTCTCCCTTAGCTAAGGTGCTTCATAAGAGGTTGTTGTGATATTTAAGGATGACAAAGATAAATCATCTCTAAGCTACACAAAATATCAATACATCTAAAAGACTTATCCACAAGATAAGATCCATATCTCTAAATAAAGTATGGAACCCTAAGCTTTACTCATGGTCAATAAGTAGATGTTCATTCACTCTTACTTCTTATTTTTCTTCTTCTTATCAAATGATGGAAATGAACTTGTATTTATAGGTAGAATTAACCTTAAACCCTTTCAAAAATCCCAACCAACAAGGTTGACCCAATCAACCTAGTATAGTTTTGATTAATAATTTATTAGGTCATGAGCTAGGTTGGCCAAAAGTCGACTAGCTCTTAAGCGAAAAATACCCTGAAACTATATAGGGTCGTCCTAGTTAACCTTATTAAGATTACTTATAAAATGGGATTTAGTTGAGAAATATAAGTGTAAAATGTAGAAAATTCATAAAATAAGTACAATAGAGAATAACAAGCTTAAGTTTAATGGTTTTAGAAGACAAGTGTGTAGATAACAAGTGTCAAAAGGGATACAAATCTTGTGAAGAACTGATGGTTTGCCCATCCCTTTCCTAGTGCACCCCTTAAGGCATGCACTTAGAGATATTAAGACTCAATGGGTTTTTACAAGATATAAAGTGTCATCAATCAATAAAAGTTTGAAAATATCATGTATATAGATATGCCCCACTCGAATCTCATCATGTGTCATGTGAGTAAAACATGGGATGGTGCTTTGGGAAATAAAACATGATAACAAATAACATTAATGCTAAGTAAAGTGTAGTAAACACAAATAAGATTAATGAAAGGATATAATTGAGAAACACATACCTTTACTTACCTTAGTGTTGTAGATAAAGAATTATAATACAAGAGAAGTGAAGGCATCTAATGTGAAGAACATTAGGCAAACTTGTAGAACTTAGTGCAAAAATTATCCAAAAATTGAAAGTTTTTTCTAGAAGATAGGCATATGGTAGTGAAAAATGAGTTTAAGGAAAATATATGAGGGTATTAGGAGAAATTGGGAATTTAAAATTGTTGAGACAAGGCTATAATATTAAAGGCAAATAAATGACAAAAAGATGTTGAAATAATGATAAATAATGGTAAATGAATGACAAATAAGTGTAAATGAATGACAAATGATTGTAAAACATAATAAATGATATTTTAAGGAATGCAAAATATAAATGACAAATAAGAATGTAGAACATACTAAATCACATTACGAAGCATGTAAAACATGAATAGCAAAAGGGAATGCGAATATAATAAAACTTTTAACAAATATATGTAAGAAAATGAAAATTAAATCCATGTGAGATAATCATGTCAAATAAAACATAAATAAATCACAAATGAATTAAAATTAAATTGTAAATCAATATGTAATACAAGTATGTCAAATGAAGGTGAAGAAAGCAAAAATAAATCAAAGTGAAATGTAAGTCAATATGTAAGACAAACATGAAGAAATCATACATAAATAGAAATATGTAAGATTGACAAATGTCATATATAATATAAGTGAAGTCCACAAAGATCAAACAAGAACATGATAAATAGATGAAAATCAAAATATATAAAGGATGAAAACTCAAAATTAGTGTTTATTTTGAGATACAATGTAAGAATACATAACCACCTAATGACATGACTAGTATGAAAATGAGACGGTGTAGTAAGGGGTGCAAGGATGTTTCTAAAGAAGGCCTAGTACTATCCAAGGTCTTATAATGCAATTCTCAAACTATAAACCAAGAGGCATGATAAGGTATATGTGATCAAGCATGTGATCAACTACAAATAATATCCAATAAAAAGAATATAAGGAAAATATGATGTAAATAAGTAATTTGAGATTCCACATGGAGGATGTGAACATCCTTAATAAGAATGAGACACACTAGGCAAGTTATAAATACTAATAACTATCAACACCAAGGACTTAGGATATTTTAACTAATGAACACAAATCTTGGGCTAATAAGTGAAGTATATAGATTATCTCATGAAGGATATATACATGAAAATTAAAATGGACCTACCTTCCCATAATATGTTCCCCACTCCTTAGGACCCCTTATAGAGCCATCGATCTACTACGAAGATTGGGTACTTGCATGAGAAAGTAGGTAGAATTAAAATATTTTTTATTCTCTTTTTCTAATCTACTAGCCTACCACATGCCAATGGACCTTTGCTCTATTGCGAGGCCAACTATGGAGTTTATGATTTGACTAGAAGAAGGAAATGTGATTAGAATCATGTATTTTAGCGTGATTTGACTTTTGAGAATTTTGAATGTTACCTTTTGGATCATTACCTTTTGTTTGTATTTTATGATTTTTTCTATTCTTCCTCTATACAAGTTTATAAAACCTAGCATGGGTGTTAAATATGATAAACACAATATATCTTACACTTGATCACTAGAGAAAAGGACCTAAAGACCAAGGTGTCTAAAGACTCCTAGACTTGCCCACAAGTAAGTGTGCAATCTCAAAATTGATCGATGTGAGCCTTAAAAGAAAGGAAATGAGGGGGAAATGGGGATCATGAGATATTCCTCTATGTAATAAGTGATACAATGATTAATATGCTCATAGCTGATCACTAAGAGGTAAAATAGTGATATGAAAAGGGATGGGGCTATGCTTATGATAGTTATGTCGCTAAAGCATCCATTCTAGCCTATAATGTTTGTAGCACAAGCACTAATTAATGTAGTAGTCATCCCAAAAAAGTGGTGTAAAGATGTTTTAATGTGGTAATTTGTGAGGAAATCTAGGTCCTATCTATGGTCTTACTGTAGACACCGAAATCGTGTCGACTCCCCTGGTCACTCCTCGTCTTATTCTTCTTCGCCTATTTAACCCTTGTCGATCACTTGTTCCACCAACCTTGACCCTGGCAGCATGTAACAATGAGCACAGAGCTAAAGCTAGACTCTATCCCCATTGTGCATCTGCCGACGATGGTCTTTACCCGGCTGATGTCGCCGACATCGGTCACTTATCGGCCGACGTCGGCAATCCTACCGACGTCGGTCACCTTGCCGTTATCCGTTATCAGTTATCATTCGGTTTCCCAAAATGGTTGACGAACCGTCTCTGGAACTGTCCCCTACCTTCATCAACCTCCGCCAACCATTCGAGACCAGACCCCAAATGCTATCCTGAACGCTATTCAAAACGCTGATCAATCGAACCCTGAGCAATCATCAACCTGTGAACTCCGACATCAACACTCTCGGCATCAACCAACCTGTACTCAATCCGGCACTGCACAGACAACTCCAACTATGGCTTTCATCGCGTCTTCTAGAAGGTAAGTATTTATTTTATTTATTTTATTTCTTCCTTAGTTATTATTTATCAGTTCTGTTATCCTGATTCCTCAGACCTGACCCGACCTTACCCAGACCCTGTCCCAACTCTGTTCAGACCCAGCATCCCTCGTTTACATCCCTGCCCCTGTCCCGACTCTCTCGGACCTTGCCCAGACCCTGTCCCGACTCTCCCAGACCCTGTCCTGAACCTGTTCAGACTTTTTCAGAACCTGCCCCTACTGACGCCGGTCACTACCCCAACCGACGACAGCACCTTAACCGACGTCAGCACCTTCCCAGACCGATGCCGGCATAACAGAGACCGACGCCGGTGACTGTACAGAACAGTGCTGCATATCAGGTACGCATTTTATTTTCTGTCATTTATTTCTATCATTTCATCTTTTATTATTTACTTTCATCCAACATTACGCTTTTTATCAGTGGGTTGATATCCTTTTAGGGAGTCTTCGTACTTCCGGGATCGGGCGTTCGCCTGACAACCCACCATATCTTTGACTAACATCTTTTCGTGTTTTAGTCTCTTTTTTGCAGGTGTCATTCCTCCACAGCCAAAGAGGAGAATCTTCCAACGTCTGATTTCGGTGCGCTCAACTTTATCAGGGACTTCTAGCCTTAACCTTTTATTTCAGTTTCTTATTTCTTCTTTGAATGTAGAAAGCAATTTTGCATAGAAACATTCTGGCACGCCCGGTGGGACCCTAGGTCCTCCTTGGGTTCTTTCTTTCTTTCGTTCATTTAGGCGCATTAAGTTTCTTCCTTTTTGCCTCCTTTCGTCTCTTCTTAAATGACATCATAAGCAGAACTAAAACAAACATTTCTTTCTTGCACTTTTAGACTAGCTAAACTCATATTCTTCGACTCTTTCTCCATTCGTCTTCATACGAACAAACATTTCAACTTGGACATTAAAACACTTTGTATTCATTTCTATTTGCCTGCATCTCTTAGACCACACATAGTAATTAAACCGCATATTGAATTAATCTAGATCACTTCATGTTACACGACCAAACCACCTGCACAAAACAAACATTTTAACTTACCTGAGACAAGGCCCAACTGGGATTTCATCCCCCAGCAGATACCTTACCCGTCCTGGTGACCCTACTTGGATTTCATCACCAAGGGGGAAGCCCACTCCGTTCTCTGGCGGAGTATAATCTCTAGGTGAGGTATATCTTGGCTAAGCGAAACTAGCTAACCATTGGAATCGTGAAGTGAGGGGAGCTTGCTCCTTAGCACCAGGCCACGTACCAGACCCTAACACAGACTTCTTGAGCACCATAACAAAACCTGAAACCTTCCATAGACTTCTTCTTCTAGGACCCAACTCACAAAACCAATCTTCCTCTACACACATTCTAAGGCATAAGCCACTATAATCCTAATAATTTACTTCTAGGGTTTTAGGATCTGCTTGTGTCTTCATCTTTTTGGTTCTTATCTGCTTGTTTGAGCTTGTGAGGACGTTCTTCCTTGCCTTGAATGGTTCTGACTCGTAGCCAAGCCAAGGCTCTAGTCGATCACGCGAGGCATCATCCTCTTCCGTCTACCCCACCTACAACCAACCCTATAATGGAGTTCAACTCAGAAACTGAAAGAACTCCTACCAGACCATCTTTGACCCAAACACCTATTATCCCAGAAGGGGACCAAGATTTCGCATGATTCTTGGACCTCAATACTGCAGCCTTGAAATACTATCTCGCGAATAGCCGAACGCGAGACTCCTCGGGCAATCCAATCTATGGAATGCCGACTTCTCTCCTCGAAACTGCAGCCGTATCAACGGCGTCCGTAGTCCAACCCTTAGATACCCAGGCTGTTACCTCAAACAATGACCAACCTCTTACCAACCATCCAAGTGTGGCTTCTCCTTCCATTGTTGGGCCCACTTTCACCAGGGTTTCAGCCCCCAATCAATCTCAGTCCACTCAACCACTTTCTACCCCCTTTCAAAACTTGGTCGTCTCCATTCTGCCTACCCTTACTCCTATCAACACTAGGGTGGCTACCCATCCATTGGCCCATGTTACCTCTAGTCAACCTCCCATGACCACATCAAACGTAGCCATGCCTTCTATCCAACCATCCTTAGTCACTTCTTCTGTCCCTACGACTAGTCATCCGTACGTTGTGCCCTTATTGGTACAACCGACTATGTCGTATACCTCTTCCAGCCTCTTTCAAGCGCCTTACAATCTAGGAGGCGCTCCACCCGCCAATTCGTCAGTAGATATTATCAAGATGCTGATGGATAAAATGTCCAACCTAGAGACCTCCGTTACCAGCTCGCACAATACTCTCTCGTACGAACAAATCTGTAACGAGCCCATCCATCCTTCTGTCCCTATCAGACCATATCCTAGCCAGTGAGAACTTCCTAAGTTTTCTCATTTCTAGAGCAAGGAAGACCCACAACAACATTTACGGGCATTCAAACACGCCTGTTACCTTATCGCCCACGATGATGCATTACTCTTACGCACGTTTTCCATGTCTCTCTTGGGTGCTGCGCTTGATTGGTACAGCTCTCTTCCCAGTCATTCCATCTTCACGTTCACTCAGCTGGCCCAGCTCTTCCTCGATCATTTCTCCATCAATATCACCAAGAAGGTCTCCATCACAGACCTCTATTCTATCCGCCAGTTTGAGGATGAATCCATTGCTGATTTCATCGCTCGGTGGAGGGGCCTTATCAATCAACTTTCATTTTCCTTACCCCAGCCTGAGCTTATTGAACTTTTCTCTCAAGCCTGCGCTAAACATATTTCTTCTACCTTGAGGGTTCAAACCTTCCGCACTTTTGACGAAGCCTTCACGATGGCTCGTAAACTTGAGTTATGTGCCGTTGAGGAGAATAAAGTCAAGTTGCGGAGTAAGAATCCTAACTCCAAAACCAATGACCCCTCTTCTAAGCCTTCCTCATCCAATTCTAAATCTAAAACTTTAGCAAATGCTGTGGTTGTTAGATCTTCTTCCTCTTCACCTTCAACTAATCAATCTGAACCATCCACATCTATGAGCGCCACTCGTCAATTTCAGCAGAGATACATATAGCGACAGTTTACTCCACTTGGAGAATCATACACGTCTGTGCTGAAAAAACTCGTCAAACAAGGGGCCATCAATCTCCCTCAGATCTGACCTCCACCACAATTTGATCCCTCACGCGCCATCCCTGCGTGGTATAGGGAAAATGACTTCTATAACTACCACCGTGTTAAAGGTCATGACACGGGTAACTGTAAAACCCTTAAAAACATAGTCCAAGACATGTTGGAAAAGGGTGACCTCATCCTCGACAATCCTAACGCCCCTCCTAATCAGGGTATCAATATTTTCAAACAACCGTTTCCTAATCATCCACCAACCCAAAACAACGTCCAGACCTTGACTGACAATACCCATGAACATAATATTCAAATAGTCAATACGGTCTCGCCCCTCATTTCTAACCAACCCCAAGAGGTGAGTTCATCCATTAGTCCATCACATATGGACGAACCTCTTTCACCGGCTCATTCTCCCTCAACTTCTCTCATTTTAGAGGATGCCTCGACCTTACCAGCACCGCCAGTTTCACCATCTTCCTTCTTGTTGCCCATGGAGGACCCAAACTTTCCTACTCCTCGACCACAAGTGGAGGGCACTATCATCCCTGCCCTTTACCCGCTTGAGGAGCTTCATTCTCCAGTTTCTTCTCCACCCAGAGAAGAACCTATCTCTCCTTCGTCTCCAACCAAACATGAACCTGTTACGACTTCACCATGCTTTAGGCCCAAGACTACTACATCCGTCTTACCTTCAGTCCCACAACCGTCGACGTCTTCTCAAGAGCCCAAACTTCATCCCGCATCTTCTCAGCCATTTTCCCGACTAGTGGAGAGACTCGAACTCCTCCCTTCTAGGAAAGTGGAATATCAGGGATTGTGGGACCGTCTCATAGCTCTTCAACAAGCCCGGGTCCTCTCATCTCATGCTGTTAATCCTCCCATGATGGAACCTCCTAAGACTATCAACAAAAATCCGATCTCCACTTCCAAACTGTCTACATCTTCATCAACTTCATCAAAACCAAAACCCTCATCTACTCTGCCTAAACCTATCAAATCGCTTAGCGTTTGCCCCTTCTCCACCCTCACTCATCCACAAGTGAAGGTGGACTTAACCCAAACTTCAACTAATAGTAGTCTTCAACCTAAATCTCAAAAGACTGCCAAACCACAGAGGGGAACGCCTCCTCTTCCATCACCATTGCCCTCCATTTTGGGCCCGCATCCTTCAACCCTAACCAGAGTCCTTCCCGCTCCAACCTTTAATCAAAACCGATTGCCTCCTTTGCTTACTTTACCAACCACTAGCTTACCCTCTCCCAAAAGGGCGATACCTCTCACGAAGAGTGTACCGTCTCAACCTGTCATCGCACCATCAACCCAGAAGGTGGTACGAAAACCCCCTCCAACTTCGCCCAAGCAAAAGTCACCAACATCGCATACATCAATGAGCATGGATCCTTTAGTGGGTTCATACTCTTTAATCTTGCAACAACTTTTGCAAACTTCTAGCATAACTCTTCCACCCATCAAGCCCTTTCAACCTCTCTGGTCTAAACCTTCCTGGTTCGACGACATGAAGATTTGTTTATATCATCATACACCAGGACATGACACTGAGACTTGCAGTGCCCTCAAGGCTGTCATTCGCCGTTATCTAGAGAAAGACACTCTTCTCTTTGAGGACACTTTCGATCGCCCCCTGACTCCTTCTCATAAACCTTCCACCTCTTCAAATCCATCCACATCTCATCAACCAGTTACAACCCCTTCATCATCTTCACCTCCCATCTTTGAAATCAATGACATTCACATCACCACTAGGTCACAGAAGGACAAGGTGAAAGAAAAAGCCGCCATTCCTTGGACCTACCCTTTTGTCAATCCACCTCAAACACCTAAGCCTAAGATTTCTATCCTTGGCGCGCCTCAACCCTCCTCTTCTTCTTCTTCTTCTGGACCAATCCACGACTCCATGTTGAAACAGCTTCACCAGACGCCTGTGAAGATGTCCCTCTACAATCTCGTCCAAACCTCACCCCAACATCGTCAGGCCCTCATCCAAGCCCTGCAGGCAGCGGAGGTCCAACCTGAGGACCCCCAACCACTTGCTGCCCTTGTCCACTCCTTAGCCCCTATTGCCTCCATAACATTCAGCGATTCTGAGATTCCCACATCCAACACGAAAGATCAGGATGTCGCCCTCTTCATCACTACCTATATCGATCGAACACGCATTAAACGCATTATGATTGACGGAGGTGCTAGCATCAATATCATCTCCACCCATGCCTTTGATCAGTTGGCTCTTCCCAAGAATTGCGTCTCCAAAACTGACGTGATCTTGTGCTCTTTCAATGACACTACTGCCACGACCATTGGCATAGTCATCCTTCATATTCACATAGGTCCATGCACAGTCCCAGAGCTCTTCTACATCATCGAAGGAGAGTTCCAATACAACATCTTGTTGGGTCGACCTTGGATCCGTGCCATGTCCTGTGTCCCCTCCACCCTGCACCGTTGTGTGAAGTTTGAGCATGACGGACAAGTCCACACCATTCCCGCTGACCCTTTGCCTTTCAAAACATGCAATACCACCTACCGTCCAAATGATGTCCTCATTCCTATCAAGCCGTTAACCCCGGCACTGCCTCCATCTGCGGAAGCTTCAACCAGTTCGCAACAGGCGGTCGCCCTTACACCTCCTCTTCAAGCGACAACCACAGACCCCATGGAAGACGTCTTCCAAAGACTTTCATTGGGAGAATATCACTTGCTGGCTTTAGACATGTTCCAAACTCCACAAGAGTATGGATGCCTTCATCACAGCCCCACCTACGACCATCGGATAGGGATGATCATACCTTATGGTCCCCCTCACCTTCGCACTAACCTCGTCTATGGGGGGCTTAATCAAGCTCCTCTTGACGGTAATCCTCTTTCTTCACCTCAACCTTTCACATCAGATTTCTCATTTCTTGGCAACCCCGCCTTTGCACACACTTACCTTTACAGGTGTGCATGGAAGGGTTTTGGTTTCAGACGCTATGAGCAGGGCTCCCATCAGCCTATCCAACCGCTCAATGATGACGACGCCAAGAAATGGTATGGTCTGGGATATCATGACCCCACTCAAGACCCTGTAGACCTTTATCCTGAACCAATCCTTGACCAATCTCCTCCACACTCGCCTATTTCACCACCTTCACCTACGGAGTCAGTGGTTTCCATTCCTCCTATTTTTTTTTCCATAAACACTATCCGCCTAGACCCCTTGACTTATCAGCTCAATGGGGTGTCCAAATCTCTCCCTCTCATTCTTCCCAGCATGATCGAAGATGAGTCGGCAACCATCCACACTGTTCATTGCATTGACGATGACGCCATTCTTTCTTACATGGGCGCTGACGATTCTTTTATCTAGTGCTCCCTCCCTTCTGAGACCCAGGTTATGTTAAATGAATCAACCATTGACATCAACCTTCCTTCTTCTGATGTTCCTCATGTCTTAAAGATTGGCCAATCTTTAGATGCTCAAGAGCAGCTTGACTATACCCATTTCCTCTCTGACCATAGCAAGGCCTTTGCTTGGACTTACAGTGATATGCCTGGCATCGACCCCACCATTGTTACCCATAACATTGTCACCAAACTAGAGGCTAAGCCTGTTAGGCAAAAGCTTCGAAAGATGCATCCTTGCGTTGCCCTCCTTGTTAAAGAGGAGCTTCAGTACCTCCTTTCTGTCTCCTTCATCCAGCCCATCGACTATCCACAGTGGGTCTCTAACATCGTCCCAGT
This sequence comes from Torreya grandis, assembly GCA_037957365.1. Taxonomy (NCBI): domain Eukaryota; kingdom Viridiplantae; phylum Streptophyta; class Pinopsida; order Cupressales; family Taxaceae; genus Torreya; species Torreya grandis. The sequence goes on along the minus strand of JARHVA010003761.1, from coordinate 111,783 downwards.
CACCAAGGCAACTGGGGGGATTCAGATCTACACAGACTATCGTGACCTCAACCTAGCCTGTCCCAAAGATGACTTTCCTCTTCCTAACATCGACTAGCTTGTTGATCTTATGGCCGGCCATGAGATGTTATCTCTTATGGACGGGTTTTCAGGATACAATCAAATCTTGATCGCTCCGGAAGATCAGCACAAGACTACTTTCATCACCCCATGGGGGACTTTCTGCTATCAAGTCATGCCTTTTGGCTTGAAAAATGTAGGTGCCACTTATCAGCGCACCATGACCTACATTTTCCATGATCTCCTCCACAAAATCATGGAGGACTATGTGGATGACCTGCTCGGCAAATCCAAGCTTCACCGTGACCATCTGACCATTCTCAGAATCATCTTTTCTCGTCTTCTTCAGTACCATGTTCGTCTTAACCCCAAGAAATGTGTTTTTGGGGTCCTCTCTGGCAAGCTTCTCAGCTTCATTGTTTCCTTCCGTGGCATCGAGATAGATCCCGCCAAGATTCGCGCTATCCTCGAAATGCCTCCCCCGACTAATCTCAAGCAGCTTCGCAGTTTGCAAGGCAAGCTCTAGTCCATTCGTCGCTTCATCTCGCAGCTTTTAGACCGCTGTCAACCTTTTCATCATCTCCTTAAGAAGGACGTCATTTTTACATGGGATAAGAACTGTCAAGAGGCTTTTGAAGCCTTAAAATGCTATCTGGTCTCTCCACCAGTCCTCATTCCACCTAAAGATGACCAACCCTTCTACCTTTATATCTCAGCCACTCACCATTCGTTAGGTGCCATGATCGCGCACCGAGACGAGCATCACCGTGAGCAAGCCGTCTATTACATCAGCCGAACACTGGTCGACTATGAAACTTGGTATACCCATATCGAGAAACTCTGTTTGGCGTTAGTCTTTGCTGCTACTAAGCTTCACCACTATCTTCTTAGTCACAAAACCTTTGTCATCACCCACACTGACCCTCTCAAGTATATGCACTCCAAGCCATATCAGAATCAACGTATGGCTCGGTGGCTCATGCTGCTTGCTGAGTTCGATCTCGAATTCATCCAGCAGAAATCTATCAAGGGGCAAACCATCGCTGATCAACTAGCAGATGCCCCTCTTCCTGACAATCAACCTTCATAGTGTGAATTCCCTGATGAGTCTATCGCTACGCTTTCCTCCGATGACATCACCTATCAGATGACTATGTTCTTTAACGGTTCCAAATGTCAACTAGGTGGGGGTGCTGGGGTTATTCTCATTCCATTCGAAGGAGAGCCCATGCCTCTGTCTTTTAAGCTCGACTTTGATTGTACCAATAATATGGCCGAATATGAGGCCTTAATTTTGGGACTTCAGACCGCCCTCTCTCTCAGCATCAAGTCCATCAACATCTTCGGCAGCTCATAGCTCGTCGTCAATCAGGTCAACGGTTCATACCTCTGTAAAAATGAAATTTTGCAAAGGTACAAAAATGGTGCTGACTTTCTCCTTGCATCTTTCGATCATTTCCTCCTGCAGACTGTTCCTCGATCCACGAATAAGTTTGTTGACACTATGGCTTCTCTTACTTCCCATATCCCATCTTCCTCATCTGCATCCAGACTTTTTGTCACGGTGCGTCATGTGCCGTTGCCTTCATATATCTCTCCTCACATTCATCATGTCAACACTATAGACCCAAGCCCACAAGATGCTTGGTATAAGCAACTTGTAGACTTCTTATCTTTCTCTGTCATTCCTCCCAACCTCTCTAGTAATGCACGATGAGATTTTATCAAGTGTACTACTTGCTATACCATGCTAGGGGGTCTTCTCTATAAGCGAGGCTTCGACGGCCTCCTTCTTCGCTGTCTCACCTCCACTGAAGCATCTCAAGCCATTCAACAAGTCCACGACAGGATTTGTGGTGGACATTTCAGTGGGAATTCGGTTGCCAAGCACATCCTTCGTCTGGGCTATTATTGGCCTTCCCTTCATCAAGACTGTAGCGATTATGTTCAGCGTTGCATCAAGTGTCAGCAGCACTCTAACTTGCTTCATCTCCCCAGTCATGCCTTACAAATTGCTCAGGATTTCTGGCCTTTTTCTTAATGGGGTTTAGATCTCATCGGTGAGATTAATCCTCATTCGTCTCTTCGTCATCAATCCATCATCATAGCCACTAAATATTTCACCAAGTGGGTAGAAGCCATTCCTCTCATTTCCACAAAAGCCGACAAGATCGTCGACTTCATCAACACCCACATCATCTGTCATTTCGGTGTCCCTCATAAAATCATCACCGATAACGGCAAGTCCTTTAAAAACAAAACTATCCAAAAGCTATGCGACTCCTTCGGCATCAAACTTAGTTTCTCTTCGCCTTACTACCCACAAGCAAATGGGCAGGCCGAGGCTTCCAACAAAATTCTCACCAAAATTCTCATGAAAGTGGTCAGTGACACAGGCAGAGATTGGCACATTTACATTCCCTTCGCTTTGTGGGCCTACCGCACTAGCATCTGAACCTCTACGGGTGCTACTCCTTTTTCTCTCGTGTACGGAACAGAGGCTGTCTTACCTCTCAAAGTACAGATCCCGTCTCTCCGCATTTCTCTACATGATATCCTTTCCAATGATGACTTTTGTCAAGATCGCTTAGCTCAACTTGAGTTACTTGACAAACGCCATCTTGCTGCCCTTAATCATCTCCATGTCTATCAACGTCGCATCAAACACACCTATGACAAAAATCTGCGAGAACGAGATTTCAACATCGGAGACCTCGTCCTCAAGGAGAATCAACACGTGACCAATATGGAGCGAAGTAAACGAGGCAAGTTTGCTCCTAATTGGCTCGGACCTTTTATTATCACGCACAAGTATGGATCAGGGACTTATCGTCTATCTTCTCTTGATGGGCGCCCAGAACCTGAGCCTCTTAATGCGTTGCATCTGCAACCGTTCTATTGCTAGTCGAGTACTCGTCCACTTGACACTTAACTTGAGCTCGTCCCTTGAGCAATCCCCGTCCTCTTAATCCTACCTCCTTTCAACCCTATTCCTCTTAACAATTCCTATAACCCTTTTATGCGGTATGGATGCTTTGTCCTCATAAAAGGGAGTCCTTGACCTTCTATAATCTTGTCCATGACTCACATTTCTATAAAAACAAATCAAGATGTCAAAACATATCCATGGTCACTATATCAATATCAAAATCAAACAAACAGACTGCTCCCTCGAAGGACAGCTGTACTATCATTGCTGTAATAAATAGACTGCTCCCTTGAAGGACAGCTATTCAAAAGCCTTTTTATTAAACAAAAATCTAGACCACTCCCTCAAAGGATGGCTATGACTAATCTGGCAATAAACAGCATTATTTTAGAAGCTTCCCGCATTGATCAGCTTCATAAACTGACCACCAAACAAATGACATCTCTATGTAGGCTTCCCGCATTGATCAGTCTGTGCCAAAAAAAAAAAAAAATTGAATAAGTCATGGACTTGACTTATAGTTGTCTCAGGGTCTCCTATAAAAAGGGGCATCGTTATCTTTGCTCTTAAAACGGGTTACCCTTCTTCCTCCTCCTATCACCCGCTCAAGGGACTTCGATCTCACTTTAATGTCGAAGTGATTCGATTACCGCTCTAACATAACCACGGTCAACGACGTCACGCATGAATGGGGCTCTTGGTTCTCATAACCCCTATTTATGCTATCTTTTTGGTCCTTGTCAATGAAAGAGCAATATGATTTTCACTTCTTCTACACTTTGGTCACATTCACCTTCATCACTTGTCAATCGACTCAACTCAACTCTCTTTTCAAACCATCAACCTGACCTAGCCTATTCACCCTAGTTTCTATGGACACCAATACACATGGAAACTATCGACCCGCCACAATTTATGTTCAGCATAAACCAATACTTGCTGAAGCATAAATAAACCTCAATTCATTTTTAGCATACATCCATCACGAATATGGAATATTGCTAGGGATGAAAAACCCCTCAACCAATGTTGCAGAATACACCATTTGGAAAAGGCTGCAACATCTTTTTTTCCTCATCATTTCATCCAATCATCGACCAATCTATCAACCATTTTAACCACCTGTCTACCACTCGGACACTTGGTTTGAACTACATTGGTCTGAGGCCCTATCACTAGGGCTATGTAGGCAGCACTCAGTTGACATGGGGTCTTCTGAGGTTAGCTCGACCATTCTCGTTTGTTCGTTTCTCTGATGGACAAACCTTCTTTCCTTCTTTTAACCATAATCTTGTCCTTGACCATGACCCATTTTTGACCCTCCCTCCCTTCTAGGGAGAACTACATTGGCCTGAGGCCCTATCACCAGGGCTATGTAGGTAGCACTCAGTTGACATGGGGTCTTCTGGGGTTAGCTCGGCCACATCCTTTCGTCCATTCCTCCCCTCGACCACCAACCATTGGAGATCATGCCTATCTCCGCTGACCTCGACTACTTCCAAGACATTATTGCCTTGGTTGTTTTTGCATGTATGCTACCTCATGACTGGTTAGCAGAATTGTGCACAGACCTTTTTGAACCCTCACAAGTATAGGATCGCAAACCGGTTGATCCGCACTACTTGTGGCTTTTTCGTGTTTCTAGGAGCACTTCCTGAGCCCGGGATACTTAGAACGCGACGACCCATTTGGAGCTTCAGCTTAGATTGAGTGACCCGATCAGTAGATGACTAAATGCTGGGGCCTAGTTATTTCAATTTTGGCACTCCTCGACCGTTGACCTGTGACACTTTTGACCTGACCATCTCGTGCAGTGGTATGCGCGCAACCACGACTTTTGCAGCATTTACCCTCACCCCTTTTTCATCCACTCTTTGTCAAATTAGCACCCGATTCTCGGTTCCCTTCCCTCGACTCCTGCTTTGAGGGGGAATACCTCATCCATAATCAGGGCAACCTATCCGCTTCCTATTTTTGTCTTCCAGTTCATTCAAACAACCAACAAGATGAAATCAACCTTATCCCTCACCTGGGGCAATCACTCCTATTTTTGTCTTGCAGTTCATCAGAATAACCAACAAGACAAAAAGGGGCAAATGTAGACACTGAAATCGTGTCGACTCCCCTGGTCACTCCCCGTCTTATTCTTCTTCGCCTATTTAACCCTTATCGATCACTTGTTCCACCAACCTTGACCCTGGCAGCATGTAACAATGAGCACAGAGCTAAAGCTAGACTCTATCCCCATTGTGCATCTGCCGACGATGGTCTTTACCCGGCTGATGTCGCCGACGTCGGTCACTTATCGGCCGACGTCAGCAATCCTACCAACGTCGGTCACCTTGCCGTTATCCGTTATTAGTTATCATTCGGTTTCCCGAAACGGTTGACGAACCGTCTCTGGAACCGTCCCCCGCCTTCATTAACCTCCACCAACCATTCGAGACTAGACCCTAAACGCTATCCTGAACGCTATTCGAAACGCTGATCAATCGAACCCCAAGCAATCATCAACCTGTGAACTCCGACATCAACACTCTCAGCATCAACCAACCTGCACTCAATCCGGCACTGCACAGACAACTCCAACTATGGCTTTCATCGTGTCTTCTGGCAGGTAAGTATTTATTCTATTTATTTTATTTCTTCCTTAGTTATTATTTATCAGTTCTATTATCCCAATTCCTCAGACCTAACCCGACCTTACCCAGACCCTATCCCGACTCTGTTCAGACCCAGCATCCCTCATTTACATCCCTGCCCCTGTCCTGACTCTCTCAGACCTTGTCCAGACCCTGTCCCGACTCTCCCAGACACTGTCCCGAACCTGTTCAGACTTTTTCAGAACCTACCCCTACCGATGCCGGTCACTACCCTGACCGACGACGGCACCTTAACCGACGTCGGCACCTTCCCAGACTGACGCCGACACAACAGAGACCGACACCGGTGACTGTGCAGAATAGTGCTACATATCAGGTACGCATTTTATTTTTTGTCATTTATTTCTATCATTTCATCTTTTATTATTTACTTTCCTCCAACATTACGCTTTTTATCAGTGGGTTGATATCCTTTTAGGGAGTCTTCGTACTTCTGGGATCGAGCGTTCGCCTAACAACCCACCATATCTTTGACTAACATCTTTTCGTGTTTTAGTCTCTTTTTCGCAGGTGTCATTCCTCCACAGCCAAAGAGGAGAATCTTCCAACGTCTGATTTCGGTGCGCTCAACTTTATCAGGTACTTCTAGCCTTAACCTTTTATTTCAGTTTCTTATTTCTTCTTTGAATGTAGAAAGCAATTTTGCATAGAAACACTTACACTAAAAATCATAGGGTGAACACCAATGAGTGAATGGTAAATAAGGTGGAAAATAATCATAAAGATACTAAGGAAAAAAATGATATAAAAATACAAAAATGAAAGAGAGACATAAGAACTAAAAATGAAAATAAATGCCTAATGTAACGTGCAAGAAAATATAATAACCCAAAGGTGATAATGATTCCATTAAAGTGAAACTAAAAGAAGTAAAGTGCTCAAAAATGAAGAAACATGAGAAAAAATAAAATAACAAGACCTTTGCTAATGTCTTTATCAAAGATAAGCATGTGAAATATAAGTCTATAAGTCTTGAAAGGGTTCTTAAAGTTAAATTTGGTTGAAATTATGCATTTTAGAATAAGAGTGGGCATTTTAAGATGCCCCAATGGGTAAGTGGATGCAGGGATGGGCATTGCAAGATGCTCCAAAGTATGAAGGGACATGTGGATGGGCATTAAAAGATGCCCCAACATGTGAGTTAGAGTGAGGTAACATTGAACCATTAAAATGATTTTAATTGGGTTGTTAGGTGCATTTGGATATACTTAAATGTGTTGGCTTGTTAGATTTTAGGGATGTTGAATGTGACATATGATGTGTAAGAGAGGTATGAGGAGGTAAAGGAGTACCATATATGATGTGCTTTGGAGTAGGCATTTGAACTAGGTACTCCTTTAGTTCATGTGACCTAAGAGGTTGACGTTCAATGGATGCAACGATATATTTAAATTTTTTCATGTTAGTTATATTTTCCTTATTGGTGTAGAAATAAGGATCAAATATGGTTTGAATAAAATTATTATATGAGGTATAGGTATGGGATAATTATTTTTGATTATTAGGTAGTTGTGGTTTATGTGATTGTGATTATTGAGATTGAATTTGAGAAGCTTGAATAGTCTTGATAACATTGTTCTATGAGATTATTAAGATTGGAATGTGGATCAAGAAAGGAAGAAAGAAGAAAATGGTGAATATCATGGAAAGAATCATGAGAATTAATTATAGTATCATGCAACCAAAAAAAATTATCAAGATTGTACCATTTTGGAGGAGGTTTGGAAGGATCAAAGCTCATGGGTTTAGAGGGTGGCAATTTATTCTTAAGTTATTCTAGACTCAAGGGTGGGTGGGTTCGGTTAAAATTGCTTGAATTAGATGCTCCAATTTGAGTTTGTGGAGGCTTGTATGAATCAATGTTATGAAAAAATGATTTGAAAGGTTACTTAGTAGTTGTTTGAGGTGTTTCAAATTGAGTCATAAGAAAGTCTTTCATTTTTTTTCTTCATCTAAGGCTTCATCTAAATTTTTAGGTGAAAAGATTTAAACTTTTTGTTCAAGGGGAGATTTAATATTAGTAAAAAATAGTTTTAAAATATCATCATAATTCATGTTATGGTCTAATTTATGAGTGAGATACTTCCATCATTTGATGAAAGTGTGAGCGGATTCATTAGGAATTTTCTTGGCATTGATGAAATGGCTAAGGTACTTTTTAGGAAGGTCATCATGTTGGAATTCATTCACTGGAGCATTGAACAAATCCTCTTGTTTTGATATGGAATGTATATGAATTTGGTTGTACCATTCAAGTACATCACCAAAAAAAGGTTTTGAATAAGAGCTTAGTAGTAGAAAACGTGTTAGTTTGGACCCATTCCTTATAGATATTTACAAAAGATAAGTTGAAGAGACAAGTTTATCATTAGAATGTGAATGAAGTGTAGGTGGATGAAGTAATGACTCTTTTATATTATCAATGGCTTTTTGACATGGATCCATCCATTATAAAACTATACCTTTCTTGAGAATGGAATTGATGGAGTAAATACAATAAGCCACTTTGGGAAAAAATTATCTAATTACCCCATGTTTGCCTAAATAAGTATGAATATCAAGAATATATCAAGGAATGGGCATGTTAATAGTATCACTAATTTTGGCTAGGTCAACATCGATGTCATGGAGAAAGATTAAGAATCCTAACCATTTATCAAATGTGACTCCAAAGACACATTTTAAAGGATTAAGTCTAACTCTGCATTTAAGGAGATGGTCAAAGATAATAACAAGATCAAAAATATGGTTCTTATGATGTTTTTATTTAGCAATAAGATCATCCACTTAAGTTTTAACAATTTTAGAGATGAGATCATGACAGATGTGAGTCATATCACATTAGAAGGTAGCTTTGACATTTTTAATTCTAAAGGGCATTTTGATGTAATAATAGGTGCCCCATTCTATGGTGAAAGTAGTCTTATGTGATCCACGAGATCAATGTGAATCTACTTTTATCCAAATAAACCATCCATAAGAAATAACATTTTGAAACCAGCTATGGAATCGATGATAGCATTTATTGAAGGTAAGGTGAAGTTATCCTTAGGAAAAATAATATTAAGGTTGCAAAAATAAATACAAATGTGGATGACCATAGTGACTTTATTTTGAATGGGAATAATGTTAAAAACCCATTTAAAATAATCTACTAGTCTAATGAATTTAGAATCTAGTAATTTAATGATTTCTTGATGACATAAATTAGTGACTTCAAGTGGGAATTTTCATTGATTTTGATGTATTAGCTTAGTGTTATGATAAGTGATAATGTTATGAACCACAATACTAGGGTCAGTGCTAGGAATGTCTTGGTAGGACCAAGAGAATGCCTCTTGATATTTATCAAAGAATAAGTTAAAGTCATGATGATCAAATGAAGAGAGTCCTTGAGAAATCATGATTGGTTGAGGAAAATATGGGGTACCATATTCAATATGATTTGTTTCTTCGATAAGCATGGCATTTCCATCTTGAAAATGGTAAGGTGTGTTAGGTAAGGCAAAAATTGGATTTGTTTTAGTATCAATGCTAGTGATAAAGTTGTTAAAGAAAGGAGTTTTATTAAATTTTCTAAGTTTATGATGTTGCCAAGGAAGTTGAGGTTCCTGGGCATGAAGTAACTCAAGAATATATTTGTCACTGGGCAAGGTAGGAAGAGGACCATAATATTCAAAATCTACTTCAAGGTTTAGAATTTTATTGCTATGGTAATCATATTCAAAATGAATCTAATGGACATCAGTTACCTTGGCATCTAGTGTAATTTTGGAAGTAGATGAAGAGGATAGATTAAAAGAGATGAGAGTGTTGATAGATTTAATGATGGGAGAAAAATCTAAAGAAATGATAGGATCCATATGAGGTAGAGAAGGTGTAGGATTATCTATAGGTTTAGAAGATGTAAGCTTTTCTACCACCCTAAGAGTATCGATAAGTGGAAAATTGGTAGGAAGTACATGACCTTTAAAATCTAAGCCATGATTTGTAGATATGATATGCACATCCTAATTAAAGGCATGAATTTAGGCTAATATATTTTGATAGTGATGGACATCCAAGTCTCAATAATGATCTTGGGCCATGATATAGTTTTCATCATATGTTGTAGAAATCATAGATGCTTGAGAATTAGGGGGAGTTTCAAAAGGTGAAATCCCAATGTTTTTAAATGTATAGAGGGGGCATGGTGAGAGGATCTTGGAATAATTTAGCCACTTCAAATTCATTACAAAGCATATTTAGGTAAAGATGGACCCTGAGCATTTCATGGAGGGGGAAAATTAGTAATCTCATCTATGATAGGAATAATATGATCTTAGGGTAAGAGAGAAGGATGAAGCCAATATAGAATATATGGGGGTAGCTTCTTAGTATGACAATTATGTTTCAACTCATTGGGATCATCATCATCAAAATCTAGAAGATTAACTTGAAGATTAGGATTCATGTTGATGAACTAAAGTAAAGGAGCACTATTGATTTTAAAAATTGTAGGAATTTGATGTTGAGGCTTAGGATTGGGAAGTTGGATGTTCTATGGGTTAGGATCAGCTTCATGTTTATAACATTTTACACTATGAAAGATTTTAATAAACCAACTACTAGAAGAGGTGATGGCCCTCATTTGATGAGTCCATGGACAACCAAGAATAATGTTATAGGGTAAAGGAAGATCAAGGACCATAAGCCTGGTATTGATATTCTTAGGTCCAATAGTCAATAAAATCCAAATTCAACAAGTGACTTTTGATTAGTCTTGTCAAATCCATGAAAAGTAAGATGGGTTTGTTTAAGATGATCTTTGTTATAACTAAATTGCTAAATGAGCCATAAGGATGTGAAATTAATACTATAGCCTTCATAAAATACAAATTTTTGGATAAGGGTTGTATTAATGGATACTTTTATAGACACAGATCATCAACACAAAAAAGAATTTCATCATTGATCATGTCCTCTTCAATAAATTAAATGGAAGGCTTAGAAGAAGGACACATAGTCTCAATGGCATTTAAATTAGTTGGTTGAGAATCAATAGAAGGTGGTTATTCATCTATTGAATATGGATCTTCAATTTCTTGAAGTTGTTGCATAAGAAATTTATGATGATAAGGTGAAGTGTGAACTAACTCCATAAGAGGAATCTTACAAGGAATAGAGTTGAGTTATTTAAGAAAGTTCCAATGTGATTTAGAATAACCAACATGGGGTTTATAAGTAAAATTATATTTATGAGGTATGAATGTGGTGGGAGGATTGGAAGGAGGAAGTTATTCCTCAGGTGCTTCCAAATCATCATGAGTGGTAGTGGTATCTTTAATCATTTTTTCTTCTAAAGATGGTTTCTTAGGCTTGGTAACAGGATCTTTGTGAGTTGGTTTACAATTATAATTAACCTTAGTAGTGTTGACATATTGAGAGTTGTTATAATATAGGCCATAATTGGCATCGATGGCATAAACATCCTTAAAATTAGATTGATTATTATTTTAAGAAGATTTTAGATTATTAGAAGTAGAGTCTTTAAAGTTTTATCATTTTTGACATGTGGTATTATACTCTTGATGATGAAGTTTAATCATAGACTCATGCTTGAATGAGTCACCAAGCATATAAGAAATGACACACTAGTGATCCCTCTACAAGATTTATGAGAATGCCTTATGTCGACATGGAACCAATAAAATAGATTAAGATCATACCATTTAGGAGGAGCATTGGGATAAATGAAAGGTTTCAAGGGTGGTAAAATTTGTTGCATTTTTTCAAATGAAAGAGGTGCATGAGATAGTAAAGGAACATCAAATTTGGTAACTCTAGGTTTGGTTTGGGAAGTATTACTAGTGATAGCATTGCATGTTTGAAAAGATCATTTATGAAGTTTATGATTAGGTTCAAATTGATTCATAATAAATAATTGATTCTTAGATTTGTCAAGAGATTCATTAAGAGTGTGAGGAGAAAATCTTTGAACCTTATATTGAAGAGTGGGATTCAAAGAGTTAATAAAGAGTTTGAATAAATTATCATCAGTCATATTATAATTGGCTTTATGAATAATTATTTCCATCTTTTAATAAAATCATGAGCCAATTCGTTAGGATATTGTTTAATATTTATGAAGTGACTAAGATAATTTTTAGGAAGATCATTATGTTGAAACTCCTTAACCAAAATATTAACCAAATATTCAAGTTGCCAAATATAATGTTGAGGAAGTTAATTATACCATTCTAATACATCACCAGTGAAATTTTTGACTAATAGTTTAGTTGTGTAAAATGTATTAGTTTGGATCCACTCTTTGTAAAGGTTGCTAAAGGCTTTGAAGAATGAAGCAAGGTCTTTAGTCCCATCATATTTGATAGTTGGAGTTATGTCACTAATTTCAATGGATACAATGAAGGGAGCTAAAGGTTTATTTTGAATGGCTTAAAGCATCTTGTTATTCATTATAGGTTAAGGAATAACATTACCTAAGGCATCCCAAAGAGGTGGATGAATATAATTAATATTATCTTGAGGATGAATAGTTGGAGGTTGATTAGCCATGTTGATCAATTATTGTTGAAGTTGCATCATTTGTTTGGTATTATATTTTTTCATGATGTTCATTTATTGAATAACTTGAGCTAAGATTTGGGTTGTATTAGGAGGTGAGTTAGTGTTGGTTAGAGCACTCCAAAAATTAGTGTTATGGGGGAGATTATTAGAAGGATAATTATTAGTGGGATTGTTAAAGAGATTTGTATTAATCACTCCCACATTGGTTTGGAGATTTTGAGAAGTGTCTTGATAAGTATGGAAAGGATTGGATCTATAAACTTCATCTTGAGGTGTTATTTATACCATGTTATAGTTCATAGATGAAGGAGGAGAAGAGGTTCCCCAAGAGTGATCGTTCTCTTGGGAGGAAAAGAGAGGTAGTAATGAACATCCCATATAGTATCTAAATGGATTTAGGTTATACAAAAATATTTTTATAGGAGACTTAATTTTTACTAAAAAGAGATGAACATGATGTAAAACTAGAGAAATGAGAAATTATATTGAAAAATAGGAAAAGTATGAAATTGAACTAGGTTAACCAGATTGACCTAGTGTAGAAAATAGGGCTTTTAAAATGTACTAGGTTGATCAGGTCAATCCAGTGTAGTGAACAAAATCTAAAAAAATTAAAAGGTTGACCAAGTCAACCTATTAAAATAAATAGGGAAAAGGAAAATATTTCTAACAATTTTGGAAATAAAAAAAGACAATTTGCAGTGAATCTAAGAAAGTAAGTGAATAAAAGAAACAGATAGTCAATTGAATTGATGTTGGTCAATCTAATTCATACACACAAAGCAAAATCTTGCACTAATGCTAGCCAATGACATGTTTTGCACATATAATTGATCAAATAGCAAAAAAAACTTGAAAGTAAAGCTAGATACTTGGTCAACCTAGAATGTTTATTATATTATTAAGGATGATTTTAAGTGTAAAGGGAGATTGGTTATAATCAAGCTACTAGATAACAATATAAGGATAGTTTCAGGTAAGTTTAGGATGAAAAAGACTATAGTGTAAATGATATAGGATTCATATTTGGGCCTAACCCATCACTTCACACACCAAAACAATAAGGGTAATAGGTTCTTAGCCAAAATATACCATTAACCATGATTTATACTTGACCAGAGTATCAAGTCAGCTTCCCCCTTGGTGATGAAATCCAAGTAGGTTAGCCTAGGTAGTCAAATGTCTAAATGCTTGTTGATGTTTATGTGATTTGGTCATGTGGTAAAAAGTATAAAAATATTTAAAATAAGTGATTAATTGAAAATCTCATAATTATACTATGTGAGCTATTCTAAAAATTCAAATAATTGAAAAGAAAGATGCGATTAACATATATGGTTTATTTCAACTTTTAAACAAGGTGTAGTTGAGAAATTATATGGAAAACTATATAGAATAAATTTGATAGGGTAAAAACTATATTGTAGAAGCAAAGTATGAAATGAACTAGGTCAGCTAGGTCAATCTGGTTATTTCAAGAAACATAGAACATAGAACTAGGTCCATAAGGTTGACCTAGTTGACTGTGGAGAGGTAGTTTTGAAGACTGCAAACTATGAAAGGAAATTACAAAAATAGAAAGATACATATAAATATAAACTAGCCTAAATGTTTTAAAGATGAAAAGGAGAAGATTGATGATCAAGAATCTTAGAGAAAACTATCAATAACTTGTAAACTGGGTCAAGTTGGTTAACCAAGTAATATAAGAACCTACTAAAAAAGTGCTGAAAATGCACTAGGTTAACCTAGTCAACTTAGTAGGCTAGATTAGAAGTCTAAAAACTAGAAAGAACTTGCACTAGGCTAAACTAGTCAATCTAGTTATTTGAATATAATTATACAAATTCTAAAACCTATATTGGGTTGAGTTGGTCGAGCTAGTTATCTTTTCCTACAAACCTATGCATAGAGATAAATAACTAGGTCGATAGGGTCAATCCAACACAGTAAATATATGATAAAAAAAAATTATGAATAGAAATGAAATAAGTGAAATAAATATTACAAGGGTTTGATTCATGTTGGGTTCACCAAAATGTATATAATCATAAATGCATCTTGTCTATAAATCAATCCTAGAGCGGATGGGATAGAGCACACCTACACTTCTAATTCAGGAGCATATAATTGTTAAGAAAAATCATGACCAATATGAAGATTTGATAGAAATAATTAGGGGATTAATTGTCACAACACAATATGTGAGATAGGATTCGAAAGCCTATAGTCTAACACAATCACATAACAACCCTAAAAGAGTCTTATGATTTAATATTTCACTAATCCAATAACAAGAAAATTAAATCTAATCTAGTATGCACCAAAGATTATGGAACAAAGTGGGGGTTATCAAATCAATATTAAAAAAATGTATATGAAACCTCAAATAAAGTATGAGTAACACCTTAATACATAGAATATGAAGAGTAATATTACTCAAGCCAACACTTATGCTACTTCTATCTACTAAAAGAGAGGAGAACAAAGTTAGAATATATTTACCTGAATCTAAACCCATCGAGACTCAATCTATCCCTTTTCCAAAGGGGCTTAAAAAGAGGTTGTTGTGTTTTTCAAATATCAATTTATTATGCCAAAGCATCCAAGACCTATCCACAAGACTAGATTCTCCAAAATAATAAACCTAATTTAAGTCTCCTCAAGTAGAATGGTGGAAGAGCAGATTGTGAAGAAGCATGAGAGAATAACAACTCTTGATTTCATATATTAATAATTACCAATATGGACTTGTATTTTTACGATTATCTTACCCTAAAATTATTTTGGAACATCATCTATGCTAGGTCGACCCAGTCGACCTAACAAATTTTTGGGCTAACTCACTAGGTCTTTGCTAGGTCAATTGGGAGGCTAACAAACCAAAAGAAAGAAAAGGTCTAAAAAATGTACTAGGTCAAATAGGTTAACCTAGTATGTTTAATAGGTCAAAAGGGTGCCAAGAAAGGAAATGAAGGATAGTAAGAGAAAAAATACTAGAAGACTATGTAAGGAAGGAGAAACAACTTAGAAAAAGGTTTTAAGAACTATTTGGATTAGTAATAGTATGGAAAAAAGGGACAAATATCTTGTAAAGCACAAAAGGTCTATCTACCCCTTTCCCAATTCACCCCTTAGGGTGTGCACTCAGAGAGATTGAGTCTCAATAGGTCCTTACAAGATGTAAAGTATCTATAATCGATAAAAGTGTGAAAATATTATGTGTATACATGATCACCTTTACCTATCTTTGTATATGTTATGACCCACCCTTTTCATAATCTATTTTACTATTTAAAACATTATTATTAATTATGTATAAATAACTAATGGTTACTTTGATTAATTTGGATCATAGGGTTAGATTTGATGTAGTGGTATTTGGACTGCATGTTTAATTCTGCTCTTAAGGATTTTTATAGATTTTATTATAGTTGATATTATTACAATTTATAATTATTTTTAAATTTTCTGATATGGTACTATGTATGTACTTTTGATGGTTTCAAGTACTATCCTATGATATAGGTAAGTGATGATAGTGGGACATTGAGTACCGAAGAAAATTTTGAGTGATTAAACAAGCCTGATAGGTATACTTGTTTTCAGTTATATTTTCCATCCTTGGACATCTCGATTTGGTCATTGATTATGTTGTTATCATGAAATTGATACTTGTCACATTTTTTGTTGTATGTTATTCATACATTTATTATTGTTTGTTACATGTTGTTTTTAAATAATTATGTATTGTTATTATTTGTTATGGCCATAGCCTTTTCTTTTTGCCTCCATGACAAACTCTTACCTATTCCTTATGTGAAAAAGCTATTTAACCCCCACATGCCTACTTGGATATTACTCTCCTAATTGGATGGAATTCATAAGGACCTACCTAGACCTACCCATGACACCCCCCTTGGAATACTACCTATACTATATGGAACCTTATGTTAGTAAGGTAATGGTATTACTTATTACGTTGCTTTGTTATATCATGTGAAGGAATTGACATTAATATTAAAACATGATTTATTTGTTTGTTTGGTTCATTAGCATATAGTATATGGTATAATGAGGATTAATGTTAACCAAATTATTAACATTGATTGTTGTTTTTTGGTTGGTGGTATAGACTTTGATGAGTTATTATGTGACTTAGTTTTATTGATATTAATTGGGTTTGTTAGTGTTAATTTGTTGATTTCATTGGTCAGATTTTTGTTAATGGATTGATATTTTGGGATAGGTCATTTAATGATTATTTCATTTAATGGATATTTGTGTGGTAATTGCATTAGACAATGTTAGCAAGGATTTCTCTCTCCTCACATTTAAGGCATGCATTAAATGGATATGGGGAATTAGATGGAAGGTATGGAGAGTTAGGTGGTGGATGGGAAGAGCAAACTTGAAGATGGGAAAGAGACCTTTATCTTAAATATGTATGCCATAAACCTAGTTAGGTCTGGTAATGCACTCATCTAGATGTCTAATAAAGTCATGAAAAAGAACATCATCAATTATGTTAGGGTAAAGAAATGGAAGAAAATTGTGCAAGTTGCAAAGGAAGAATTGAAAACCATGAATTTTAAGTTACAATAACTAGCTAAGAACATATAAATAGCTAATTTATCTCTATTGGATGGCATTGACACATTAAACCTCTTAAAGGTTGAAAAAGTATGCATATTAGTGGAGTAGATCCTCTCGAAGTTGAAGGCAAAGTTGGCATAAGAAGAAGAGGAAGACCCATGCACCATGATATTACATGAGATAGTTAAAAATCTTGAAGAGGTAAAATAACTCTTTTCCAAACTTCAAGAGGGCATAAATGTAGCCAAAACCATCTTCTACAACTTCTCCAACTAGGTGTCAATTATAGACATACACCTCTAGTAGGAAAAGGGGGAGAAGGAGGAGATAATGGTGTAGTTATAAATTGTAAGTACGTTATACTACACCCAAATAATTGGGAAGTTTAATTCCTTAAGCACCTAGATCAAATACTAGGAACATAACTTGGAAGCACTCTTCCACACCTTGCAGACTAAGGCTTATAAACAAAGGTAAATCCTGGACGGAGGAATGAAAAAGGCTAAGGAAAGCCTCACGGCCTTTAGGAGGAAATTGGAGAAGATATATGTTCTTGAATTTAGAACTACCTATATGAAGATAAATAGCACTGCTAAAGAACTCATGCTTGCTATCAAGGGATTTTAGGACTTCAACACAGAACTAAAGGAGAGTGTGCTCAAGTTTTGTATGATGAAATATTTAAAAGGATAATCTAAGGGTAGACTAGAAATTTTATATGGGGTAATGTTGGGCCCATAATTAGACTAATTATGGACCCATGAAAACTTTTTTGACATCTCAAAATGAGGCAATCATTTGGTATGATTGTTGTTTTGATCTCTTTTTGCACTAGCCAGAAGAATCGATGCACACCTTATACCAGTTGGAAAGTAGCTAGCTATTTCCATGATGTCTTGGGCATATTTAATGAGTGGTTACACATGGAAATAATATCATGAAGGGTACAAGGTAATAAAGCTGGTGGAATGATTGCAAAAGCTCCAGTTTGACACACAACATGTGTAACTCCAACCTAGCAGAAGATGCTCCTACATGATATAAAAATGAGATCAAACTAGTGAGGAAAAAACATAGTTTGATGTAGTGAATCCCTATAGAATTGGTTCCAAATATAGTAACTCTACTACCATTGAAATTTATGATTAGCATGGCATATACGCTATAATACCCAAGCTCATCTATGATCCTCTGGGTTGTTTAGTAGCTTTAGCTAAACATTTTCTCTATATCAGTCACCATGTATTATGTTTACTTGGACCTTCTTTAATTAAGAATGTCATTTAACCTATCTGAGCTTGATCTAGTTATGTTCCTGAGAAATGCTCTTTGAATGCAGAATGAATGTAATAGTTTTAATGGTTTAATGTTAATATATGAATGTTATGTTTAATCAAAGTTGTAGTTTAGAGCATTAATGGTGCCCTTATGTTAGTTGATGACATCATCATGCTTTTTTTAAGTAGCTAAATTATAGAAAGATTCATATACCCAAGCTTTGGTACCCTTATTAGGAAGTTCTGAGCCTAGGATTGAACCCTTGAGCTAAGGTATCCCCTGAACCCAACTAGCATCTCCATGATGCTAGACTTAATTCAAAAATTATTTGTGCCCTTATGGATAGAATGAGTTATAAAAGTAGGATTATGCCTATAGATCACCAAATTTATCCCAAAAAATGCTTGTGCTAGTGAACCCACTAGAGCCTTAGTTGAAATGGCCAAGTATTATAAGTAATTAGTTGTAACATGGTAGAACTAGCGCAATGTAGGCCCTAGTTATTTTTCTAATATGCTTTAGGTGAGCACATAAGGTTTGTGCCTTATGTGAATTGATGCCAATGCAATTGAATGATAAATTTTGAGTTCTATGGGAATTTACTGAGTTTGTGTCTAGTTTTAATGAGTCTAGAACTAATTTGGACAACCAAATAAGCACCTAAACTCCATGAATAAATGAATTGACACCCCCTCCCACAAAAAAAAAAAAAAAAAAAAAAAACTACAATATGCATTGAATAGGTATGGGGAATTGGATGGAAGATATGGACATTTAGGTGGTGGATGGGAAGAATTGATAGGGTTGGGAAGATGGAAAGAAAATGGAGAAAATAGTGGAGCTCAACTTTTTTTTTTAATGTGGTCATGTGGAGTTTTTGACACATGGCCTAGAAAGTGAAGGTTTATACATTCTATCTTGTTGGATTTTTGAGATTGTCCTTCTCTACATTTTTGGGTAAGATTTTTTAAATGTGTTTGGTTATTTGATTGTTTATGTGGAAAATCTTGGAAAAAATAAAAAGTTGCATATGCAGCTGGAAGTCTTAGGACTTTTGGATGTGTAACTAGACCTTGAAGATGATTCAACATGAATCGATATTGGTATTTTGCATGTAAATTTTAATAATAGAAATATTTCCATTTTATAGTTTTATATCATTTGTATTTTTTTAAATCTTGGTTTTGGAAACATTCTCTATTGATTGTAAACTTCATGGGTTTTTGTTTTGATTGACCCTGTTGCATTTATCAATTATGTGTTGGAATGGAAGGTCGATGGTTTAATAGTTTTGTTATATGAATGATTTATATTCTCTAAGTTCTATGGAATATTTCTAAGTGTAGGATATTTTTTCTAACGGGTCTTTTTGTTAAACCCTACACTAATATTTAAACTTAGAACTAAATGGCTATGTTTTTATGCTAGTATGTTGGACTTGTATCTTGATAGTTTGATTGTGCATTTTGATTATATTTAGTTGTGTCTTCTTATGAAAGGTTTAAATTTAAATTTTTTTTGTTGGTTCTAGCATGAGCTATTAAATAGTTATAAGTTAGTAATTTATCTAATCCAACACTTGCATATATATAATTATTGATTCATTTTAATATGACTTGTATTCATTTTATCCTTATGATTTCTCAAGAAAATGTGGATGGTTATTCTAGGTTTATAAACTTGACTATTTAACTCTTAATGGGTTATTTTTAATTGGTTGTGATGTCCCTTATGGATTCATGTAAATATGTTGATAATTATTTGGGTTTTTATAATGAATGACTACGTTTTTAATATGAGCTATGGTACGAGATTTTGACTTGGGTTTAATTGTTAATGGTTAGTAGAGTTTGTGTGTTTATATATGTTGATGATTCTATAAAATGTTTGGGGTTATTTAAATATAGTTAGTTGTGTTAAGCCTAAGTTACATGTTATTGTAACTACTTATTTATCAAAATATTAGTCTAGGTTTTATTACTCATTGACTAAGTTTATTTTATTTTATGCATATATGTTGTGAGTTATATATAGCCAGATATTTTCACTGAGTCATGTATTTGACTACATTTAATATATTTATGTTATGATTCTTAAAGTAAAAGTTGATACGGTTTTATGTCATACTTTTATTACATATAAACATTAGCCATAGGTTTCTTGAACATGTTTAACTGGTTATTTTTAATCAAGCTTGTTGTTGGTCTTTGATTCTATGATGGCTTATATATGGCATTTTTAAGTGGATGTGTTGTGGAAATTTTATTCATGAGACTTATTGACCTACCACTACTAATTTTAGCATGAATATTAATGGTTATTGTAGACATCTAAAATTAGCCATCAATGGCCTTTAATCAGACTTTAAACTGATTTTTACCAACTATTACAAATTA
Organism: Torreya grandis; assembly: GCA_037957365.1. Lineage (NCBI taxonomy): Eukaryota > Viridiplantae > Streptophyta > Pinopsida > Cupressales > Taxaceae > Torreya > Torreya grandis. Next base: position 91,291 of record JARHVA010003761.1, on the reverse strand, counting down.
ATCCTAGGAATCATTGAGCATCCCAAATTTGCTTATGCATCATTTATCAAAGATCATAATCTCATTAAGGAATTTTTAATTGGGGTATCCTATTTTAAACATCAAAAACCTCTCACAAATTTATCTCTAATCATCTTGTGGCATCATAACATGCAATTTGGCCTATAGACTTAGGAAGTGGGACAAGTGCACACATAAAATAAAATCTTAAAATAGCTAAATACCCAATCAAAATTAATTAACAAACTAAACCAAATTAAATTCCTAGTTTAACTATCCATGTGAAATTAATGAATTACTAAAAAAGGAAATTCAAAAATGCAAATATCTTAGCTTTTCATGATTACCTTTTGTGAGTTGTCAAGCCTTTGAAAATATCTAAAAATATCTCACCCATACATATTAATTAAAAATAATTAATTCTTTACACTTTTTAATTCTATTTGGGTTAATTAACTCACTTAGGCTAGGTTTTAACCAATTCCATGTTTAAACTACACTTTAACTCACCTTGAGTTAGGGTTAGTTCTTAAGCCTATAAATACAAGCATTTACCTCTTCATTTGGCGAGCTTGGATATTATAGAATTATAATGTAGGTTTTTTCATAAGACTCCTTAAAATAATATTATAATGCCAAAATATTGAGCCAATCCATCAATAAAGTACAATCTATATCAAGCCAACCATGGTGCCAAGGAGAGGAGCAAAAAAACTCCATTACCAAAGAATCATTGAGATTAAACTGAGCAAACCATGAATAAATCATTTATAGATCTCAAGGAAGGTAAAGATTGTTTTTCTTTGTATTTTAGTTGATTTTTCAATTGTATTTTGTCCATTACACTCCCCCTACGATATAATCTTAGAGATGTTAGCTTGTTAGTGTGTTGATTTCATTATTTTATAAACTAACACTTGATCTAAGTTCCTCTCTATTGTCAAATTCCTATGATCATAAATGGCATGCCTGATGGGACCTCAAAGCATCCCACATACTAAGGAGACATATATAAATTTTTTAAATTCTAAAATGAATTCTTGAATATATTTACAATTGAAGTTTTAGCTTTATTTTTGTTGTATTTTTTTATGCAAACTCAAATTGACCCAAAGATCAACTTTGATCAAGCATAATCGACATCAGTTCTACCCAACTATTATTAGTTATGCTTAACTAACCTTGGCTCTAGATAACTATCATTATTTAGGGTGTAAGTTAAACACATGATTTAAAAACTTACATTTTAAATCTTTTTTACATCTCCTAATTATTATTTTTAGGTTTCATTGATTTGTAAACTCTTTATTTAATCAACTTATTATAGGTTTTGATAATTTTTCACACTAACTTTGACTAATTTTTTTAAAATTGTGTTTGTTATACCTTTAGGTTCATAGATAATCAATCTTGGTCCTTATCAATTGGTATCAGTTATTACCAACCAACATCAGTTCCCTAGTAACAAACATTGGTCATAGGTGACTGATATTAATCTCTGTGTTTTAAAAATAGGAAATCCAAGAGCTATGTTTTGAAAAAAAATTATCATCCATTAATGTGCTTCAAAGTAGAAGGAAAATATCTAACCCTTGTAAGGCCAAGGTGGGATTAAAACATAAGTTTATAAGTTTAAATGATTGAACACTTAATTTTAGTGCCTAAAATGAATTGCTAAGTCTTGAACATTTCATTTTAAGTAATTAAAAAGAACCTAAGTGATTTGTGTTGAGTTATTTTTGTGAACAATTATTTCAATATTTACAAATTTAAGCCAAGCGGCTAAATAAATCTATCAAAATTTTCATTTGGTGCATAAAATTAACACTGACTTAGATTTCAAATTCTTGAAAGTGTTGCTACTTGTTTGTTTGTTTGTGAAAAATGAACAATGTGTGTATGCTCTCCCCTATCCCCTATAGGGAACTTGGGTGACCAAAACTGCCTTTTCACTTACAATTTGTGCCTAGTTCAAGGCATAAAAGTAATGCTATCTAGGCTCTCCCAAAAATCCATATGGTTTTGGTGATCTAAAAATAACCTCTAAAGTCTTTCCACTTGGTCATTTATTTCATGCAATTTGGCTTGTAAAAGGGAGTTCATAACTTCTTCATGAGTTCTTTAGGGAAGCATTGACCTGGGGTTTCATCTTCCAGAAGTGTTTCAACCCTACTCCATGGTAGAGTATATAAATAAAGGTACACATACTATAATATCTAATGGGTTGAAAGGCTAACCTCTCCTTTCATAATGAAAACCTGAGTTAGGTTTGGTTAACTAAGGGATTCCACTAAGAATTCTATGGATGAAATCATTATGTAAAAAAATAGACCCCTGCATAGTAAGTTAATCAATATGAACTCACTAAATTGACATGAGGCATATCTAACATTATCCATGATTGGGACCATCTAGATGGTCAAAAATTATAAGTTCTAGACAAACTCCACTTATCATGGAAATATTTGTTGATGTAGGACAAGTATCCTAAAGGTCCTTGTCACCATATAATATCTTAGGAGAAAGGGGGTGTAGAAACCCTACTACTTCATGCACTTTTATTTTTGGATTAACACTTAAAATCCTCCTAAGAGCATGTATATAGATGTATTTCAATAATACAATGAAACCTTGTCAATTTAGGGCTTATTATAACTTAGTTATATTTAGTCTTTGATACTTTATTGCTTGTTATTTTGAGTCTAAAACCATTTGAGTATGTTTATGCCCTGCCAAAACTAGTTGTTTATCCACACTAATCTATTGTTTGAGGAGGTGTTATGTCATCTATTTGACACCTTGAATTTGCCTTAAAATTTTGTGTCAAAAATGTTGTGTGTGTCACTTGATTGAAATGGTTAACATTACACTACCCAAATCATTTCAAGTTTTATGCCTAATAGTCTTTGAAAAAAACCATTGTTTACATCTTTAGAGAGAGAAATAACACCATTAAATTTATCAAATCATTTCATATATTTTTTTCCTTATGTCTAAGTTTCACATTTGAAAACGAACTTTGTGTGCTTTTTTTAATCTTTGTTTAGTGTCATTATGCCATCCATCTTTGTCTAGATTACTGGTCAACTAAAGCCTAGTTTTCCTAAGTTGAGTTTTTGATTAACTTTGACAAGTTTGAATTAAATTTTTGATTTGTTTCTATTTATGTATTGTCTAATTAGGGTTTATACATTGATCTTTCTCTTTTGTTTTGCATAACCTAGGTTAATTCTTTACCCAAATTTAAAAACTATTTGTTTGTACCATTATTTGGGAGAAAATAGTCTATATCCAAGTACCTTTTTATTTCATGCTTCATACCAAATTGTCCATGTTAATGTCTAAAATTAGGTGCCTAGTCTATGTTAAAGTGTTCCAAGTTTGTTTTATTAAATACCCCTTTATTTTATGTCTAGATTTTGATGTTGAGTTTGGACAAGATTCTTAGCACATGCCTTTTTTAAACCTAGATTTTGACACTGTCTTTGGCCAAAATACCTAAAAACCTTTATTTTCCTAGATTAGACCTATTTGGAACACTGTCCTTATATTTTTATCAATTTTATTTTATCTCATCCACTTTACCTTTTTGTGTGAGACATTTAACATTAGACATTTGATGTTATACTATTTTATACCAAGTTTTTTCACAAACCATTTTGGAGATACAACTCCATCCCTTTGACAAATTTAGATAGAGTTTGAACCATTTGTCTTTTTAGACATTATTTTGAGATTTTATATAACTCTAAACCCATTTGTTGTAAAACATTTACCATTAATTTATCCATGTCTCACTATATACGTAGTGGTGTCATGTAAAATCTAAGGTATAGAAATGTGGTCACACAAGAAGACTTTGTTTGAGACACTTATAGATATAATGTTGTTTGTGAGATAGATCGTTATCCACCTTACAACACTCAAATGAGGGAATAAATCCATGATCCTTTGTCCCATTATTTTGTTAACACACCTACATACTTAGAGCAAGACCAAGAATAGATGACACTATACCTTGCTAGCATACCTATAGTTATAGAATAATTCCAACTATAACCATAATAAATTATAATTCCATCAGGCTATGATCCTTATTTTATCATCACTTTATTGTAAAAAATTATGAAGTATTAATCAGAGATACAAAAGTAGGAATAAGTTTTTGGTAGACTTTCCCCATGAAAACTTTCTAAATCTAGTAAGAGGGCCTTACAATATGCATTATGGTCAAGACATTGAACAAACCTCTTCTATCAATCCTCATGCCATAGTGTTAATGTCGTATTAAGATCTATATATTATTATCACAAGGAAGGGCCTCATAGAGGACCACTTCACACAAATGCAAATAACATACCAGACATATTTGAACTTAGTGCATAATTTCAATAACATGACTATGTCAATTGCTCCTCTTACTGAGATAGATCCTTCAAAAAGAGTCTTAATTGAATTAATGGGCCAATAAAATCAAGGTATAGACCCATTTATTCATATTAATTTGCTTTTAGACATGTTCAATACCCCTACCATTGAATAAGTATCTTCTACTTTTATGCAAAATAGTGAGCTAAACTTAGTGGACAATACACAAGTACCATCCAATCTAGACCAAAGTGGTGTAAATTCATACATAACTAGTTAACAACAAAATGTGCCTTTATTTAACATGAATAATGGTTCAAAAATGTATGTGTTATGAACTTATACCTACCAACCTTAAGTAATTACCTATAATCTTCAACTAGCTACTTCTTCGAGCACCTAACCTCAAGGATTAAGTAGGCATGTAATGTCTAGTTCCATGCCTCAACCAAATGTGAAAAATGTTACTCAACCATAACAAGTGATGAGTAAAATTCCACAACAATAGGCACCCTCCAATATACCCATGTAACAAAGGCAAAACATCTTGCCACCTCAATAGGGGGTAACCAATGTTCCACCTCACTAGGCAGTGATGAACATACCTCTTTAGTCGTAGACCGATATACTAATTCAATCAAAAATGATGTTTAATCAACAATGTACAAGTATTGGTTAGTGACAAATTTTTAATCTCCAACATGTGTCTACTTGCCAACAAGCATTCATGTAGCCAAGAGGTTCTAATGTTCCACAAGCACAAATTAGGAAACAATTACCTTTCATTCCAAACATGCCACAAGTTTCATGATAGGGCATTGGTTCACAAGTTCCCCTTAATCATCAAGGTATGACTATTAAAAATCAATCCCCTAATCAACTTCAATAGGTATAGTAAATCCATATCTTTCCAACTCAGTCATAATTTCCCCAAAACTAGGCCTACATACCCAATCATAACTAGAATATTGCACAATAATGTGTGAAATTTCAAAAATGACACCCAAATATCTGTATGCATATTCTTGGTCCATTCCCTAACCAAACTAATCTTCCCCAATAAACCATGCTTCCATTATACCTTGGTTAAAGTAATTTTCTTTTAATCACTCAGCCTCTAGATGAAGCTAATGTTCCCTGTAGTTTCCTAGCACAAGAGCTACAATAAATGAAAGATGTAATTGCTTCCATCCAAGAAAGGAAACAAACCTAAATTTTTAAGTTGGGAAACATGTGTTCCTACCCTTTCAACATGTAACATCTATAGATACCATTTCTTCTAGGGTATGAACCACCAAAATTCAATAAATACAAGGACAAAGGTGACCCTAAGGCCCATTTGATGGAATTATTTATTAAATTCCAACTAGTGGCCTATGGAAACATATAACTCTTACTATTGTTTCCAAGGAACCTATCAAGACAAGTATTATAATGGTTCCTAAAATTACCAAAGAATTTAGTTTTTGATTTTGATGATCTTTTAGACAAGTTCATGCAACACTTCTCCTACAATATCGATCATGAGATTTCATTGGTAGATTTGATGCAAGCTAAATAAAAGGCTATTGAAAGCTTCACAAGTTATCTATAGTGATGGAGAGCGCTTTCCAATATATTCACCCATAATCTACCAAACAAGCAATTAGCTACTATGTTTACCCAATATTTTTATAGTGAGACATCTTACCATCTAGAATTATAGTGTACACACACTTTTATAGAAATCATTGAAAAATGTTTGTTGATTTAAATATCCCTTGTTAACAAAGGGATCATTAAAATTACCTCATCAAATCAAAACCATAATCATAACTAGAAAAATTTCCAAAATTAAAACAAAGTCCAAGTGTAAGCATCGCAACTACCTCAGGCCAATAATTATGACAAACCCAAGTAATTCAATCACAAAAAGAATGTTATAGGAATGGATTAATTTATTCATAGCATGTCCAAATTGTGTAAACACTATTTACTCAACCTATACCACATATGAAAATTAATCCTAACCAACAACCTATTCAACAATTGTAATAAGCACAGTAGCCTAGACTAGTGTAATAAATGTATTAACCTTTACCTTTGCAAACCCCTCCTCCAAGGAGAAATGTGCCTACTCATTATATCTTTAGTGACCTTGGATAACCCATTGAATCCATGTTTTGAAAGCTCATCATAGCTAATATTATTAATTAGCCTATTCTAAAGCATTATCTTGAGTGCATTGACTATCCAAACTGGTACAAGTAAAATGAATTATGTATCATTAGGTTAATATCCATAATTTGCATCATTGTGTGTAAATTAAAAATTTGATTTAGAATGTGTTATAAAATAGAGAGATAACATTGTATCATGAAACTTCTACATCTAATCAAAACCTTAGTATTTATAAAAATGCCTTTTCAAAACATAACAACCAATAATATCATCAATAATGGCTAGCATAGCAATAACAATAGTATCAATAGTTGAGTCAGAACCAATAAAATTAGTAGTAGAACCAACAAAACCAATAATGTCAAATGAATGGATGGAACCAAGGCTAGCATGATGATAACAACCAACTAACCTACCATGTAATTGCATATGACTAGAACAATGTTATAGGCCATATTGTAGAGGTCACATTTATACCATCTCCATGAATCTGAGAGTAGGTACCAATCAAATAGGATCATTACTAATCATTCCCAATCAACCAACCCATGTCAATGATCCTTCTTTAACTTGGGAATGCATACAGGTGTACTAAGAAGTAAGGATTCCCACTTTTGGACTTTATATCCATAACTCATCATTATCCTATGACCATGCACAAGTACATCAACATCCAAGAATCATCCTATATGGTCCCCCCTCCACCATCTTTTTTTTATCAAAAATGATCCTATATCTACTCCCAATTGTGAAATCACAACTCTATAGTTGAAGATGATCATACCAGGACCATAGCCATCTACAATTTCACCCATCCAACCCACCATTCTATCTAAGAAAAATATATTTACCACTATTTAAGAAAATATGCTTGATATTATGGAATAATTATAGAAGATGCCCACACAAATATCCATTTTAGATTTATTGCATACCTTTATAATCCATAATAACATATTAATAGAGTTCCTTGGCCAATCCCAAGCTCCAAATGACATATCTTGAGATAAATTTCAAGCTTTGGTTGGACATCTAGCTTTAGGATAGCAATTAACCTTTGACCAAAGTGATATGTCATCCCTTGGCCCATTGCATAACAATCCATTATACATCAAAGTTATCATAACATAGCACAAAGTAAAGTGTATCCTCATAGATGATGGATTAGGTCTAAATATTGTGTCTCTAAATCTCATCAATATTTTTGGGTATATAATATTTGATTTACATCTAGAAATGATCATGATCAAGGCCTTTAGCAATGAAGAATAGGAATCAAAAGACACCATCAACTTGCTAGTTATCATTGGGCCCTTGACCCACAATACACTATGCCATGTGTTAGACCTCAAATTATCATATAATATGGTTTTGGTTAGACCTTAGATACATTATATTCATGTGATTCCTTCAACAACACACCAGTGTATCAAGTTCTCCCATTTAAGTATGAAAGTTACTATCCATGGAGTTTTGTAGTCATACAAACTTTACAAACATATAGAGGCTAAGTACCAAGTCTATAACTACTATTTTGGTCTGAATCCAATTCTTAAGAAGGAAAAGGGAAAAGAAATACTTTTTGATTCATTAGAGGCCAATTGATTCACTTTCTCACATGCCACCTCCTGAAATATATATTCATTTTACTATCTCAGCTAATAGCTCAAGAGAATATTTTACCCATGATACATTCCATATTTATAATCTTTTGCATAACCTCAAGTCCTACAAAATACCTAAATCCAAACCACCTTGCATGGAATGGAAATAAAAGGGAAAAGTAAAATTGCATAGTCCAACACCTACCATTTTCATACTAGCCATTGGCTAAGAACATGACCCTCTTGTAGATGATGAATCATGATTATATAATGATAGAATGGTTGATTGATACATAAAAAATTATCCAATTTCAAATAGAATCATGGATAATCATGCCTATGAAGGAGGAGGCCTTGGGCTAAATCAACAAGGTCCACTTGAACTAATTTCTACCACTCAGTACAAAGGACCATATTTACTTAGCTTTGAATCACTTGGCGGTGACCCCACATACCTTATTCAAGTTCAATTGCCAATTACTAGTTATGATGATGTTGATAGTGAAATAGAGTCCAATCATAGCCTTTTCAATGACCTAGCAAATACCAATTTATTTGACACTAATTCCATTTGTACCTATAGACCAATTATTCACCATAATTGACTTCAATTATATTATCCTCAACTAATAGACTAAGGCCAAAAAGAATCAATAGTATCAGTTGATGAGTTTCAAAATGATGAGGCCTTCTATGATTTTATAGGCCTTAAAGATAATTTTCCATTTGGAGACCACAAAAAAGGGTTTTCAGTCAAGTTGGATCATGTAGCCTATTTTGGAGAGCAGGTGAACACCCTTATCCAAAAAAAAATATTAATGTCCCAAAGGGAAAACCTCTTCAGGGAACTTTTGGACTAAGGAAATAATAAAAAGAAAGGTTGGTCTAGTGTTGAAAACCTATTTCAAGCACCATTAGATGGGGATGTTCAATCTTCCTAAAAAATAACTAAGGACACCACCAATGATGAACTTACCTATGGGTCTGAGTTTGGTCTTGAAAAATAATAGGATTTGAAGCAAATCATCCAAGAGTTTTTAATAGTATTTGTCACATGGCCATCCCTATAATTGGGGGATTCTGATTCATCATGCCTAGGAGACCTTAAAGATCCAGTCCTAACAAAGGATTCTACCATTACAGGCTAGTTTAAATCATTTCCAACCATCCTATAAGATGGTTCAACCCTTCTAGTGGAGGATAATACAAAGTTTAACATCGAGACTCTATACTACTTGAAATGGATCAAATTAGGCATGTCCCTCACTAAGGAAAAACATGAAGTCTTTATAACCTTATTGAGGGAATTTGTTGATATATTTTCATGGGCCTATTTTGACATCCTTGGTTTGGACCTCACCTTGGTTTTACACCACTTTGTGGTACATCTTGATGTTAAACTTGTAAAACAAAATTACAAGATGCATCCTAGCATTAATGTATTAGTCAAAAAAGAGTTGGAAAAAATCCTGGAAGTGAGATGTATTTGACCAATCAACTACTTAGAGTGGATCTCCAATGTTGTACCAATTAGCAAAAATCTAGAAGGAATCATAATCTACACTAATTTTAGAGATAGAAACAAATCATGCCCTAAGGATGACTTTTCTCTTCCTAACATTGATATAATTATTAACTCCATAGTGGGTTATGAAACACTTTGACTAATGGATAGATTCTCAGGATACAACCAAATCTAAATTACACTAGAAGACCAACATAAAACAATGTTCAACACCCCATGGGGAACTTTCTATTTTTAAGTTATGCCATTTAGTCTCAAAAATTCTGGGGCCACCTACCAAAGATCCATGACCATCATATTTCATGATATGATGCATGACATTATTAAAGACTATGTTGATGACATACTAGGTAAATCAAAGATTAGGGCTGATCATCTAATAGCATTAAGGAAAATGTTTGAGCGACTGTGTGAATACAAAGTCAGGCTCAACCCTAAGAAGTGTGTTTTTGTATTTAACTCAATAAAATAGCTTGTCTTCATTATATCTCATCAAGACATTAAATTTGATCCAACCAAAGTACAAGCCATAACTCAAATCCCACCCCTGACCAATCTAAAGTAGCTCCATAGTTTGTAGGAAAAAATACCATCTATTAGATGCTTCATATCTCAATTTGCTAACAAATTCCATTCATTCATAAAATTTTTGAAAAAATGGGTATAATTTCATTGGGACTATGAATTCTATAAAAAAATTCATATATTAAACCACCTATTTTATTACCTCTAATATCAAGAAATCTATTTCTACTCTATTTATAAGCTAAACATAAATCCCTAAGGGCACTTCTATCTCAAGATGATGATAATGGAAAATATCATGCCATTTTCTATTTAAGTCATATACTATGTATGTATGAGCAAAATTATACACCCATTGAAAAATATTATTTAGCTATGGTCTTTGCATCTCAGAAATTGCACCATTACATGTTAAATAGTAAGACCATGGTCATTTCCAAAGTAGATCTGCTCAATTATATACTATATAAAATAGATTTAAAAGGCCACATGGCCAAATGGATCATGTTTCTAAGTGAGTTTGAGATAGATTATGTCAAATAGAAAGCCATCAAGGGGAAAGTTTTTGCAGATCAACTTATTGAAACACCCCTTGTAGATGCACAACCTTTGACATTCTAATTCTCAGATGAATCCATGATGACCATAATTGAAACACCTCTTGAGGATTAACACTAAAAGATATATTTTGATGGATCATTCACAACACATGGATCAGGGTAGGCCTTTTATTCATTACACCATAGAGGGATCTACTCTCTAAATCATTCAAGATTAGCTTTACTTGTACCAATAACATAGCCAAATATGAATCACTCATTAAAGGGATTCAATAGGTAGTATAATGGAACATAAAACATAGAAAGGTTTGTGGTGATTCTTAATTAATCATCAATCATGTTACAAACCATTTTTAGACCAAAGATGATAAGTTGGTACCATACAAGGCCATGGTAGACACTCTTAAATAACAGATTACTGATGTCCAATTTAAACATATACCAAGGGAGAGTAATAGAATAATAGATGCCATGGCTAACATTGGATCATTAATTCATCACATAGATATGGCCAAAGAATACCAATTTCTCATTAAAATTTTTTTAGTGCCAACTCATGAACTTTCAACTATTGCAATGATCTATGATATTATTTATCCCAACTCTATTTGGTATTCAAACCTATATGTCTATCTTCATGACCATATTATGCCACAATACCTATCCTAAAAATAGTATAAAGCCTTTATCCACCATGTTTCACATTATACCTTACTTAGATAGACCCTTTACCACTACAATTTTGATGGAACTCTACTTTGTTATTTAACTTTGACAAAATTTGTATTAGCATTAAGGGAATTTCATAAAGGAGAATGTGGATCCCACACAAGTGGGGTAGTCCTATCCAAAAATATCTTACATACTAGGTACTATTGTCCAATGATGGATGCAAATGTAACTACATATGTGAAAAGGTGTGATAAATGTAAATGGCATGCCAATCTAATTCATGCCCTGGCTAAGACTTTGAAACTAAAGCTTATACCGTGGCTATTTTTATTAGTGTAGGTTTTTAATTTTACCTATTTTTTAATTAGGGAAATTATATTTCTTCTGCTTACATGGAGTTTTCCTACATTTTTGGGATAGGCTAGCTTATGTGGAGGTGTGTGTCATAGATGTGTCATAGGTGTCATAAGAATGTCATAAGTACCTCCCTTGATAGGAGTTACTTCTCTATTCTTAGCACCTTGTCACCACCTTTCATGGAGGAGTTACAGTTTATTCTTGGGGTTCCTTATCCACCTTTTGTGGAGGAGTTACTTACGTACTCTCCTATATGTATTCCTCACTTTGGCCATCTCATGTTAATCAGATTTTGGTTTTTTCCATTTTGTCTTGTGCAATTTATCTTCTTGTGTAATTTTCAAATTGCTTTAGCATCTATGTGGTGTGAACTTGCTTCATTTGATGTGATCACATCTCCATTACACTCGCATTATCTAGATTCTAGCAACAACTCTGATATAGTATCAGAGCAAACTCGATAATTGTGTGTCTGGTTATGCTTTTAGTTTATTTTGAAATGAAGAGGAGTGGAGTTCTCTTTATTTTTTTTATTTCTAGATTTGATCTAAAATAAAAATAAAAATATTTCATTATCATTTTTTGTATCTTGGGATCCTTGGCCTTTGGGTGTCTTGGCTGTCTTCACTTCAAGGGTTGGTTCAACAGTTAGCTTGGGTGCCATTGTTGAGTACAAGAAGTAGAGGGAGGAGCTGACTTTGTTGCAAGCCTCTTCATACCTCTGAAATGTGCACCACCTCTGCTATGAGCTACTTTTTGAGTTCTTATTTTTGGTGGGGGCATTGGAGTCTCTTTTGGTAGAGCATACTTTCTGCATCAGTCTAGGTGCAACACTTTTGAACAACCACGCCAAGCTTCTGGTCTGTTCCAACCTTCATCTGGTCTACACCATGCCTTCAACACTCCACACCAAAATTCTAGTCTACACCAAATTCTATTGTTACCCTTTAGTTCTGCCATGCCACAGTCCTTTCTCTAGCAAGGTGCCATAAGCCATATAGTTTCTAGTAGGTCTGCATTTTTTGTCTTTTCTGCAAGTTAAATTCTAGACTGTTTGTTTTTGGCGCCCCTTCCTTGCTTGGCGTTCCATGTGGCACCCCTTGGACACTTGGAAATCCTTCCTTCTATCTATGCTTTATTTTTTTTAGTTTAAAATTGACTTTTAAAACAAAAATCAGTCAATTTGACTGAATATTTAATTTTTTAGACAGTTTTGTAATTTGGAGGTTTTCATTTAAAACTTGTATCTTCGCCTGTCGAAGATGAAGGGTGAGGTCCAAGTTGGCAGGAGGCCAATTCCCCCTCACAAAAACCTCCTTTGGATTCCTCATTCTATGCTAAATCTAGTGAGTGGTTGGAAGGCCACTTTCTCTCTCATAACAGGCATTTTTTTAATGTTTTAGTGTTTTTTTGCAAAAACACTAGTTTATGGGAAAATTAAACCATTAATATCTTGCAAACGGTAGCTCAATTTTGGGTGCCATATTTTTCAAAAGTGTTTGTAATTCAATTCTCTACATTGTAGGCTTGTTACTTTTCAAAAATACACTAGTTTATAAAGTGCCAAAAATTTGGGTCTCCTAAGACGCATTTTCAGCTGAGTCCGACGTCTTGTTTGCTTTAGTCTTGCACTGATTGCTCTAAAATGCATTCTCAGCTGAGTCTAACATATTTTGAGCATGTAATTGCATATTTGGGGTGGGGCTCAATATTTTAGGGGGGTTGTTATTGCTTTTCACAACTTACAAATCTTTACTTTCATTCTCCTTTTTGCATAATTTCACAACTTGCAATCAACACAACTTCACCTAAATTTGGCTAAAAATGGATTATTTCCAACTTAAAACCCTAACACCCTTCAAATATCATGGATGGAAGGTTAAAATGTCAATCATTCTTAGAATCAAAGGGTTGTATAGGATCACCATGGGTACTGAAGTAAAACCCAACACTGATGCTGAAAAGGTCAAGTGGTACAACTGTAGTGATGAAGCCTATGGATTACTCAGCTTATCTATGCCTCCAGAACTTCTCTTCCATTTAGAATCCTCTAAGACTCCCAATGACATATGGGACACCTTAGAAAACTTATTTGGGAAGCTTGATGAGATGAGAGGTCATGAGCTCAAAAATGAACTCATAAGTCTAAGTCCTAGCAACTTTGACACCCTACAAGACTTATTCACTAAGTTTAAGGCCCTTATATTACAATTGAAATAATGTGGGATAGAGAAGAAAGATGATCAACTCATTCTTTCTATTCTCAAAAAGTTAGGTCCAAGCTATTCAGTCTTTGTCTCCACTTTCCATGCCACAAAAGGTGCCCTTGGCACTACATGGAAAATGCCTTCTTTGGATTCATTCATTGCCGACTTGACTAGGGAGCAAGACAAGCTAATTAAATTAGGCATGATGAAGTCTACTCAACCACAAGCTTTGATAGCTAGAAATGGTAAGGATAAGACTTCAATAAAGGAGAAGAAGAAAAAGAACAAGGACCAGGAGAAGAAGAAAGAAAAAAACAATCCTGCCAAAAACAACACTGAGACTTCCTCTTCCAATGCTAAACCTAAGAAGGAGAAGGTTAAGTGTGCCTATTGTAAAAAGATAGGGCATGATGAACACAAATTCATGAAGAAACAAATAAATCACTTAATTAATCTTCTAAAGAAGAATGACATAGGTGTTCCTAAGTCCATCAAGCAGAATTCATCTACCCAAGATTCTACTAAGGCAAAATGCAAGAGTAAGGAGAAAGAAAAGCGCAAGGCCCTTGTAGCTACTACAGCTTCTACAACATCATGGGTCATTGATTCGGGTGCTTCTCACCACATGGGCTCTTTACTAGTTGAGTTTTCATCTTTAGAGCCCTGTAGCATGACTTCAATTAGTTTGGGTGATGACATATCAGTTTCTGTTGTAGGGAGAGGGTTAGTTGAAATGGAATGAGGAACATTCAATAATTTTCTAAGTGTTCCTTCTCTTTCAACCAATCTCTTATTAGTGTACCAAATCACTCACATTCGTTAGGGCATGAGAGTTGAGTTTTCACTAGATTTAGTGGCTATTAGGGAGTTGCATAGTGATACTACAGTGGCAGTCGGTAGGGAATATCACCAAGCCAGGTTATACACCTTCTCACATTTTGCATTAGATTATTTTCCAACAATATTGCTGACTCATTTAGATGGAGTTAGCAAATTGTGGAATGAGTGGTTTGGCCACCTTAACTACCACTCTCTTGAGCAACTTTGCAAAAATGACATGGTCATTGGCTTGCCTCATGTCAAATTCTCAAAAGGACTTTGCAAGGGGTGTTCCCTTCGGAAGCATCCCAAAGCAAAATTTGACAAATGCAAAGCTTAGAGGGCTTCACAACCTTTGGAGTTAGTCCACAGTAATGTATCGGGACCCTTTGCAAAACCATCTTTCACAAGGGCCAAGTACATCCTTACTTTCATTGATGATTTCTCTAGGAACATTTGGATATATTTTCTCAAACAAAAGTCTGAAGTGTTTGAAAATTTTCTAGACTTCAAGGCTCTTGTTGAGAAATAGAGTGAGAAATTCATCAAGGTTCTTCAAACTGATAATGGAGGGGAATATGCCAGCAATAGGTTTGAGCAGTTTTGCACTATAAAGGGGATTGATTTGTAGTGCATAGTCACTTACAGTCCTTCACAGAATGGGGTTGAAAAATGCAAAAATAGATTCTTGAAAGAGATGGGTAGCTGTATGATTCACTCCAAATCCTTAGCACCATAGTACTGGGCCGAAGCCATCAATTATGCTTTCTACATTCAAAATAGGGTTCCTCACAAAGCTTTGAAAGGGATAAGACCCTTTGAATCTTGGCATAAAAGGAAACCTAATGTTGAGCATCTCAGGGTTTTCAAATCCCCAGCCATGGCCCACATTCTAAAGAATAAATGCAAAGCTATGAAACATCAATCTAAGCCTTACATCTTTGTAGGATATTTGGATGGTATTAAGGGGTATCACCTTCTAGATCCAGTCACTCATGAGTTGTTCATCAAGAGAAGTGTCCACTTTTAGGAGAGTCCTAGAGACTCAACACTTGACACTTCTTCTCCCTCATCGGATTTACTTCTTCATGATGATTTCTCATCAGATTTAGATCAGCCACAGTAGGTTCTCGAGCAAGAGACATCTTCTTCTTCTTCGAGTTTAGATAGTGAGGATAGTGATGTAGAATCATCCACCTCTAGTCAGTCAGAGGATGAGGAGTTATCACCTAACTCACCCACTTCCAGACCACTTTAGACCAGACAGACACTTGAGAGTGCTAGCACTTGGGCAGGAGATCCCTTAAATGATAGACGTACTAGGAGGGATTTTTAGAGAGATCCACATGCCTTCTTTGCTTTAGTTTCAAATCCACACACTTTTTGAGAGGCATATAGGGTACTTGAGTGCAATAGTGCTATGGAGGAAGAATATTCTTCCTCAATCAAAAATCACACTTGGGATTTGACTTCACTTCCTAATGGAATAAAGATGGTTTGATGCAGGTGGATATATCAAACCAAGTTTGCAGTAGATGTTTTGGTTGATAAGTACAAGGCATGATTGGTCACCAAGGGTTTCTCATAGGTGGTAGGCATTGAATACTTAGAGACCTTTTCACCCATTACAAAGATGAATTCTATTTGAATCACCTTGGATATTGCCATAGCACATGGTTGGGATGTGCATCAGATGGATGTGAAGAGTGCCTTTCTTCATGGAGACCTAGAAGAGGAGATCTACATGGAGCAGCCACCAGGATTTGTTCAAGATTCTTCCATAGTATGTAGACTTAGGAAATCTATCTATGGCCTCAAATAAGCCCCTCAGGCTTGGTATGCCAAGATGGATTCCTTCTTTCTCACAACAGGTTTCTTTAGGTGCCATTCTGATCCCAATGTCTACTTCTTATAGCAAGATGATTTGCTCTTGATTTTGGTTCTATATGTTGATGACCTTTTGATCACCAGGAGTTCTTCATTGGCTATTACAGTGGTGAAGGCATCTCTTTAGGATAGATTTGACATGATAGACTTGGGTTTGTTGCACTACTTCCTTGGCATCGAGATCTCACAGTCAGATTCAAAGATTTATCTTGCATAGCCTAAGTATGCTCTTGACTTATTGGCTCAGTTTCACATGGATGATTGTAAGCCATCTCTGACTCCCCTTCTATCAGGAGTCAAGCTTGAGGTAGATTGTTCTTCACCATTGGTTGATGTCACTCGATATTGACAACTTGTTGGTAGTCTCATCTACTTGACTCACACTAGGCCTAACATATCATATACAGTGGGCCTTGTCCCCAAATTCATGCAAAAACCTCATGAGCTGCATTGGAAATTAGCTAAGAGGATCTCACATTACATACAAGGTTCACATAGATACGAGATTCATTATAGATTTGGCATAGATGTTGACTTGGCTGGATATACAGATTTAGAGTGGGCTGGTGATTCATAGACTTACAGGTCCACTTCTAGTTATAGTTTCTCTCTAGGTTTAGGTCCTATCAGTTGGTCTAGTAAGAAGCAGAATGTTATTGCTATATCATCCATAGAGGCAGAGTATAAGGGAGTTGTTAATGCAGCTACTGAGGCTATTTGGCTTTAAGGGATTCTTTCTGAGTTTGGCATTCCTATCAGGTAGCCCACCATCATTTATTATGACAACTAGAGTACCATTTAGATTTTTAAGAATCTAGTTTAGCACTAGTAGACCAAGCACATAGAGATTCACATGCACTTCATTTGGGATCTTATTCATAGTCAGGTCATTGACTTGATATTTTACAAATCTTTAGAGCAAGTTGCAGACATCTTCACCAAACCTTTCACTGAGATCAAGTTCATTCATCTACAAGCTCTTCTTAGGGTGTGGTCTACATCTGCAACAACATCATCTTTAATGGGGGCCTTCTAGCCTCTTCTTTCTTTTATGTCTCTCTTTTCGGGGCGATTTTTTTTCCTACGAGTTTTCTCCTTTTCTCTATCTTATGAGAGATTGCATTTGTACATGGGTACCTCATCAGGCCTAGTTGTTGGGACCCATTTTATATTTCCACTCTGCCCACCTAAGCTATGCTTATGAGGGGTATTAGTGTAGGTTTTTATTTTTCCCTATTTTTTAATTAGAGAAATTGTATTTCTTGTGCTTACATTAAGTTTTCCTACATTTTTGGGATAGGCTAGCTTATGTGGAGGTGTGTGTCATAGATGTTTCATAGGTGTCATAAGTATGTCATAAGTAGCTCCCTTGATAGGATTTACTTTCTATTATTAGCACCTTGTCACCACCTTTCATGGAGGGGTTACAGTCTATTCTTGGGGTACCTTGTCCACCTTTTGTGGAGGAATTACGTAGTCTCATATATGTATTCCTCACTTTGGCCATCTCATGTTAATCATATTTTGGTTTTATCCATTTTGAATTGTGCAATTTATCTTCTTGTGTAATTTTCAAATTGCTTTAGCATCTATGCGGTGTGCACTTGCTTCATCTCATGTGATCACATCTCCATTGCACTCGCATTATCCGGATTCTAGAAACAACTCCGATAATTTTCTACATGGGGCCTTGATCTCATTAGGAAGACAAACCCCACCTCATCTAATAGCCATAAACATATCCTTACCACCACTAAATATTTCACTAAGTGGGTTGAAGCTATACCCCTCACTTACATGACTAGAAATAAAATTTCCAAATTCATCTTCAACCATCTCATCTACCATTACAGTATCCCCTCTGACATTATATATAATAATGGTAGATCATTCTATAATAAATATGTCAAATTTATATGTGTTTAGTACATTACAAACAACATTTTTCCATGGCATATTACCCATAAAGTAATGTCCAAGCAAAAGTATCTAACAAAACTATTGTCAACATCCTCAAAAATATTGTCAATGATGTTGGTCATGATTGACACCTTCAAATTTTTTTTCCCTCTAATCATATTATACCAATCACCATACTCTAATAAGAACCACTCCATAATCAATTGTTTATGTAATTGAGGCTATTCTTCCCATTGAGGTCAAGTTACCTTCTTTGCACATCTGTTTGAAGCATATCCTCGATGATGAAGACTATAAAGTAGCTTTTCTATAAGATATGGAGCTACTTGATGAGAAATGTTTGACTACAGTAAACAATCTTCAAGTAAACCAGAACTGACTCCATGACCACTACAATCGACACATGAAACATAAATAATTTGAGTTTGGTGATATTGTTCTTAAATAAAACCAAAATAATACCATAGTTGAGAAGAAACATAAAGGCAAGTTTAAACCTAACTAGATATCCCCTTTCATTAATATTGTAAATTATGGCATTAGGGCATACAAGCTCACTACATCATAGGGGGATGAACTCGATGAATTGATGAACATTATACACCTTAAGCATTACTTCATTTGAGACACCTGGTATATTGTCTATGAGTCCCATTTTAGTTATACCATAATATTGACTTTCTTCTACCATATCATTATATCATTATACTATTCCATGATTCCATTATATTATACCTTTCCTATCAACCAAGTTGTTTTCAACCTCCCTACCCAGCCATTTGACTTCATTTCATTCTATTGGTTCCACAGTTGCTTTAAGTGAGAAGATTTTGATCAAGTTTTAATAGTTGTTTCAAGTGTTCTAGATAGAGGCCATATTTTGGAGTAGTATGATAGTGGTTTGGTAGTTGTATCTTTCATTTCTAATTTTTTTCTACCATGTGGGCCTAATTATAACCACCTTTTGGTAAATTAGTGTTTCACTATCGTGCTACTAATTATAAATACCTATGGGTAAATTAGTATCATTAACTTATGCCATTATTTCTTAGTTATAACTACCTATGGGAAACCTAGGGGCAACACTTATTTATCATTCCTTAAAGTACCACCTTGCCATTTCTATGCCATACTGTGCCATTTGCCAACTTTGTCTATTTTGTTTGAATTAGCTACTACATTACTTAGATTCCTTCATTATAAGGTGAAACTATAGTAACTTGAGGTCCTATCCTAGGATTATGTAGGCAGTGCTCAATTTATGTTGAGGGAAACTTAGTCACCCCTTTGCCATGCTCTCACCATTTTTTTGGAACCTAAGCCACACTCTTGTAATTTTATGAGCAACCTAAGTCATGTTATCATCATTTTATGAGCATTTTTAAGTCTAAACGCTATTTCCATTTTATGAACTTGGAACATTTAGTCATAATTATGAATTGAGTTTAGATGCTCTAAAATTTTTAAAAACATTTTAAAAACCATTTTAGAAAATACAAAAACATTGACCACTTCTTTTCCTTAAGGATTATGGGAACCCTCACTAAGTCACAAGAAACACTTGTCATTTAGTTTCCCCATCCTCACTGGCATAACATCCCATGCTCTCATTATTTTGAGATCTCATTCCCATAGTCTTCTATCACATATATCATGTTTTCTTCTTATCATCATTTTTTCTATCCTATATTGTGGGAGAACTACATTTGGCTTAATTTGTTTATTGGATCTTACATCCATAGAACTATGTAGGTAGCATCCACTTGCCTAGTGCATCTGGAGATAAATCATCCACCCCCTTCCTTTTATTTTATTCCTCCCATTTTCTTTGTTTATTTCATTATCCATTTTCATCTAAAGGAAATGTTCATCATCTTATTTATTCCATGTTATTTGTGCTAACATTGTGATTAACCATTATTTATTTTTTATTTTATCTTTATTTTGTTTGTTTGTTTCTTTTCTTGTAATTTTATTTGTTTGTCTGTTTACCTATTTGTTTGCTTTCTTGTTGTGATTTGATTCAATCTAGGTGTGTTTATTGGGTGATTCCTTGCACATTATTCTTGAATCCATCCATATTCATACATCAACATTATCATCATGGTTTTTATCATTAGTGCATTTGTTTTCAAATTATTTATTGGATCGTGTTTCAATATTTATGCATATTTTTGCCAAGTTATCATGGTGTTCTATCATGATAACTACCATCACATGCTATAGTAAAAATCATCTCTAAGATTTTAAATCATAATAAAGAAACAATATATCTCCTTGGCACCAACACCATTCTTGATCTAGTCTAAAACATATCCTAAATAGAGTAATCAAAACATGAAATAATTTTCCTCCTTTCTAGTTTGGATGAGCATATCCCTACTCGTAGGTTTCAAAAATTCATATTTTTCCTCTATAATAATTTACCATTATCTTTTTTTTCATTATCGAGGTACAATGATCATGACCAACTCTAGGAAAATCATTGTATACCATCCAAATTGAATCACTAATGATTCTAACCACCTATGGGTAAATCATTATATTTTCATCCATTTGAGGGTTAATGATTATAACCACCTTTAGGCAAATCATTATCATTATTTTGACCAACTGGGGCATGTTTTCATTGTGATAATGCTTATAACCACCTTTGGTTAAACCATTATCTCTATCTAGCCAACTGGGACATGTTTTTATCCTACCAATGATTCTAATCACCTTTAAGTAAATCATTCTCTTGTTACCCTATGCCTATTTCAATTATTATAAGTACCTTTGGGAAAATCATTACCTTTTTTTATCCCACCTATGTTGATGATTATAACCTCTTATGGGTAAATCATCTTGTTTATCTACCCTAGTTAGGGTAGATCCATATGCCAATTATTATAATTGCATATGGGTAAATTAGTCCCTTCCACCCCATTTCATCTTTTTGGTCCAATCCTTTCCTCCTTTCGAGGCACTAATTTTTTACCAATTTTCTAACCACTCCCTTAAGGGGGTACCTATAATTCATCCATTACCATTGAAGTCATAAGCATACAATCCCTTTTATTTCTTTGAGAAGAGATTACTATGCTTACACCTTGAAATGGCTTCCAAAATAGGGGAAAACTATAAGCACATAATTTTGGCCATTGATGGCCTTTGGATGGAATTCAAACTATTTCTTACCAATCATTAAAAATTAAGCCTAAAATTACAAAACATCCCAAATTTGCTTGTGCATCATTCATCAAATCTTAAAATCTCATTGAGGTATCCCTAATTGGGATATCCTATCATAAATAATAAAAATATCTTAGGGATTCATCTCTAATCATCTTGTGGCATCATAACATGCAATTTAGCATATGGACCTATTAAGTGGGGCAAGTGCACACATAAAAATAAATTTTGAAAGAGCTAAATGCCTAATTATAATTAATTAACAAGCTAAACCAAATTAAATGCCTAGTTGAATTATCCATGTGAAATTAATGAATTACTAAAAAATGAAATTCAAAAATGTAAATATCTTAGTTTTTCATGATTACCTTTTGTGAGTTATCAAGCCTTTGAAAATATCTAAAAATATCTCACCCATGCCTATTAATTACAAATAATTAATTCTTGAGACTTTTTAACTCTACTTGGGTTAATTAACTCACTTAGGTTAGGTTTGAACCCATTCCATGTTCAAATTACACTTTAACTCACCTTGAGTTGGGGTTAGTTCTTAAGCCTAAAAATACAAGTATTTGCCTCTTAATTTGGAGATCTTGGATATTGTAGAGTTATCACTCAAGGTTTTACATAAGACTCATGAAAATAATGTTATAATGCTGAAATATTGAGCCAAACCATCAAGCAAGTACAAGACATATCAAGCCAACCATGGTGCCAAGGAGAGAAGGAGCAAAGAAAACTCCATTATCAGAGACTCTTTAAGCATAAATTGAGCAAGCCATGAATAAATCATTTAGAGATCTCAAGGAAGGTAAGTATTGTTTTTCTTTACATTTTATTTGGGTTTTCAATTATATTTTATCCATTATGTTCCCCCTATGATCTAGGCTTAGAGATGTTAGCTTGTTAGTGTGTTTATTTCATTATTTTTTGAACTAACACTTGATATAACCTCCTCTCTATTATCAAATTCATATGATCATAGTTATGTTCTACTAGAAACATTGAGGATGTTAAATGAAGTCTATTGGAATTTAATTGTATGTATTGAAATGCAAGGGGTTGAATTGAACCTATAATTGTTATTTCTTTTGTAGAATATTTATATTATCTTTGGTTTAAATAATTATACATATTATATGTCTAAGTTAGTAAATGGATTACTATGATTATTTAATTCAATTACATTATCGTTGGATCACCATTCCTTGACCAAACCTAAATAATTAAATATTTAATTGGTATGTGGTATATCTGGGGTATAAATTTGCACTCAGGATGATTGAGGTTGGCTTCATACTTGGATGGGGATCCAAGCTGGTTATCTTGGAAACTATAGAATGTTTTATTTTTAATCCATTATATATCATTTGAAAACATACAATAGTTATCCTTTCTTTCAATATATATCAAAGATGGATTAATTATTCCCATATTTCCTTAGAATGGAATTTATTGTATTTTGTTGAGATGTCCACTAGTTTAAAATTTGATTGCTTATAAATCTATTCACATCTCTGGTTACCACAACCACCATCCTATTAATGGTTGGGGTGCTAAGGGCCACTGATGGTTGGGCTCATAGGGTTGGTTAGGAGGTCTTGTCTAATTCATCACTTGTTGCTCTATACTTTGATGATCTCATGAACATGTGAAGTAAGTTGGTAATAAATTATTTATTTCAATTATGCATGTTTTACTTAATTGATCATGTTTGAATGTTATTTGATTATGAAATATTTATTTATTACTAGTCAATTATGTTACTACTAACCTATGTGGATAATTAAATGCAAAAAATAAATGGAAGGTTTGATTATTGCTTGAAGGGTAAGATGTTAATTTGATATACATTGCTTAAGGCAATTCATTTCATGTATATTAAGTTACTAAAAGATTTAATTTGTTCCCTTACTATTTATAAGTAATTTTGTTATGATATTAAGGCATAATTACTCTTTTATTAGTAGTTATATGATTATGTTGAGATGGATTATTATGTATTGTTAACTCATAATAATCATAGCAGTATTAGTTCCATGATTTAATCTTATGACTTGGCTATTAGAATCAATTTCACTTGATGTTTATCATATGTGAGATTTACTTATATAGTTACATAATATTACTTATAAGCATATTATGTATAATGGATAAGTAATATTGAGCATTCTTTTCTAATGTAAAAGTAATCTTTTGATTTGGTCATATAGACACTTAGACATATAAATATGTTTTCTGAATATAGAAACAAATAGGCCTTGATTAACCAACAAAACTAGATTAATGATTATCGCAGATGCATTACAATAGATATTGTGAATCCCTTTATGTATATGTATGGAACATAAGTCTTCTTAGTTGTTTCAACTATTCATGTGTTGTTCAATTTCACTAGCTACTAGTGCATACAAAAACATAAATAAAATTCTCTTCTCTAAAAGACATTTCAAACATACCTAGTTACATATAAAGCTATGTATACTACATATATTAAATATAAAAGTTATCATTTTTTTCTTCACTTAATAATAAATGAATCACGATTTGATCTATTTCTCTCATTTAATTATGATGTTTTGTAGACATGTATAGTATTATTGAGTAGGCTAGTTATGAGATGAGATGAAGTTGAAAATTATTAAGTGAATTAATTTAAACTTAATATTGTAACTATGTAATATTACTCAATTGAATAAAATAAGCTAGCTAAATATTATTTTCTACTTCATTTAATATTTCATAAACATATGACTGAGGCATGCATACTTGCTAATTTTTATTTCCTTGGGATGCATATAATTTCACTCCCTTTCTGATATCTAAATTTGCTTTCCTTGTTGCTCAAGGCATGCAAACAAAATTTTGTAAAATTTACCTAAGTGGAACATTTTATTTGGGTTCCATTCAACTTCAAACTCGATTGAATTTTGTTTGTTTGTGTTTTGTGCTTTTTTTGGTATGAAAATCACTTAATTCTCACCATCTAGTTCATTTAAATACAAGCTTAGTTATAATTGTTCAAATTTTTAATACAATGGTTTATTATGATTTTTCGCAACAAGATACATTTCCTTAGATGGTAATGGAAATTATTATATGAAAATAATTGATTTCTTGATAAATTCATTTCTTATGAATGGTTATGTTGATAGTAGTTTATTGGAGAATGATTAAAACTATTGGAAAATATATAGGTTATTTCCCTTATAATGATTAAATTATTAATGAATAATTAATTATATACCTTGAATGTATTATGTTTTGAATTCTCTTTTTTTATTATATCGCATTGGATATGCCAATATAAAGTCACTATCTGGATTGATTTATAGGTTGTCATAAAGTTTATTGGATGAATAACAACATTGATCATAATTTTATCAATTTTTATTCTAATAATAGCATCCATGATTATTAATTGAGTGCTTTTTGAACTATTAAAGCAATGTTGCAGTGACCTTTAAGGATTCAAGGTGATTAAAACCTTGGTTGGTAGCACTGTGAGGCCTTGAGTTTTAAATATGTTCTTAATGTGTTCACTTTTATGGAATAATATTTTTATTGCATAATTAATTATAAATCTACATGTGTTGAATTAATTTCTAGTTTTTACTATATTTACTTATCTAAAATCATGTTTTATTATGAGGTTGATAACTTGTACTTTTAACATAAACCTATTTTACCCTAAATAATAACCTAAGATGTTAGAGTTATCCTTCATGATTAAACTAATCTTAGAACTTAACCATCCTTGAGTGGTATTGAAACCCATTGAGAAGAGTGAGGTATTTGCCTATGGTTGAGGACTTATAAATGGTCCTATATAGAAGTAGGAGTGCCACATATGGTACTCAGGTCATATCTATGTATGTGTGCATTGAGATACCCCAAACCCCATAAACATATATTAAGGTAACATGCCTTCCTATAGCACCCTTTGTACATAGTTACATCTAGATAATTACCTTAGTTTACCTCCTTTAATTTTGATTATGCATATGTGAGTGTGCTACACAATTATCACATGCATCAGAAAGTGAGGCATTAGCTCTAAAATGCATATAGAAATGTACTATGATATATGATTCCAATTTATTTTGGGTTGTTTCATCTAGTTTCATATCAGTTTTATACTTTAGGGAACTTTGGGAATGATTTTTCTTCTTTAAATTTTTTTAATATACTGGTTCATCACTGTAATTCTTAGGATGGTTAAAACATGATCAAGTAGAGGGAACTACCACAATAACCCATTCAATGTCAACCCATCTAGCGGTAAATGTAGGGGAAAAGGAAGAGGTCATCATGGTCACATCCCCATTCATAACCAAGAAGATTTTCCCATGACTAATACTGACAACAATACTTAGGTACCAAATGTTGATGCAATTAGTGGGAATCCAACTGAAAAGCATGAGGAGATTTTTAGTGGAATATTGATAGACCTTAACACCTTGCAATAAATTATCGGTAACCAAGAGTAAAGGTTGAATAATCTTGAAGGGGTATCTCAAGAGGAAGTACCTAGATTATAAATGGTACAAGTAGATTGACCTATGATTCAAGAAATACCTTTGACCATAGTTGACCCAATCATCATAGAGCTAAAGAAGCTTCTACTACCTACCATTTTGGGTGAGGAACTAGGTGATGTAGTTGATGCATGGCTGGTACACTTACATAAATATTTAAGCTTACACAAGATTCCATCAAATTTAAAAGCTAGAGTGGCATCCTATCAACTAATTGGTCCTACAACTTTGTGGTGGAATCACCTTTGTGTCATTAAAGGATATAAGCCCTTGAATCTTTCTTGGTCTATTTTTTAGACTCAATTTCAAAAAAGATACCTAAATACCAAATATAAAGAGCAAAAAATTACTAATTTTCAGCTTATAAATCAAGAACATGTCTATTGTTGAGTATGAGAATAAGTTTTTGAATTTTATTCATCATGTGAACTATATGCATGATGAAGAAACCAAGATTACTAAGTTAAAATTTGGGCTCAAGGAAATATTGATTTGTGACATCAATATGATTAACCTAAAGAATTTTTTAGTAGCAATTGAATCAGCCTACAAGGCTAAGGAAAAAAGAAAAGTCTCACCAAAAGGCAAGACAAAAATTTAAGTCAATCAGATAACAATCTAAAGCAAAAAGCCTTTCCCCCATTAACAATAAATTTTGTAAATCATATCATAGCCACAAATTTTTTTGTGGAAATAATAATTTCAACAAGTTTTATAATCAGAATAGACATTTCAAGTCTCATGGATCATTTAAATATAGTTCTTTTAAGAAGAAAAACATTAAAATAACTAATGTGGACCTATCACAGGTGTTAATAATATTTTGATAACATCTTATAGACCTATTTTTTGTTAGGAATGTGGTGATAAACACTATTAAAAGGATTGTCCTAAATTAAAATTAGGTGAAGCATCCAATCATAGGGTATATGTTGTTATTGATAATCAAAATGTTGACTTATAGGCCATTCCAATTGAAACCCAAGGTACAATAAATGGTTTTTCCTTGAATATTTTGATTGAATCAAGTGTAAATGATTGTTTTATATATCATTTTACTACTAATAAATGTAAAATCAACCCTATCTTGATAAGATAAGGTTGGTAGGTTGAGTTTGATACTAGAAAGAAAGTACATATTCTTAAGTGTTAGGAATAAGCATAATTTGATCTTGGTGTCTTCATTACCAAGGTGAATTTATTATGTACACCTTTAGGGTCTTATTATCTCATCCTTGAGATGGATTGGTTGCATGAACATCAATCCACACTTGATTCTATGGGCAAAAGAGTGTAGTGCATTAATGACTTTAGGCAACTTGTAGAATTGCAAGGCATACAAGGGCTTGTAAGATGTACAATAGTTTTAACCTTACAGCTAAAAAAGGCTATAAATACATGTTATATGATATATGTAGTCCAACTATAGGAATTTCCTAAGGAAAAGGAGTTATTACATGTAGATTTTCCTATCTTAAAGGAATTCATGGATTTCCTTCTTAAGAAACTAATTGGTTTACTACCTAAGTGGGAGTTTGATTTTTCCATTGATATAATGCCTAGAACTACCCCTACTTCTAAAGCTCCTTACCATATGAATGTAGCTAACCTAAAAGAATTAAAAGTTTAGCTAAAATAAATTTTGGATAATAGAAACATTCAACCAAGTGAGTCTCTTTGGGGTGCTCTAGTAATATTTGTGAAGAAGGATGGTACATTGAGGCTTTGCATTGATTACCACTTGATTAATAAGGTAATAATTAAAAACCACTATGTTTTACCTAGGATTGATCACTTTTTTGACTAGATTAAGGGTGTTACATTCTTCTCAAATATTGATTTGAGATCAAGCTACCATCAATTGAGAACCAAAGAAGATGACATTCATAAAATAGTTTTTAGATCTTGATATGGACATTATGAGTTCATAGTTCTACCATTTAGCCTAACTAATGCACCTATAGCCTTCATAAATCTTATGATCACTGTGTTTAGAGACTTTTTGGATAATTTTGTGCTACTTTTTCATGATGACATCCTCATTTATTCTAATAACAAGGTTGAACAAGATTAGTACCTTCGTTTAGTATTACAAAGACTAAGACACCATAATTTGTATAGAAAACTCTCCAAATGTGCATTTTATGAATACAAACTTCATTATTTAGGTCAAATTATTTCTAAGGTTGGTATTGATATAGATCCAATGAAAATTAAATCCATACAAGATTGGCCTACTCTTATGAATGTGTACGAAGTGTGTAGTTTCATGGGTTTGGCTGGTTATTACCAACATTTTATTGAAATTTTTTCTAGTGTAGCCCTTATTATTACCTCTTTACAGTGTAAAGGTAAGAAATTTATATGGACACCTTAGTGTGAGGAGGATTTTACCAATCTAAAAGTGTTGCTTACAATAACACCTATTCTTATCATTCTATACCCAAATGGTAATTTTGAAGTTTGGGCCAATGCTTCTAAGGAAGGTTATGGATGCATCTTTATCCAAGATGGGAAAGTTGTGGCTTATGAGTCAAAAAAACTAAAAGATCATCAAAATAATTATCCTATGCATGATATGGATCTTGCTATCATTGTCCATGCACATAAACAATGTAAACACTTTTTGTTAGGAAATCCTTTTGAGGTGAAGCCTAATCACTGTAGCCTTGAGTATTTATTTTCTCAAGATGATTTAAATGCATGCTAATGTAGGTGGATATAATTTTTAAGCAATTTTGACATGGACATATCATATGTTAAAAAAAGAATAATCATGTGGATAATGCACTTAGTAGATTCATGTACCTCGTTATCTAATCATTTTTATAAGAAAATTCTAGAAGTACTATTTTGGAATAGCAACTTGTTGATGAATTCTAACATGATGTAAGAGCAAGTTTGGCTGATGAACCTATAGCAAAGATATTTGCTAATTTCTCTATTGAAATAGATGGCCTCATAAGATAAAAATAAAATATATGTACCCAATTATGGTGACTTGAGAAATTTTGTGTTAAAATAAGTGCATACAACACCTTGTTATGCTCATTCAGGTGTCACAAAGATGATACATGAGATGATAAGGCTCTATTTTTTATCTAGAATAAACCATGATATTGCTAATTTTATAGTAAAATGCCTAGAATGCCAGTGGATTAAAGTTGAACATTGCCATTCAAGAGGGTTACTATACCCTCATGATATTTTAAGAGAAAAGTGGGCTATAATCTCACTTAATTTAATAACAGGTTGCTTAAATCATGAAACAAGCATGATACTATTCTTGTGGTGATTGATAAGGCCACTAAAGTTAGTCACTTTGTTTCTATAAATTTGATGGATGATGATTTCGTGTTTGTAGATCATTTTATAAAATAAGTGGTTAGACTTCATGGCATATTTGAAATGATTATTTTAGATTGTAAAAAGTTATTTACTTCAATATTTTAGCATACTTTGACTAGAGTGTTTAGAATAAGGCTAAATTTTAGTTGTTCATATCATCTAGAAATAGATGGACAAACTGAAAGGCTTAATTAGGTGGTTGAGGATGTGTTGCACATGTATGTCATGGATTAGCAAACTAAATGGGAAGATTAATTTCATTTATTTGAATTTTCATATAATAATTCTTACCATTCTATAATAAGGATGGATCCATTTAAAGCTCTATATGGGCGTAAGTGTATAACTCCTCTTCATTGGGTTAGCTTGAAAAATAGAGCTATTACTAGACTTGATTTGCTATTGTAATATGATGGATAGATGGAATTAATTAGGTAGAACTCAAAAGTAGCATCAGATCAGCAAAAGAGTTATGCTAATCAAAAGAGAACTTCATGTGAATTCAATGTGGGTGACAAATTTTTTATGTGTGTTAGACTACAAAAAAGTTCCATGAAATTTTGGAAAGCTTCTAGGTTAGCTCCATGTTTTTTTAGGTCCTTTGACATTGTGTAAAAGATTAGTCCTATTGCTTATCAGTTGGTTCTTCCTCCTTCTCTATCAAGGATCCATGATGTATTTCATGTTGCTTTGCTAAGAAAATAAGTACCTGATCCATCTCATATTTTGGATTGGACTCATTTACAGGTCATGGAAGAGAAAAAGATCTAGTTAGAGCTAACGAGAATCTTGGACCATTATAGTGTTAATATATGAAATAGAAACATAAAATAGGTCTTGGTGTAATAGGAACTGTTGAGTAAAAGAAGTGCTACTTGGAAAGATGCACATATTTTTAAGTAGCATTATCATGGCTATTTGACTAGTCTCCAAGATGGCTCCCTTTCAAGGGGAAAGGATGTTACGACCCTACCTTTTCATAATCTATTTTACTATTTAAAACATTATTATTAATGATGTATAATTGATTGCTAGTTACTTTGCTTAAGTTTCATCATAAGGTTAGACTTAATGCAGTGGTATTTGGACTGCATGTTTAATTATGCACTTGAGGATTTTATATATTATTACTACAGTTGATATTATTATAGTTCTATAATTATTTATTGATTATTTGATATGGTACTATTGATGTACTTTTGGTGGTTATAGGTATTATCTTATGAGTTAGGTAGGTGCTGGTAATGTGACATTAGGTATTGAAGAAAATTTTGAGCAGTCAGATAAGTCTGATAGGCATAATTATTTTTGGTTATATTTTCTATCATTAAACATCTTGATTTGGTCATTGATTATGTCACTATCACAACATTGGTACTTGTTTCATTTTGATTGTATGTTATTTATAACTTTATGATTATTTCTCATATGTTGTCTTGAAGTCATTATGTTCTATTATTCTTGTTTGTCACTGAAGCCTTTTATGTTCTATTATTCCTACCTACTCCTTCTATGCAAACTCTATTTAAACCCCACATACCTGCTTGGATATTACTCACCAAATTGGATGGACTTCTTAAGGACCTACCTAGACCTACCCACGACACCTCTGTTGGACTATTACCTAGACTATATGGAACCTTATGTTAGTAAGTTGGTGGCATGATTTATTTGTTTTTTAAGTTCACTAGCATATAGTTGATGGCATAATGGGGATTAATATTAATTAGTTCATTAACATTGATTGTTGTTTATTAGTTGGTGGCATAGACTTTGATGAGTTATGATGTTAATTTGTTTTATTGATGTTAATTAGGTTTGTTAGTGTTAATTCATTGATTTCATTTATTGGATTCTTTTTAATGGATTGATCCCTTGAGATAGGTGATTTAATGGCCATTGCATTTAATGGAGATTTTAGTGGGGATTGCATTGGGGAATGTTAGTGAGTATTTCTCTCTCCTCACACTCAATGTGGGCATTGAATAAGTATGGAAAATTAGACATATGCTATGGAGAGTTAAGCAATAGATGGGAATAATTGATAAGGTTAGGAAGATGGAAAGAAAATGGAGAAAATAATGGATCTTGACTTTTTTTTTTAATGTGGTCATGTGGATTATTTGGCTCACAACTTAGAAATTGATGGTTTATGCATTCTATCTTGTTGCATTTTTGATATTGTCGATCTTTACATTTTTGGGTTAGATATTTTAATTATGTTTGGTTATTTAATTGTTTATGTGGAAAATTTTTGGAAAAAATAAAATGTTGCATATGCAGTTGAAAGTCTTAGGAATTTCAGATGTGTATCCAAACTTGAAAATGATTCAATATGAATCGATATTGGTATTTTACATGTAAATTTTAAAAATAGAAATATATCCATTTTTTAATTTTAGATCAGTTATATTTTGTTAAATTTTGGTTTTGGAAATGTTTTTTGTTGACTATATTTTTTTTGGTTTTGGTTTTGATTAACCCTATTGGGTT
Source organism: Torreya grandis (assembly GCA_037957365.1). Classification (NCBI taxonomy): domain Eukaryota; kingdom Viridiplantae; phylum Streptophyta; class Pinopsida; order Cupressales; family Taxaceae; genus Torreya; species Torreya grandis. The sequence goes on along the minus strand of JARHVA010003761.1, from coordinate 59,134 downwards.
TGTCAATTATGTGTTAGAATGTAAGGTTGATGGTTTCATAGTTTTATTGTATGAATGATTTATATTCTATAAGTTATATGGACTCTTTGTATTCATTGGATATTTGGTTTAATAGGTCATTTTGTTAAACCCTACACCAATATTTAAACTTATAAATAAATGGCTATGTTTTTATGTGGGTATGTTGGACTCGACTCTTGATAGTTCGACTATGCATTTTGATTATATTCAGTTGTGTCTTCTTACAAAAGGTTTAAATTTAATTTTTTTGTTGGTTTTAACATGAGGTATTAACTAGTTATAAGTTAGTCATTTATTTAAACCCATACTTGCATATATGTAATTATTTCCTCATTTTAATATGATTTATATTCATTTTATCCTTATGATTTCTTGTGAAAATGTGGTTGGTTGTTCTAGGTTTATAAACTTGACTTTTAAACTCTTAATGGGTTATTATTAATGGGTTGTGATGTCCCTTGTGACTACATGTAAAGATGTTGATAATCATTTGGGTTTTCATAATAAATGACTATGTTTTTAATATGAGCTATGGCATGAGATTTTGACTTGGGTTTCATTGTTAATGGTTGGTGGAGTTTTATGTGTTTATATATGTTGATAATTTTATAAAATGTTTGGGTTTATTTAAATATAGTCAATTGTGTTAAGACTGAGTTACATGTTATTGTAAAAACTTCTTTATCAATATATGAATCAAGGTTTTATTACTTATTGACTAAGTTTTTTTTTATTTCAGACATATATGTTGAGAGTTCTTTATAGCAAGATATTTTGACTGAGTCATGTCTTCAACTGCATTTTATATATTTATATCATGATTCTTAAAGGAAAAGTCAATGGGGTTTTATGTCATACTTTGAATGCATTTATACATGAGCCATGGGTTTCTTGAACATGTTTGACTAGTTATTTTTAATTGGGCCTATTATTGGTCTTTGAATCAATGATGGCTTCCATATGGCCTATTTAAGTGGTTATGTTGTGTAAATTCTATTCACGTGACTTATTGACTTACCTCTATTAAGTTTGGCATTAATATTAATGGTTATCTTCTGCTATAAACTTTGAGGATGTTGAATGAAGTCTACTAGAATTTAATTGTATGCATTGAAATACAAGGGTTTGAATTGAGCCTGTAAGTGTTATTATTTTATATAATTATTTATATTATTTTTGTTTAAATATTTATAGATGTTATATGCCTAAATTAGTGAATGACTTACTTAGATTATTATGTTTGTTTGTATTTGTTAAGATTGTATGTTATGTGTTTTAATTTGATTTCATTATCATTAGGTAACCATTCCTAGATCAAACTTGAATAATTAAATATTTAATTGGTATGTAGTATACTTGGAGTATAAATTTGTAGTTAGAATGACTAAGGCTAACCACATAATTGGTTAGGGATCCAAATTGATTATCTCAAAAGCTATAGAATGGATTGGTTTTTTATCTGTTCTATATCATTCGACAACCTTCAATAGTTATCCTTTATTCTAATTTATACCAAATATGGATTAATTATTCTTGTATCACTTTATAATGGAATTATTTGTCTTTTTTTGTGTTATGTTGTTTTGTCAAGATATCCACTAGTTTAAAATCTAATTATTTAGAACTCTCTTTATATCCCTAGTTACTGCAACCACCATCATATTGATGGTTAGGGTGGTAAGGGACATCAATGTTTGGGCTCATAGGGCTGGTTAGAAGGGCTTGTCTAATTCATTCACTTTATGCTCCATGCTTCGATGATCTCGTAAACATGTGAAGTAAATTGGTAATAAATTATTTATGTTAATTATACATGCTTTACTTAATTGATCATGTTTGAATGTTATTTGATTATGCAATCTTGATTTATTATTGGTTAGATATGTTAATACTAACCTATGTTGTGGATAATGAAACGTGGAAAAAAAATGGAAGGATTGATTATTGCTTGAAGGGTAAGAGGCTGATTTGATATGCATTGCTAAAGGTAATTCATTTCATGTATATTAAGTTACTAAAATGTTTAATTTGTTCCCTTCTTATTGATAAGGAATTATATTATGATATTAAGGTAGAATTATCATTTTAATATTAGCTATATGATTATGTTGAGATGGATTCTTGTGTGTTGTTAACTCATAATAATCGTTGCAATATTGGTTCCTTGATTTAATCTTATGAATTGGATATTAGAATCAATTTTACTTGATGTTTATCATAAGTGGGGTTTACTTAGATAATTGCATAATATTACTTAGAAACATATTGTGTATATTGGATAAGTAATATTAAGAATTTTATTCTAATGCAAAAGTAATCCTTTGATTTGGTCATATAGACACTTAGACATATAAATATGTTTTCTGGATATAGAAACAAATAGACCTTGATTAATCAAGTAAACTAGCTTAATTATTATCTTAGATGCTTTACAATATATATTTTGAATCCCTTTATGTATATTTATGGAACATGGGGTTTCTTAGTTGTTTTAGATATGCATGGGTTATTCAATTTCATTTTCTTTTGGTGCATGCAAAAACATAAATAAAATCCTCACCTCTAAAATACATTTCAGACATACCTAGTTACATATAAAGGTATGTATACTGCATTATTAAATCTAAAAGGTATTACTTTGTTCTTCATTTAATAATAAATGAATCATGAGTTTATTTATTTCTCTCATTTAATTAAGATGTTTTGTAGACATGTATAGTATTCCTGAGTATGTTAACTATGAGATGAGATGAATTTAAAAAATCTTAAATGAATTAATTTAAACTTGATATTGTAACTATGTAAGATTACTCAATTAAACAAAATAAGTTAGTTGTATGTTATTTTCTACTTAGTTTAATATTTTATAAACATATGATTGAGGCATGTATATTTTTTGATTTTTATTTCCTTGGGTTGCATGTGCTTTCACTTCCTTTCTGATATCTAAATTTTCTTGTCTTACTACCTATGGCATTCCAAAAAAAAATTACAAAGTTCCTTAAGTGGAATATTTTATTTGGGTTCCACTCAACTTGAAACTTGGCTGAATTTTATTTGTTTGTGTTACATGTATTATGTGGTATGAAAATCACTTCTTGCTCACCATATATTTCATTTAAATATAACCTTAGTTATACTTGTTCAAATTTATAATTCAATGGTTTATTATGTTTTTTCACAACAAGATACATTTCCTTAGATTGTAATGTAAATTATTTTATGAAAAAAATTGATTCCTAAATAAATTCCTTTCTTATGAATGGCTATGATGATATAGTTTATTGGATAATGATTAAAACTATTGGAAAATATATAGGTTATTTCCCTTAGAATTATTAGATTATTAATGAAAAATTAATTATATACCTTGGTTGTATTATGTTTTGAACTCTTTTTGTCTTATTAAATTCCATTGGCTATGCCAATATAAAGTCGTTACATGGATTCATTTATAGGTTGCCATAAAGGTTATTGGGTGAATGATGACATTGATCATAATTATATCATCATCTATTATTCTAACAATGAAATCCATTCTTATTGATTGAGTGTTGTGTGAACTAATAAGGCAATGGTATGGTAGCCTTTAAGTCCATGAAGTGATTACGACCTTGGTCAGTAGCACTATGAGGCCTTGAGTTTTAAATTTGTTCCTACTATGTTATATTTTATGGAAGAATATTTATGTTGCATAATTAATTAGAAATATGCATGTGTTGAATTGATTTTTGGTTGTTATATTCTCTTGTCTAGAATCATGTTTGATTATGAGGTTGATAACCCATAATTTTAACATAAACCTATTTTAACTTGAATGATAACATATAATGTTAGATTTATCCTTCTTGATTAAACTAATCTTAGATATTAACTATCCTTGATTGGGACTAAAACCTGCCAAGGAGAGTGAGGTATTTACCTAAGATTAAGGACCTATAAATGGTCCTATGTGTAAGTACGAGTACCACATATGGAACTCAAGTCCTATATATGCATGCATACATCGATACACCCTGAACCCCATAAACATCTATTAAGGTAGCATGCTTCCCCATAGCACCTTTTGTACTTAGTTACCTCTAGCTAATTACGTCATTTCACCTCCTTTGGTTCTAGTTGCACATACATGAGTGCATTAAATGATTATAATTTCCATTAGTAAGGTATTGGGTCCAACATGTATCCAAAAATGTAATATGATATATGATTCCATAATTTTTTGGGGGTTGTTTTAATATGCTCTGTATGTGAGATCTCAAACCTTGATAATGCACATAACTCCATAAATCAATCTCCTTCACCATAAAATCCTAGGTATTCTTGTGAGGAAATAAAACCTATAAAATTTGAGAAAGGGTAATGAGTTGAGCTAACCCCAATCACCCCCATTTTATGAATCATTATTGCCTACATATCTAATACTATGAGGAGATAAATCAAGCCACATGTAATTCTCCCACTTAGCATAATTATGCAATTGTTTTCCTTCACTATATGCATGACACTAATGATTTGGATTTGACTTAGATTTAGTATGTTTTAGACTTAAATCATGATTAATCCCAATGATAGATTCATAATTTTTGAGGGATATGTGAGATGTGATTAATGTGTACTAGTGTACTAATATGTACTTGGTAAGTGTCCAATCCCTTTTAAATGAGACATTAGACCTTGATATGTTTTGTATATGATTCTAATTGGGTTATTTCTCACACCGCCAACATGTTATGAAAATTGTTTGACCCTAAGTGAAGGTTTGATTTTGAAAAATAATCATTGTTTGGATAGATTTAGTTCCATCTAGTATGGGTTTGTATTGACTTGCAATAGTGACTGAAGAGGATAAAAATGGAATTTGTACAAGTAAACTAAATTAAAGGTATGGAGATGAATATGCACAATATCTAACATGTTTTAAATAGATAGTAAGGTTACTATAAGTTTTTAACAACATAACATAAGGGTGAAACTCATAAAATGTAACAACCCCACTGGGTTTTACTAAATAAAGTAATTTTTAAAAAATTAATTACACATATTCACCTAACAAATTTCACCACAAGAAATTTGACTAAGTGATCTTGAACTGAATGTATTATTTTAGTTAAATCCCACAAGGTTTATATTTAATCCATTTTTATAATGACCACCATGATAATGATATGTCAAAATTAAATAATTTTTAATAAACAATAAAACCTACATTTATTTCACTAAAATAATTATACAATTTCAACCACAACTAATAAACATTACAACCACTACTATAGATGTACAAATGAATAAATAGTACAATTTTAGCAATTAATAATGTCTCAATAATAATAATAATAATAATAATAATAATAATAATAATAATAATAATAATAATAATAATAATAATAATAATAATAATAATACAAAGATCCATAGAGCTTGAGTCTTCATGACTCAATTATCCATTAGTAATTCAAGGCAATCTCAAGTATAGTACTTATACAAGGAGGGAGAGCATCATCCAAGTAAATTTCCACACCAACCATAAACCATTTATCCCTTACATTATCTCCCAATAAGGGAATGGCCCTCACCTCATGGATGGGTAGACAATGATAGTGTGGGAATCTAGATTGACAAACTAGAATCCATGTGTTGTAAGATAAGTAATATATGATGTATACCATAAATAAATTCATTCTAACATGATATCATAAAAACATGTAAACTATATCAAACATATGAAATGATAAAGTTTAACTATAAACATTACTTTGGCCAAAGTTTTTCAAATAACTAATGATCTCTAGGATTAGTTACTTTTATACACACCACTCTATCAAATTACACCTTACCTTCAATTGATGGTGCTAATTAAGCTAGTTGAATCTATCCATTGATTATTTAGTGTCATAAATGTGAGATTTGGTTAATTATATAATAATATAAAAATAAATAGATTTAATAAAAATATTTATTATTAACTAATAATAAATATGATAAGTATAAAAATATCAAATACATACATTTAATCCATTAAATTTAATGCAATGAATATAATAATCCTCTTATTTATTACAAAATAATAAATAAAATCATAAACAATCCTCAATATAAACATATCATCTAGGTAAGAATTACATCTAGACTACAAGTTACCTAATATTTATATGTAACTTATAATGTTATTTCATCCACAAAACATAACATTAATCATAGCTTAAAAACATCATACTAAAATAATGTTTAAATAAGATCATTTTAACACACAAGATTAAAATGGCAAGTATTCAATCTCAAATACTTTCCTATATAAATTTTTTCCCCAAACAACCATACACACTCAAAATTTAGCCAATATAATTGTTGACAAGTTTTAACTCATAGGGAAAAATATCACCCCTATCATTAAAAACATTGCTTGTCATTCTTATATAACCCTATTCATAGCTTTGTCATACCCTTGGTAGTCTTTAAGTGATGATTTGTTAGCCTTGTTAGAATTATTTGAGGTGATATCTATATCCAAGATTTCCAATGACTTCAGAGTTAGTCTTGTAGGTCTTATGGGTATGCCATATTGTGTCAAGATATTTCATAGTCTATCAAGTTAGTCTTTTAACTTGATCACTTGGTTTGAATCTTGTTAATCTTGTTTGATGAAATTAAGATATTTATCAAAGTTTAAGGATTTTGGAGAAACCTAGGTTTGCATTGTGACCAATATATTATTTCACAAGGTGAATTTATTTCATGTATAATTAAATAATATGATGAATAGATATCTAAAGTCTTAGAAGGTTTTAAACTGATATAGTTACTCTGCATGAGAGCATCCCCTCTACACTAGCTTTATTTACACTTAGAGGTATGTTTTAAAGGGATTTAAAAATGATCAAGATTGAATACACAAACCATTAAAAATTTAAAATATTTAAAATGATTTTTCAATGTAATAATGTCAGAATGAAATTAGAATAATGGTCTACATGACAAAATAGTTCAGTTTTTGCTCAAAAAATATAGTTTTATGGGTTTGTATGGACTTGAGGAGCCCACTTCTAGGTTAAAATTCATTCAAGATATATTCTTGTATTATAAAGGTCATATCCATGATTTTAAACCTCTAACAGGTCTTAAAAGTGCAAAACTTGCTTCTTCTCCTTCATCACCCTCTTCACAAGCTCACAAGGGTAGTTTTCAAGTGTTTGATACAGACAGAGGAGCTAGATTTGGGTCCTTAATTTTTTTTAGAGGAGGAATAATTAGTAAGATTAATGTTTTTATAAATTTTATTTATATTAATTCCCTCTCCTTTATGAAAAATCATTAAGACCTTGGGGTGGTTTAAAACTACCTAAAAATTCCACATGCTCATTTTCTTCTTTGAATTGGTAGTTTGAAATAGTTTGAATGCATTAGATAAATTTAAAGAGATTTATAAGGTCTATTAAATAATCTCACAAGTTTATCCAAACCCATTTGGCATGAGTGATCCCAATTTGTTAAGAAACCTCTATTTTTGCATATTTGGAAAGGTAACTACCATAGTTTATTTGTGTTCCAACTTTTTAAATAGTAAATAAGGATGGAGAAAGGTTTTATATCATGTTTTAATTTATATAATTCTCTAAAAATCAATAATATTGTTATCCATGAATATCTAACATCCATAAATTCTCAACATGAAGACTACCTACATACTTTGTAGTGTACCAATCACCATAAGCAAATAATTTATGTTGAAATGAGGTCCTAAACTAATGATAGGTTATTTTTATGACATTTTTGATCATTTTAAAATGCATATCAAATACCTTTAAGAGATTGTGAGGACCTGAAGAGGCAAAATAAGGAGTCATGTTCTTGTGACTCACCAAAGGACTATGTACAGGCCTGCTAGGCATATAAGTGAACTAAGGTAATGCTATTGCATTATAAAATGTTTTGGGTGGTCTCAACCTCATGAGTAAGGACATGATATAGTGTGTTTTTGTATTCAAAACCAATATGTTTCCAAAATTCCTGATCAAGGAGACTCAAATGAACAAAAGGATGACTTGTAAGTCTCTTTGTGTGCAAAATACAAGAAATCTTACTTGAAAATGAGGTCCAAGGTTAAATATACTAGCATATGATAACACCATGGATAATTTTAAGTCATGAATTAAGAAAATATATCTTTTAAAGATAGTTTATTTATACCTAATACTCTCACAAAAACCTCAAAATATAGTTAGGCCTACTAAAAGAGTCTATTGGCTCTCATGTTTAAAGGAGAAGGCATAATAGGTATGTGGAAGTAATGGTTTGGATGAATAAATAAGTTGATGGAGTCATTTGAGATAAAGAGACTATAAAACAAAAAAAATGTATCCTTGATGCCTATAGCCATACTATCATCACCTACAGTCATACTATTAGCAGTAATGACTCAATCAGGGCTGATTAAGAGTTTGGGAGTGAGTGTGAGCATTTATTTGGAGAATTTGAGTGAGTATATGACTAGTAGTTTTTTTTAGTCTAAAAGACATAAATAAGAATAAATGTTAATATTCATATTCATAGCACATTCATCTTGTGTTACATACTCATAGTCACTCAACCATGAAACTCATGTCCATTTTAATCTTAAGAAGGAGAAATGTAGAAAAATAGAGTTGAAGATTGGAGACAAAGTTTAAGGTTTAAATAACCATTTGAATTCATGGAAGTATAAAAATACCTAGAGATAATATTTTGGAGGTAATCAATCACTATAAGATATGATTGTCTATATGCTTATATGTATAAGTTGAACTTTTAATGAACAATTAATGCAAAGACACTAGTAAGGTTAGTAAGGTTAAAAATAATATCATATGGAATATTTAAAAGTATATTATCTCTTATGAGTTAAATTTAAAGCCTATTTGAACCTACAATCAAGCCTTAAAATAATACCTATAGTCAAGCAATTAGCCCATGTACAATGCATGAAATGTTGTTTGAGAAGATATTTGAGGGTTTTGCATGTTTTAATAAAATAAAAAGTAATTTTTAACCTATGTAATGACCTATAAAATGTCTTCTTATAATTAAATTCCTCCATATACACCTATAGGTAGTAGAAAATACACCGCTATAGGATATGCATTTACATGCAGTCTTTGTGAAAGAAAGAGAATGTGGTAGGGGTTAAATATGTAAGAGAAATGAGTTAGATATATGAAGTTTAATGATATTACAATGATTATTTAATCCATTTAAATTTAGGGAAGTGTCTTTTAATATCATATACTCAATAGAACAATGCACAATCTACTAACATAGTCCTTTGGAGACTAATAGACATACCGTCTCACTCACAAGTAAAGGTAACTAGAACATGTTTATATCACTAGAATTTGAAGGTATAATGTTAAAATTGGATGTCTATAAAATAATTAATACCTATATAAAGTTTTCAAAATTGTTGTTGGGTGATGTATCAGGATGTGATGACGGGTGTGGGACAGGAGCTAGGCATGACGGCAGATGGTGGAAGGCCCACGGGCGTATTGTAGGCTAAATACCCCATGGCTAGATAGCCTTTCTCTAGTAGCAGTTCGTAGGTGCAGGCACAGGAGACATTTTATGTGAGTGACAGAGCTAAGCTTAACAAGGTCAATGGCTACCTACCACACAGGTAGGACAGACCCATGTTAGTGATTTCCCCTAAAATGGTTAAGGAAGATGTGGATTATTTAGCATCTCATACACTAATTTGTAAGTTCCTTGGAATTTGAATATCCCTGATAGCCTTGGAAGCCTGGATCCACTGATCCTAGTAGACTAAGGGAGATTTTGATATCATGCTAGTAGGTAATAGCTATTTTCTAGTTAATTTCTCTTACATCTCTGATAGGAATTAGATTTTCAAGGGAGGCCCATATTTTTATGATAGAAACAGTCTATTTATAAAACCCTGACATGTGGGGTTTAATTCTGTGGAGGATCTCCCATCACGGGTCCCAGTTTGGGTCCATCTTCTGAGACTCCCTCTAGAGTTCTAGAGGGAGGACATCCTAAGGCAAATTGTAGCTATGATAGGAATACCAATAGCTATTGCTCATCAGTCTCTAGATAAGAAGGTCATTACCTATGCCCACATTTGTGTGGATATTGACATCAACAATCCATTGCCAGATTCCATGGAAATATGTTTGGGCACATCATCCTGGGTATAGCAAATTGACTATGAGTCCATTCTGTTCTGGTGCTAGTTCTACCATGTGTATGGCCACCTGTTATGCCAATGTCCTCTTCAGCCCCAAGGTCCTGATACTTCAGAGGAATCTTCTGGTTCACGGATGGCCAATACAAACATGAAAAAGGGATAGTCAGACCCATCAGGTAGCAGGAGCGGGCAACCAAACTGTGAGTCAAAATGGAAAGCCCAGCTCAATATTCCTAGCATGGAGCAAGGTTCATTTGACTTTAATAGTCAAGATAGATATGGATTTACTCTAGTTAGATGGAGAGCTAGAGGAAGAAGCCTGAAGTGCACTCATTTGGACCACCAAGGTAATGCAGGTTTTAACTAGTTTGAAGCTCTAGATAACATGATCATTGAGGAGGGTATCCCAGTTGGGGAAAAGGAGGAGAATCTAGTTATGGAAGAGAAGAAAGATATGGCTACTGCCTCCCAAGATATGGTCATCTAGCAGGCTCGAGTGGTTTTTTTTGACCCAAAATCTGATGAGTTAGTGGCTTTACCTGAGACACAAGATAAGGAAATGTGTTGGGATTATGTGGTTAAATATTTGGGTGCATCCAACAAAGAAAAGGAATCCTCTTTGGCCCTAGGATTAATGCAATGACCTTTCAAAAAAGTCTCCTTTTCCACACTTGGTAGAGCGGGATGCAAGAAGGATCAAGATAGAATCAAACTTACAGGAGATTTATTGGTAGAATCAGGGATGGTGAAGACCTTACATGAGCACTTCCCTCAATCTACCTAATGATTATTCTTTCATGGAATGTGAGGGGGTTGAATAGCATCCCCAAACAAAAGGATATTCATTAGTTGGTGAGAGACCATTATCTAAATATTCTGTGTATCTAGGAGACCAAAATTTTGGTGGACTCTTTATTCTCCTACTAGCCATATATTTGGTAGTTGGGGTAATCCCAGGGTGTTGGTGCCCTGGGGATAGCTGGGGGTCTTGCTATTAGCTAGGATCCTAGGAAAGTAGTACCAATCCATTAGCTGTCTTGTACCTTGGGCCTCTTAATGGTGGCTTCATCTCTGGAGTCTGGCAAACAGATTTTGGTCACAAATGTGTATGCCCAAATGGATCTTCTAGGCCAGATTAGGCTATGGAACCACATTCGATATGTTAGGAGCTATCATCCTTTTCTACCCTAGATTGTAGTGGGTGACTTCAATGCTATTCTCAGCCTGGAGGAGAAGAGACAAGGAGTTGCTAGGTTGGGACCTTCTTCAGAGCTTTTCAGACAAAACATTGATGCTCTACATCTTTTAGATGTTAAACCCCTTAGAGGTTTCTTCACATGGAATAACAGAAGGATTGGAGAGGAGGCTATTTCAGAATGCCTGGATAGGTTTTTAGTCTCTTGTTTTTGGCAATCTAGTTCCATTTCTCTTTCTTCTAAAATTTTGGACTGGAGGGGTTTGGACCATTGGCCTATTAAACTCTCTTTATGTCATATTGCTACTTCTAAGAAGCCCCCCTTCAAGTTTTAGTTAATGTGGTGTTGGGATCCATCCCTTCATGCACTAATGGCTCATTGGTGGAGGCATGGTGGTCCAAACTATGGTACAACTATGTATTCCTTTTTCAAGAAGCTTTAGCATGTTAAAATAAAATTACAGTTTTAGAATGACCACTACTTTGGGAATCTCCATACCATGAAGAAGAGAGTGTAGGATAGGCTGGATGTTATCACCAGGCAAATCCATGACCTTGGCCTATCTGAAGACCTCCAAGTGGCAGAGTAACAAGCTGCTATAGATCTGGGGGAATGGGAGCTTTGGGAAGAAATTTTTTGGAAGCAGAAGGCTCATGTGGATTGGCTCTAGGAGGGGGATAAGAACATGGATTTTTTCCATAACTCTGTGCAGAATCGATGGAACAAAAGCTTCATTTCATCCCTGATGACTTTGGATGGGAGGTGCCTGACTTCCTCTCATGACATATCTAGAGAAGCTATCTAGTTCTACTCTACTTTATTCTCACAGGACACCCTACCAGATGAGGTAGTATAAGGGATGATTTTATCCTGCATCACCCCTATGATTACTATGGCAATGAATGACTCCCTTATGAGGCCTATTAGTAGGATGGAAATGGAGGGGGTGGTTTTTAACATGAATAAAGGCAAAGCTCTAGGCCCAGACGGATTCCCAGTTGAACTCTTCCACGATTTCTGGGATGTCATAAATCAAGATCTTCTAGCAGTGGTCTAGGAATCCTATTCCAATAAAGAAATGCTATGGGCTTTGAATGCTACATTTCTAGTGCTTATCCTGAAGAGAGAGTAGGCAAATCAGCTTGAAGGTTTTAGACCCATTGCTCTTTGTAACGTGACTTATAAGATTATCACGAACCTAATTGCAGAATGGATCAAACCTTGCTTACCCATGCTTATCTCTAAAGAGCAAGGGGGCTTTATGGTGAGCAGGCAAATCTTGGATGGGGTGGTCGTAGCCTCAGAAGCCATTCACTCCATGAGCACTTCCTAGGAGAGGGCAATGTTTATCAAGCTTGATATGTTGAAAGCTTATGACAGGGTCAGTTGGAGATTTTTGTAGAAAATTCTTTTGGCTTTTGGCTTCAACTAGGACTAGATTCACTGGGTACTTAGCTGTGTGATGACTCCTTCCTTCTCATTTCTAGTTAATGGAGCACCTTCATAACTATTTGGAGCTTCGAGAGGGCTCTAACAAGGAGACCCACTCTCCCCATTTTTGTTTATTATCTTGGTAGAGGGGCTTGGCACCTTATTAAGCTGTGGGTTTCTCAGTGTATGCTTTAGGGATGGCACTGGGGGAATGGATTAACCACTTTGTCCCACCTTCAATTTGTGGATGACACTTCCCTGGCAGGGAGAGCCTGGATTCAAGAGGCTAAAGCTTTCCAGCTTACTCTGGACACCTATTTGGCTGCCTCAGGGCAGAGAATCAATGATCACAAATCCTCCATTGTTTTTTTCAACACTCCTGAGCCTATTTAGTAGAGGATCATGGCTATTTTAAGGTTCTAGAGTTAGTCGCTTCCTCTCACCTACCTAGGAGTCTTGATAGCAGTGGGAAGGCAGCCAAGGCTCTTCTGGCAAAATGTGCTAGATAGACTAAGATAGAAAGTTAACCATTGGACTCACAGGTGGCTCTCTACAGTGGGCAGGGTGACTCTTCTGCAAGTGGTGATTCAAGCCCTCCCCATCTATCATAGTATGGTGCAGGCTGCCCCAGTGTACTTCTTGAAATAATTTGATGCTCTCTCTCACCAGTTCCTGTGGAGCGCCAATCTATCAAATTCCAAATGGAGTCTGATTAATTAGGACATAGTCTATCAGCATAAAAAGGCTGATGGTCTTGGGCTATGGTCAGTAATTGTGAGCAGCCAAGCTTTAGCTACCAAGCTCTATTGGCGCTGGTGTGCTAACCCTGCTCACCTTTGGGCTCATATCCTAGCTCTCAAGTATTACCTAAGAGTGGATCCAGCTGAGATCCTAAGACTTCCCCTAGAGGGAAGAGGGTCGATGGTATGGGACACCCTTAAGCAGGGTGTAAATCTAGTGAAGTGCAACCTTTTTTGGATCTACAATAAAGGATCAGATGCTCTCTTCTAGAGTGACTCCTGGGATGAGTTCCCCCTGTTATCCTCTCACCCTCATTTGTAACTAGTATGTGATTCTCTACTAGATGTTGGTTGGGATACAGTTGGGGATTATAAGGAGGCCTTTAAGATGGGAACATTAGTGGGACTTTGGTGGAAACACTCTTCAAAATGGCCACTAGGGGGCCACTTGGTGAAGCGGTTAGAGCTAGACCAGATCTTGGAGTCTCGGGTATGTAGTCACTTGTAGGAGTGGGATGTTTTGGCTTGGGGAGGAGACCCCTCTGAGAAGTATTCTATGTCTTTTAGATACCGTGAGCTGACAAAGCAAATTTTTGGTGAAGTAGTAGTCCACTGGGGGAAGAAAGTTTGGAACAGTTATTCTTGGCCTAAATGTAACTTCTTCCTCTGGGTTTTGGTTAACAACAGGTGTCTTACGTGGGACAATCTTCACAAGCGGGGCTTCTAGGGACCTTCTATGTGTGTCCTTTACTGTAGTAGTGAAGAAACCAATTCCCACCTCTTCTTTCAGTGCCTACTTGTCAAACAGATGTTGCATTTATGGTGGGAAGTGTGGGCCTATCCATGCTAGCATGCGGATACTCTATCTAAATTTTGGGACCGATTGGGGCAGCCTCCCTCTCGAGCCTTGGGCCTTCAAGTGGTGTGACGAATTGGTCCTTCATTCATTCTATGAAACATATGGCTGGAAAGGAACATGTGCATTTTCTAGGAGAAGAATATTAACTCCAGCATCTTGTGAATAAAAATTGCAAGGTCCATCGTTGAAACTATTTTTGCCAAGTGTGAAGGGCTCACGGATTTGGGAGAGGCTGATGTTGGACTCCTTAAGTGCCAAGTTGCTGTGCTCCCAAGCCACATTTTTTATGTCCCTAATACCCTTGTGTGTGGGCAAAGTAAATTTTTGTGCCTAGTTAATAAGAAGGGACGGTGGACGCCCCCTAAGGCTGGCATCCTCAAGGTGAACACTGATGGATCTTCATTAGGAAATCCTGGTCTGGTAGGAGTCAACAGGGTTGGAAGGGATAGTTTGGGTAAGGTGCAGTTTTTATTCTCCATTCACAAGGGATTTCATATGAAAAACATCATGGAAGCTCTTGCAATCCTAATTGCCATCCAATAGTGTTGCTATTTTGGCTGGCAACAAATTATTTGTGAATCTGACTCGCAGGTGGTAGTGAATCTTTTGAATAAACAAATTTTTTAGATGATTGATTGGCATTTGGATGGAGTGGTGCAACAAATACTTTAGCTCTATAATTCTCTAGAATTTGTTACTTTTTTGTATATTCCCTGGGAATGGAATGGGGTAGCTGACTGTCTGGCCAAATGGGCCTCCGAGCAGGGGCCACTTTGGAATGTCTCAGATCACAGGATGCTATCCCTTGAGTTTTCTAACAAGATTGCTTAGCTTGTTGACCATGATAATGCTGTGTAATTTCTCTCGTATTTAATAATATTTTTACCCCTTTTTTAGTAAAAAAAAATACCTCTATCAAGTTTTGTGTTATTGAATGAAGAGATAAACCCAAGGAATAGACCTCTAGGGTCAAGAACATTAATATGCATATAAACCCTAAGTATGATGGAGAGGGATTATACGGGATCCTATGGGCATAAATTGTGATTATGATAATTATATATGGTAGATATATATGTTTTATATCTTCTTGAGGCATTAATACTCAATCAAACACAAAAACATCACCTTCAGACCTCATTTCTCTCTTTAATCTCAAATAATGTAGTATGCCTAGCTGAGCAAGTACGTTCTTATGCTTATAACAGCATAGAAAATTTACATGGGAGCCTAATATATTTTTATTTTTTATGGTAATTTTTTAAATTACAAATTTTGGAATTTTTTTGTTGGTTAAGTCCCTAGCCTTTATGAACTATCATTAAAAATTTGAGTCACTCACAGGCTGTCAGAAAAAGCCAATTTTGACCAATTTCTATAAATTGATCTCCAGATCACATATAATGACCTATAATTATTATTAAAACTCTTTAAAAAATTTATATACTCCAAATATGTTCTCACCATGGTACATTCATGAACCTAAACTTGTATAGATTCATTGAAAATTATAATTTTATAATTTTTTTAGGAAAAAGGTGGTATTGAAGTATGTATAAGTATTAAAATAGTTTTAAGAGGTAAATTGGGATTTATTTAACCTATAAAATTCCTAAAAATCATAAAATATAACCTGTAAGTGCTCACACAAACTTGATTTTTTAGGGCAGTCCAAAACATGCTTAAAGAAGGGCTAGTTATTTTGTCATTTCATGGTTTGACTACTTTCACAAGGTTAAATAGGCCCAAATTTTTCATGGAGTATGATTTTTTTATCATTTAAAGTTTATATATATATATATATATATATATATATATATATATATATATATATATATATATATATATATATATATATATATATTAGTTTTCACATGCATTCATGTTCATTTGGACCAAATTTCTCTTTCTAGGCCTAGGAGGTCTAATTCGGCCTAAGTAGAGAGAGAAATAATAGAAAAGAGATACCTCCAAATGGATTTGGATCATTAAATTTTTTATGAAGTTTTAAGGGGATATGGGGTACTAAATAATGTTCTTATTTTTTTAATTTGATCCTTACATTCTTATATACAAGGAGCTTTACCAATTTTTAGGGATACAAGGAATATGAATAAATGCATGCTTTTGGTGTAAAATCACATCTATTGGAATAATTGATGGTTAAAATTGTATTTTTATTGGTCTGATATGTTTTATATAATACA